>VZSC01009899.1:348428-362122 GCA_013398225.1 Steatornis caripensis | reverse complement strand
CCCGCCGTGCCGTGCCCCCCCGTGCCCCGCCCCGTCGGTGGCGGTGCCTGGCGCGGGGAGGTGAGCGGGGGTGGAGGGCGGCGGGGCTGGGAGGCGGGACCGGGACCGGGACCGGGACCGGGGCCAGGGCCAGGGCCAGGGGCGGTGATCCGTTTCCCTGAGGCAGTCGCGCGGTGCCGTTGCAGATGAGCAGGGCGAGGGCGGACGAGGAGGAGTACTGGCACAGTTCCAAGTTCCGGGCCTTCACCTTCGATGACGAGGATGACGAGCTCTCACAGGTAGGGTCCGGGCCCGGCGTGAGACCCCCGCTCCCCGGGCAGGCCCTCCCGTGGCCGCCCCAGACCAGGCCTCGGCCCCGTGCTTTGCTGCGGGTCTGTGCTTCGCGGGTGGGGTGGTTGCTCGCCTCCTGCCCTGTGTGGAGGCCACCAAGAGCTCCCATCTCGCCTCCCACGGTAGCCCGTCGGAAATCTCATTGGGACCGTGCTTCTTCGCCTGTACAGCAAAGCTCATCTGCTGCTGATTGAGCTGTGTGTAGGTGTTGGTGGCATTTGGATTCCCAGGGGTGAGGAAGGGCTGCTGTGGCTGTTAAACACCTGCGGGCATAAAATACCTCCTCCAGAATCATAGAGTAGTTTGGGTTTGAAGGGACCTTTGAAGGTCCTCTAGTCTAACCCCGACTCAACAGCCAGAGGCGGTACTGGAACCTGACCAATCTGTATTCAAAGCTTTGAGGGAGATTGTTCGAAGGCAATAGGAAACAAAGCGCAGTCTGCGACACTGGTGGCCTTTATGCAAGCTCTTTCTTTTGTCTATAGCTAAAGGAATCCAAACGGGCAGTGAATAGCCTTCGGGATATCGTTGATGATGAGGATGATGACCTTGAGAGGGTCAGCTGGAGTGGAGAGCCTGTGGGAAGTAAGTGCAGAAGTACTGCAAGTTATCCTTGAGACAGAGGGAGTTTAAAATTACTGCTTAAGTCATGTCATTTAGTCGAGGTCAAGAGTACTACTTGCTATCTAATCCTGCATATCTAATCTAATCCTATGTCTTCAGGTCATGTTCTGAGCCACTTGATTTACCTGTGTGGATCCACGAAAAAGAGAGCCAGCAGAAGCTCAGATTACATAAAGGAATGCAGACAAGTGGAGGGGATTCATTGTTTTTTTCCCAATATGTAGCCCAGCCTAGAGCAGATACTTCAGGGGTTATGGTCTGATAGTCACCATGCTCAGCTGGCCTGCAGAATTCTAGGTGATCATTTCCTTCACCTTATTGCCTGAAATCGAACCATTTAAAGTTCTCTGTGCTTTCTCCCCACAGCATTTTAAGGAGATATTCCAAGGCTTAGTGTATGTTCATAGACTGACTCTTATGCTTGAAGTTTGAAAGGGAATTGTAAACATTAAGCAAATGCATTTCTAGTGATGATGGGATCAAGCTCATGACCCACACATGATTCTGTCTGCTGTGCTTTGGACTTCATGACCCACAGAATATGTGGCACTTGCTAGCCGGTGCTGAACAGTGAAAATTTACATTTGGATCACCCAGAGGACCTTTGAAGGGTCCTATGCTGTGTAAATCCTCCCTCTGGTTTAGGCCATTTCTTTTTCCACCCAGGGTCTCTACCTATTGGCTTTTTTGCTCTATCACCCTGTCCTAAACTGTGTGTGTTGTGCAGCTGCATGAAAAGAAGGGAAAATTGTGTCCTGAACAAGCAGGAGGGAGACATATGCATTGTCAGCAGCACATGCACAGTGATAGTTGTTTTGTCTGTGTGGGGAGGAAAACTATCTTAATTTTCCAGTGTTCAGGAACATACGCTTTTATGCTTCTGTAATTTGAGGTAAGCCAGGAATTCTCTGTCTTGCTCTGTACCTTTAGAGCAAGGATTATGCTCTACCCCATGCAATGACAAGTAAGTGTTGGGTGGTCTATGCATTTTTTTATATAAGCCATAATCAGCTGTACAAAACTGCTGAACTAAACCATTTCTGGAGGATGATGTGCAACCGTTTAACAAACAGTATTACACAAGACTGGGATTCTGTGCGCTGCATCTACTTAGTGCTGAGCATCAAAGTTATCAGGATGTGCTAGGGCAGAACCAGGACATGCTTGGTTCCTGCCGTGCCACAAGGTCATTCTTTACAGTCTGGCTTTTCTCTTTCTCTGTTGTAAATGTCCTCTGTCTGCACATAGGTATCTCCTGGTCAATCAAAGAAACAGCCTCTAGCAGCACTAGCTCACTGGAGGGCCGAGACTCCAGCCTACAGAAGGGATCTTCCTCCTATGCTGCTCTTCCCAAACAAGTTTCCTCCTACTCCTTAAGCAGCCTATTCAAAGGTGAGGTTCCTCATGTACCATGTGGACAAATGGGGTTTCACTCAAGAGTGTCAAGGGGCAATTGTGTTATCTTACGTAAATAATTTTGTCTTAAGTATATTGCAAAACAGGGAAGTTCTGATCTCTCCTCAGTGTGGGAGGGTGTATCTCACTGGTCAGAAATTGGAGACTGTCTTGTGCAGAAGATTGTGTGCTCTTGTGATATGGGAGGGGGCTTTGGAGGTTATGGCTTGTTAAAAGCCAGGTTCTACGCAATAGCAAGGTAGAGCACAACACAGTACAGCAATTCGTTTGCATGGTGGAAAAGAGCAGGCTACAAAGGGACTGGCTTGAGCTGTGTGTGGCCCTCACTTGATCTTCAGTACTGTAGAGAAGACAGGTTGATTATCCTTTATTTGGAGCTCAGCTGGCTGCTGTTGATGTTCTAGTTGGTTCAGCAAATTCATGGTAATAGCAGTGGTAGCATAGCTGGTTACGGGGGCAACTGCATAGCTTGCAAGAGTTCAGCTCTGTTGTCTCACAGCCAGACAACAGACCAGCTTTTACTTTGCCTCTCTTTCTCGGAGGTGTTTTTTACTTTCAACTTTGATAATGTAGTGATAATGAAAGGCATGCAAGTTGCAGCCCTGGTGAATGAAGCAGTCTATGCTGCCATGGCCTAAGCAGTGCTGTGTGCTTGAGCCTCTGCTCTGCAGGTAGATGGGTGAATGCAGGCTTTCTAACCTCTCCTGGCATCTGCAACAGTAGCGCAGATGGGGCCAAGGTGTGATACGGTTTGTGATGCCACAGACAACTTCAAAGCCGTAGACTGCAAGCAGGTGAGCCCCAGCTATACTGGTGTGGCATGAATCACTATACAGAATGGCTTGTTCTACAGTAATATAGTTGCAGCACACTGGCTTGCAGTCTAGGCTTGTGTTCCCTCTGCAAGAGGTGTTGCTGGTGAAGAGACAGTCTCTCATGAGTGTTTGTTTTGATTTCAGGACGAAATAAACTTCCAAGTTTCCAGTCACTTTCAGATGGTGAGTTTTGAATCCCTGCCTCATTTTGGGGTGGGTCAGATCTATGCAAACTAAAGCATTTCCAAAAAAGGGGAAGTGCCATCTTCTCTGTGTTGCAGAAAGGGAAACTGAATCATGGGTCGTCTGAAAGTCATTCAGCAAAGAAGCGAAAGAGTTGGCCTGATGGTTTGGGGTAATCTGCTTATGTACAACTGATGACTGTTGGATTTAGAGCAACTTTGTATTGCCATTTGGTGCTTGAGTTTGGGTCTTTTACAATGAAAACCAGGAAAAGGGTGGTTTTGGAAGTGGGTGTGAATCGGGATTTTGATGTGCTACTCAGCTTTGCCTTTCCCTCTCAGCACTCTCTGACACGGGAGTTAAAAACTACGCCCCAGAGCTGCGCAGACCAAAAGCTGAGTACAAGGTGAGCAGCCTGTGTTTGTAGTGTGCTGAGCGCTGCCAGGAGAACTTCCTACTCTATTGGTCTCATGGGAAGTGATGAATCGCTATTTCAGACAGTAGAGGGCAATGCAGGGAGTAGGCCAGGGCACTGTGAAATACAGCCTTACAGTAATTTAGGTGTTTTCTGCTTTTGCTCAGAAGTGGGGAGCTTTGTTGGGGCTCTTATTTACTCCTCCTCCTAATGAATGGCCCAGCAGTCTTTGTGAAAAGGATTTCTAAATAGTGCTTTGCCTATAAGCTGCACTCATGCTGGGTCATATGAATTGGCATGACGTGTGCTTTTTAAATTTTTTAAATCTAAAGGCTTCTAAATTTCTTGTTCATGAATCACTGGGACAGCACAGAGCGAGTTGCACAGAGGTGGATTTCCCATTGGCAGGAATGTTCTTTTCCCACATAGGCAGTGGATTTGGGGACTGGGTGGATTCCTTCTCCTAGGTGTGAGGTTGTGGTTCATGTCCCCAGGTCCAGCCAGTTAACAGGACTAAGCACATATTCCCAACAGTTACAGACATGCACGATACTAACACAGCTGCCCACATGGATTAACACGGACAGAAACCAATGCCTTTACCAAGACACATAAACACACAATACTCAAGCCTGATCCTGAGCCTCCTTTCTGTCTGACCAGGATTGAATTCCACTAGTGGAACGTACACACGTTCCAAGTGTCTCTTCAGTAGCTGGTCTTAGACATCCAGTTTGTTTTGTAGCTGAATCCCAGACCCCAGTCTCCTCCAGTTGATGGCACCTGGACCCTTGAGCACCTGGGGTTCATGGTCTCATTCCGGTTCCTGGTACTCAGACTGCTTATTCTGCTTGCTGGCTGGTTGAGCTTGAAGTTCACTAGCATTTGTATGAACACACACACTTGGAACAGAGAGCCTGCCCACACAGACGATGCTTAAATATAGAATTTAGTGAGCATATAAGACAGACCGCAGTGATCCATTGCAGGGCTCAGTCAGACAGGCACACTGACTAGCCACTTGTTTAAACTTGGCTGGCACCCTATGGCCCCTTTTCCATCTATTTTCCCATCCTTGTTTCTGCCCAATTCATTTTGATCCCTCCCTTTCCCTGTTTTTTGTCTTTCCCATAAACTTCCATAACAAGCCTTGCACATTTACACAACCCTCTTAAAACATCCCAGAACTGTCTTTCCTCTGTGTCTCAGACTAAGTCCTGTGCCTCTTTAGGGTTGCATGGTGTTTGGGGAAAGTTTGGTTTACTCGTGTTGGAGAGTTTTACACAGCAGATAATGACCTAATCTGTCTCATTTGATTGTGGCAAGGAGTGACCAAGTCAGTGTGCTCAGATTGCACTGATTAGGTTACTGGGTTTTCTCCACCTGTCTTTGGCTATCTGATCCTCACCAGGTTGTTGTGTTTATGTTGATTAGCCATTAATTACATAACCTAACAGGCAGCACTTCCTGAAAGCACAGCAGGAGAAATAACTGTGTCCTGTTGTGTTCTGTTCTGTGCCTGCAGAAGCAGCGAAGCAGGAAGGAGAAGGGTCGTACAGCCACTTAAAAGCAGGCAGGAGTATTGTAAGTGGGGTAGAACAAAGAAGGGAAGGTTAGTGGCAGCTTTGAACCAGTGTCCCAACAGTGACAGGCCAAGGAGCTGCCTCTGGCCAGAGGTGCTGGAGGGAACCCTGGTGCTCAGGACAGTTGACACTCAGCTAGCTGTACATTAGCTTGAAAGACTCATGTGCAGTGGTCCCTAATAGGACTGGCTCAGCCCTTTTTTTCTTTTAGATTTGGGCTCTCAGTAAAGCAATGAATTTTAAATTTAATATCCTTAGAGCTGGTTCTGGTTACTCCCTTTCTGTGTCTCTTTTGAGGCAGAAGCCTGAAATTACAACCACTGGCTTGAGTGCCTCACAGAGACTTAGGTGCCTTCTTGGAGCCTGAATTCAGGAGTGGCTTAGGCCACCACCATTTTTTATTCAGTGCTTCCATATTGGTAGTGTCCGCAGGGGAAGAACTTTGGTCATTGCAGCAGCGGAAGCATATTACCTTAAGGTGGTCTTGCTACAGGCTTCAGGCTCTTGTCACATTGTACTAGTCCAGTGGATTCTCCAGGCACCTGCCTGAGGCTGTTGTTCCTTTGTTCTCCATGCTGCTGTGGAAGGCTCACTAGCAGAAGTCTGTCTGAGTTGTAACATGAAACTGACTCCTTCACTCTCAGTTTTGGGTTTGTCAGTTTTGCATGCATTTTGTTTGTCCTTCTGAAAGCAACATTGAACCTTTAATTTGCAAGGAGGACAACCTGTTGAAATGCACTTCTCATGAAGGATTTGATGGCAGACCTTACTGGGGCAATAGAAAGATTCTGTGTTAGCATCTGAGCTTCTAGCTTCCCTCCCCACCAGCGTACAGAGTCTGAGGACCCAGCATCTGCACCTGAACACTGTAGGGGCACGTCTTATTAACAACCCTCCTGAAGCAGCTGCATGATGTTTCAGAAGCTACACATGGGCCAGCAGAAGTGGAAAGCAGCTTGGGGACTGCTGGCATGATCTGGCCTCTTGAGGCTCAAGAGCTCTTTATTTTATTTGTGGCAGGATTACAGCAGCAATTGGAGCCCCAAAGATACAGTCAGGCGAATGCAGAGAGGCAAGGTAAGGACTTTCCACTCCCACCTGCTTGCAAGAGACAGAGGGTGGGTGGTCCTAAACTGCCTTACAGTTCCCTATGCTGCTGGCTGTTCCAGCAGCAGGGAGGGGGATCCATGTTGCTTGCAGCGTCTAGCAGGGGCGGTGCTCTGCCTGTCTGCTGCTTTGCCAGGTGGCAGTGCTAGGATCACACTAGCTCAGGAGCAGCAGGAGACTGTCAGGGTTTTGTTGCATTGTTTACTTGAGTTGTTCCCTCAGCTAGGCTCTGGCAGGAGGTGTCTGTACTGCTGCGTCCCTCTCTACCCTTTCTGCTCCCTGTGGCCTGGTTTATGGAAAAAATCCGAGGGTGCAGGGGTTTATGTCTCCTCGTAGTTGGTGGCAAATGGAGGGAGGAAGACCGAAGCAATCTTGGTTGCACTGGAGCTGGAATCTTAGTCTCAGTTGCCTCAGTTTGCAGTGAGCACATGGGGAGGTTGTGGTTTTACTCTCCATGTGTCTCCTCGAAGGCTGAGGTGAACTAAAGACTGCGAGAGGCCACAATTATGGGGTAAGAAGAAAGGAGGAAGAGTCTTACTCTTACAGCTATACTTTTCTGGCCTCCTCCATGGAAAGTGCCCTGCAGAGTTCCCTTCTGTCAGGGCTGGTGGTTTGTTGTGTGCAGGGAAGTTTTGCCTTGTCATAAGGGTGTTTGTGCTGAATGTACAACGTCTGCTGTCCTAGCCTGGGCAGTAATGAGGGCTAACTCTGCAACCCCTGTGGACAGATTTCCAGGGATCATGCAGCTCATGGTTTCAGCTATGTGCTGAATGAGAAGTTCTCTGCTAGTCAGGAGGGCGTTCATGTTGCTGAAGGGCTCATGGAGGAAGAATAGGTAGTACCTTGGGGGTTGGTTCTGCCTGAGGATTGTCTGATGTCCCATATGCCTACTTATACCTCTTCTATCTCCAGGTCTGCTCTTTAGAGAGATTTCGCTCCCTGCAGGACAAGCTGGTGCTCTTGGATGAAGCTGTGGCAGGGCATGATGGGAATGTCATTACAGCTGTGAGTCCTGCTGGGGCCTTATGGGGCTGCGACTTCCTGGGTGACCCCACAGAGGGAGCTCGTGTGAATGCAGTCAGTTGGCCACCTAATCTTGCAAGATGGGGGGGTTGTTCTTTACTTAAAACCAAGAAGTTACTGAAAAGTGTCAAAGCTTAAGACTGGGAAGTTCCATATTCCTGCTGGCTTTCCTGCCACTCTGCAGAATTCCTGTCAGTTTAATAACAAGGAATCTGATCTTTCAGCCATGCAGATCTTTGCAGCAACTTCTTGAAGGCCGAGGTTTAATCTGCTCATTGCAGTACAGAATATTTGAGGGGCATCTCCAGTTTGTCTGGCTTCCAAAGCACCGGGCAGCAAATGGGACTCGTGTCAGAGCTTCCCTCATCCAGGTCTTTTTTTAAGCCCTTGTATCTCTCATGGAAAGGTTTTTCTTTGTAAATCTTGGTCTCACTTATTTAAGGTCCAGAGTAGGAGCTTAGGCAGGCATCCAGGCAGCTGTGGCCCCGGCTCGGTGCTTGTCCTGTGTCTAGTGGGTAGCAGAATTCAGTTCAGTGCTGTAAGAGTTGTGTCTTCAGAGGCTCTTTGCAAAAGGTTCCCCAGGCCTTGACCAGTTTGCTGTCTGTTTGTCTTAATTTTTGTAACGACTGATCTGGTCAGCTGAGAGCTGCATCTCTCTGCTTACAGGTCCTGATATTCCTGAAACGGACACTAAGGAGAGGTAAGTGTGACTGGGACCAGGGTTTCTATAGTGTTTTTCAGTTAAGGGCAGAGGGGCTAATTCTTCACTGGGTGCAAGTCACAAAGAGCGCACCTAGTGTATTGCTACTTCACTGAGCATGAAATATTTTTGTNGGGTGAGAGAATGAGGCGGGAGATACCTGCAGAAGGGAGCTGAGACACGTCCTTCCCTTGCAGGTGCTGCAGGAGTATGTGCGCCTGGTGGAGGATGTGGAGACACGGTTGAACCTTGCCACCAAATACAAGTGCCATGATGTTGTCATTGAGGTAGGTCCCTGCTGTGTGTGTGAAGAGATGGATGAATGAAAATAATCTGTAGGAGGAGCACACTGCTGTGGATTCAGCTGGCAGCCTAGTGAACGGGCTCTTCTCCTCTGCTCTACCCTCCAAGACTGTGCTTTGAGATGTGATATGGTTGTTGAATCTTGCTGATGGCTTGCAACATCATGCACCATGCTTAGCCCTCTCTGGCTTGGTAATGCTAACTTACTTTACCCACCTATACGTAGCTCTCTCTCTCTCCTATAGAAATCTTGTTTCGGGAACTGGAGGTGCGGCAGGTGGCCTTGTGTCATCTGATCCATTTCCTCAAAGAGACGGGTGAGCAGAAGTTGCTTCTGGATCTGCTCAGGTGAGGCTCTTGTCCAGCCTTGTGGCAGGGCTGAGCACGCTGCTAGGAACCTGGCTCCAAGTTAATGCTTGCTCATTCCCTTTTGCAGGTTCCTAGACAGGACTGAGGAAGTTGCTGTGAGTATTCCCAGGGGCAGAACCTCCCTTTCCTCAATGAAGAGGGAGTGTAGTGGACAGGGGGAGGCTGGCTGCAGGGTGTCCGGTAGTCAGGCGAGAGCTTTCCGTCCCCATTTTGCCCTGTGGAGTCCTGTATCTCCCAAATCCATGAGAACAGATTGTGCTTCTCTTCCCTCTCCCTGCAGCTGTCCCAGTACCAGGAGCATTTGAACATTCAAGATGTAGAAAAAAGGAGGGAATTTCTGAAAGGCTGCATTGGGTAAGAAAAAATGCAAGAGGATGAGAATGATGTGTGTGCTTCACAGAAGATGGTGGTAAAGAAAATTAAGTCTCTGTACCAGGTCCACAGCTTATGTAGTTTGAGAGCTGATGTTGGTTTTGCCCCAGTGAGAGTGGGGCCTTGTGGACACAATATAGACCAGAGTGGAAGAATTTGTGGTGATCACTAGTCCAGCAACATCTGCTGCTTACTTAGGGACAAAGTTACTTCAGGGACCTTCTGATCGTTGACCCTTCAGGTTCTGAAGGATGAAAGCTTGTGTGCCTGAACACTTGAGGAAATTGGTAGCATCAGCTTTAGGTTGTTCTGTGAGAGATGCCACACAATTTTTCCTTCTCTGAAGCCTGTCTAGGAGAGAGCGAGTTGGAGAGGGCAGCGAGGCAGGAGCTTGAGTACCTACTAGCCACTCAGGCTGGGGAGAGTAGGAGGTGTTCCCCACATCTCTGTCTAGGGGGGGTATGTTTGGTAGAGAAGAGCATCCTTCTAAGTGTTAAGAGCTGCTGACAGTGTCTCCTTCCTCCATGTCTGGCCAGGCTCCCATTTTCTGCAGAGGATACCTCCCACATCCAAGACCATTATACCCTGTTGGAACGACAGATCATCATTGAGGTATGAAATCTTCTGTGCTGGTCAGGAGATGACTGGGACTAGCTGCAAGATCTGCCAGCCTGCCCTGGCTAGTGTAGTTTAACTGCTGTCCAAGCTGCTGTGCCAGGCACATGTGTGAAATACCAGACCCGAGACTTAATGGCCTGTTGAGGCTGTGCTTGTGCATTGCTATCACAGCACTCTCCCAGGTCTCCACCCTGCAGCTAGATCAGGCAGTTGCCCTGGCTTATGTTCACCCTCTCTGTCTTCCTGTTTCTGCAGGCCAATGATCGGCGCTTGGAGACAGCTGGGCAGTCAGAGATATTTCGGAAATATCCTCGCAAGGCCTCAATTCTCAACATGCCACTAGTGACCACCCTCTTCTATTCCTGTTTCTACCACTACACAGAGGCTGAGGTGAGGATGATGTGGGAGAAGAGAATGGTTACATCTCTTCTCTGTAGCCCTCAATATGTGGGGTGGTGAAGCTGGGGCACGTTAAGGAAAGAAGGGGAGGGAAGTCATGTTTCGTCTCTCAGAGAGACCTAAAGGAAGCCAGCTCCCCTTGTCCATCTGGGACAAGATGCTCTAAGATGGGACATTCAGCCTGGGACAGCCCGTCAGGGAGTTGCCTCCTGGAAACGACGGTATTTTACTTCTGGCTCCAAGGAGCCAGAATTGGCCTTTAATCCTATGAGGCCAAGGTGTGTGATACTGGTCTTGGAAGTGCTGTGGGTGCACCAGTTGAGGCTGCAGGAGAAATCACACCAGAGAGCTAATGGGGTGGGATAGTTGCTCTCTTCTGCTAGCTTTTTGCTCCTGTGGCACTGACATGAGCAAAAAGCAGTAAAAACTTGGGGAGATTCACCCTGTGTCAGGCAAATGCCTTTGAACAGGTGTCTGAACCTCTCCTATGGTCTGTCCTGCTGAGTTTGTGCTGACTTGTTTGCTCTCTCTAGGGAACGTTCAGCAGCCCGGCCAACCTGAAGAAAACATTTAAGGTATGTGAGTCTCCTGCTGTTGTGGCAGCACTAGCTGAAAATGTGGGCATCCAGATTGTATTTAGTGAGGGTGCTGGGTAGGAAGAGTTTGAGGGGCTCGGCGCTGAGACAGGGAGAGGGGCGCGGCATCCTCCTTGAGCAGGGCCATTCTGGAGGCTCAGAAAGGCAAGTGGGAGCTGTGTGGAGGCTTTCGCTGGATGCACTCTGGCTGCAGCAGCACTTGCAAATCCCCACCTCCTGCTCTCTACAGTATTGGCCCTGGCCTCAGGCAGCATCTTGCCTCCTTGCCTGGCTGTTGGTGTGGGTCCTGATAGGGCTGGGGGCAGATGCCGTTTCTGTCCAATCTACACAGGCCTTCTGAGCTCTGCTAGGGCTCTGACTGCAGCTTTCTGCCTTGCAGATTCCTGATAAGCAGTATGTGCTGACTGCCTTGGCTGCCCGTGCCAAGCTGCGAGCATGGGATGATGTGGATGCCCTCTTCACCACTAAGGTGAGCTTCGGAAAGCCTTGCTGGAGGCTCAGTTCCACGTACAGATATCTACTACTGATAGCTGGCATGTTCGGTAGTTACCGGGCAGACCGGTTTTCTTTCAGCAGGGCCCAGCACCTCTGCTGCAGTGTTGCAATATGTTCCTCCTCTCCCTGCCTAAGACCTCTGCTGGGCCTGGCTTGGCTGCAGCAACAAGGTCAGAGAAGGGGCCTGCTTCCTCACGCTCTGTTACCAAAGGGTTTGCAGCCAGCCTGTGCCCAGACACTGCATGAAGGGCTCTGCCAGTGGTGCATGTGGTGGCTAGTGGGGTATGTTGCTGGCACTGGGGAAAACCATTTTCTTGTGGATGGAGGGATTGCCCTTTAGGATTAACATAGGGTTTGGCTCTCATTTCAGAACTGGCTGGGCTACACCAAGAAGAGGGCACCTATTGGCTTCCACCGAGTGGTGGAGATGTTGCAGAGGAACAATGCTCCTGTGCAGGTGAGCAAGGAACCGCTGCTTATGTCCTCCTGCTCTTTGTTGGGATTTGCGGTGTGAATGATTGCCCAACTGAGCTGCTTCCTAGCTGGGTGTGGGAGAACAGCTTGCCGAGCTGCTGGCTCTGCCAGGTGGGCACAGCACTCCTGCTGAGCAATCCACATATGTATCAACAGGAAGTGTGGGTGGTAGTGAGGGCCAGGTCCTAGGTCTGACTGCAAGAGGGGCAGCAGGTCTAGAGTTGTCTGGGAGCTCTCTCCTCATCGTGCATTGCCACCTTTGTTTGCCACATTAACTTTTTTTATGCTCAATCTGGCTGGCAATGGTTAACCCAATCCATAGGAACAAGGTAGTTTAGGACTCTGAGCTTTGTGAGCAAAGCTTTACTGCCCCTGGGGTCCTGAGCAGTCTTGTCCTGGTCACTTGTTGCCTTAGGAAGTAAGGGAGGGGTCAAGTCTGTGTGACTAGCAACTTTGAAAGGTTTTGTGACGGGTGAGAGAATGAGGCGGGAGATACCTGCAGAAGGGAGCTGAGACACGTCCTTCCCTTGCAGGTGCTGCAGGAGTATGTGCGCCTGGTGGAGGATGTGGAGACACGGTTGAACCTTGCCACCAAATACAAGTGCCATGATGTTGTCATTGAGGTAGGTCCCTGCTGTGTGTGTGAAGAGATGGGACAAGAGCCTGCTTTTTCTCCCTAGCTTTCCCATGCTCTGCCACATGCCACTGCTGTCATGCGCCTGGTGGGGTTTGTTTGTCCCTGTGGCCTGGGAGCAGTGATCTGGTTCCCAGTGGCAGGCAAGTGAGCCAGGGGAGTGGCTCCTAGCATTTGTGCTGTGGAATTGTGCTGTGCTGGGAACTTGAGGGGGGATTGAAGAATTGCCCTGCTCATCTACAGGGCACCATCTAACTGTGAAGTGTCCTCTTCACTCAGCTGCGTGCTCGTTTTGCTGTTTATCTAGACCTACAGGGATCTAAAGGATCGCATCCAGCTGACAGCATATAAATGCAAGGTTGAGCGAGGGTCTGCAGAAGAAGAGAAGATAAACAGCATTCTCAACAACGTGGTAAGAAACACCTACTTTTTCTTCCAGTGGCTCTCATCAGAAAAGGCCGTAGATTAGGTGTAAGGGCATGGCTGTCCTGCTGCTTTTTATCCCTGCTGGGAAGGTAATCTTATGTTTGGGGTTGCATTCAGTGATAGAAATTCACTGATAGAAATGGCACCCTCTGGCCATAGTTGTCAGGGATTGGGACTCACTAACTTGGCCCCTGAGGGATCTGTGTTCAGCACTGATGTTAATCATGTCTTGTTCTCTCTTTTAGCAAATCCGATGGAAGAACTGAGCACCTGTAAAGCAGCCTGCTTGGCCGTTGCCTTGCGAGGGAGAGGAAACTGCAAAACCCAGTTCAGTGCCAACAGAGCAACTCTGTTACCACTCATTGCATGATCAACGTTCATCAGTGACGGTGCCCGTGGCGTGTGGGACAGTGGCATTCAGGCCGGTTGAAGACAGCTGCTCCAATGTAGCCAGCGAAACAATGGTACCGATCCACCGGGGTTGATTCTTTTTGGAATCTGATTCTCTTTGACTTGGCTGTAAGCCAGGCATCACATTTGTTTACAGAGGAAAGTTTCTTGGCACAGCAAGGTTATGTTTGCTCCGGGTGGTGCCTGGGCTTATTCTCACAAGAGGAGCAGGTCAGTCACCCTCGTGGGTCTCTCCACCCGACAGTGCTGACCAGTCCCTGTAACACTCAAGCTGGCTTCAGCATCATCAGTCACGACTGTGGCTGGAGTAAGGCCTACTGGACTGTGTTCTCCCTGCATCAAAGAGTGTGTTGGGGGAAAGGACCAACTGCACCTTAAAGCTCTTTTTTTTTTTTTTTTTT
>VZSC01009899.1:332078-348315 GCA_013398225.1 Steatornis caripensis | reverse complement strand
TTTTTTTTTTTTTTTTTTTTTGGTGGTTTATTCTTCCTCACCCTAGGAAAAGAGGTGTTGTATGAACTCTTGCAGAGAGCCAGGACAGCAGCCTCTGCCAGTATACTTGTGCTGGCACTCAGCAGGTCTTGGAAGATCCCTTTATCAGGGAAGAACAGGCACCTACTGTGGAGCTTGTCAGAGCCCTGCTGGGTTGGATGGAGAGCACAGAGGAACCCCTCTCAGTTGGCACAAACCTGCTGGCCCCAGCAGCTCTTTTAGTGTTAGGCCAGGAAAGATGGAATTGCACTTTCTCAGAAACACAACTCCTCAGGCAACTGCTGGCTTCATCCTTCCAGACCTCACTTCAATTCCTTAAATAAAGCTGTCTCTTTCTGCTTGGGCTGTTTATTTTCTTCCCACACTGAGCACTTTGTCACTCTGTGTGCTAATCCTGAGCCATTTATCACACCTCCCACAAAGTGAGTATGCAGGGTATTTTCTCATGTCCTGAAAAGCACAGTGCATGTCACCATGGAGTGGCCTTGCTTGCAGCGGTACCTTATTTCACACCTTGAGCACAGATGCATTTTGATGTTGTAGGAGAGTTTGCTGCCGCAAGAGTGGTGACGCAAAGGTGAAGGTTATATGTAGTGATGTACCAGTCTGAGGGCAGTTTTGCTTTCCAGCCTGCATGCTGCACTGTGCACTGTCAGTTTTTTTTTCTGTTGGTGTTTGGTTTTTTTTCCTCACAGAATAGTTCAGGTTGGAAGGGACCTCTTGATCATCTAGTCCAGTCCTGCTCAAGCAGGGTCACCTAGAACAGGCAGACTAGGACTGTGTCTATTTGTGTTTTCAGTATCTCCACAGCTGGAGACAACTCAGCTTCTCTGGGCAACCTGTTCCTGAATTTGTCCAACCTCACAGTAAGAAAAGGTGTTTTCTTGTCTTCAGATTTCAGTTTATGCCCACTGCCTCTTGTTGTCACTGGGCACCCCTGAGAAGAGTCTGGCTCCCTTTTCTTCATTCCCTCTCATCAGATACTTACACACTTCCTTCTCTGGGTTGAACAGTCCTAGCTTTCAGCCTGTCCTTATGAGAGATGCCCCAGTCCCTTAGTCATCTTAGTGGCCCTTTGCTGGACTCTTTCCAGTATGTCCATGTCTCTCTGGTACTGAGGAGCCCAGGACTGGCCACGGCACTGGACTGAGAGAGAAAGGATCACCTTGCTTAACCTGCTGGCAACATTCATCTTAAGGCAGCCCAGGATGTTGGTGGCTGGGGTAAGGTTTGCTGCCATGCTCTGCCACATGCCTCAGGCCAGGACGTTGCTTGGTTGTAGTAGTTGGATTTATGTCAGAGAGCAATGCGAGAAGCTGAACATACCCTTGGAGGAACTTGATGAAGCCATAAAATAAATCTTTGTACCTGTATTCTCCAAGCAGGGGTCCTGGATGCCCCTCTTTGTAGTATGACCAATGATACAGATGTGTAAGGAGATGTGTAAGTCCAGCAGCGGGCGAGCCGTGATCTGGCTGTGCCTACGGATCCCCTGACCTCAGTGTGTGTGTTGCGGGGTGTAGTGCTTCTGACCTGTGAGTATTGGCACTGCCAATATCCCAAGCAAAGCAGGACCACTTGTAACAGAAAATGCTGATGTGCCACATGGGATGGGGTTAGTGATTTCATTGTTCCTCACACTCTGACGCTAGAAGCTGGATACTGGCTTTCTGAGCATGTTCCAGAGCACCAGCATGCTGCAGCTAGTGTGTCTGATTGTGCATCATGCATTGGGGAACGTTTGTCTATAAGGCAGCATATGGGAGCCCCAACAGTTATTCCTGGGTTCCTCTGAGGCCACAGCTCACAGGCTACCCATGACTGCTCTGTGTGAGCAGGAAGAGGAGGATTTCCAGGGAAATGTGTCCTATGGCTGAGGAGGGTGGGGTTTATATAAGTAATAAACCGAAAATTACTGTAGAACTGGTGGTTTTGGTTGCTTTTTTTTTTTGTAAACGTGGCAGGCACTGCTCAGCTGATGTGGATGATTTTGGGACATCTTCAGTGGGATACAGATTTCCTTCTTTAATACCTGTCCTAGGCCCTGTGTGCTTTTGGCATCTACCTGCTTATAAGCACCACAGTCCAGCTGATGAAGTAGATCATGGACAGAACTTGCGTGAAGGTAGCAAAATGCTTTTATTTTTTTGCTTCCTTTGGAAATTCAACATATCTGCCCCTAGTGGAGAGGCTATCCTTTTTGTGGTTGAGAGCACATTTTCCCCATGAACACATGTAGGCAGCAACTGGCATAGAAACATGTTCAATCCTTGTCCTCTTAGTTTTTTCATGCTAACCTAGCTGCTGGCTCTTGGGGTGGCACAGCTGTACCCAACAGAAAAAAAACCAGACTGCTGCAGTGAAGGTGATCCTCCTCCAGGATTGATTTATGCTTTCTTCTGTGCTCCAGGGGATGCTGTGGTGGCTCTGGAAAAGCCAACACTCCCAGCTTCCCTGGGTCAAAGTGTGCGATTCTCAAACCAGGCTCACTGTGGCAGCAGCAGTGCTCAGGCTGGGCCGGCTGGGTGCCCCTGGGGATCTGGGCTCCCTGCCTGTGTAGGTAGGGCTGGTGCCTGCCGGCGCCATCGGGGCACATGAATCAGGACAGAACCTGAGTAGGTGGAAACTTGGGGACCTCATTCAGGCCACCCTTATTCCTCACACCAACTGTGGTGCCATGGGCGCCACTGGGCTGCGGGCGATAAGCAGTACAAGACAGGACTTGGGGCATAGCATTGTTTTTGTCCCTGATGAGCTTTTGCTGAGGACATTTCAGCCCATTTGGTGCCTCTCACCCCATGGGAGCCGTGCCTGAGTTTTGTGAGGTGCTAAGAGCCTTAGGGAATAGGCCAGTTTTCACCTGTCTCTATCTCCAGTGCAGGTTGGGATACGCTGAAGCATGCTCTGAGTTCCAGCAGGGGACACAAGTAATTCCAATAGCTCAGCAGTGTCTTGCTCTGGCTAAGAGCACTGAACCCTTGCCTCACGTCAGGCTAAATGGTGCCTCAAGCTCTGCTGAAGCAGGCAGAGCTCGGAGGTGCTGCTCCGGCCATCTCTAAACCCCCAGCACCTTTGCTGGCTGAAACACCATCTGCTTAGCAAAGGAGGGAATCAGCTGCTCTGGTTGTCAGCGCTTTCTGGGCTAGTTGTAGTCACTGTTGTTGTGACGATTGCTTCGTACCCCTGAAAGCATCCCTGCAGCTCTGGGCAAAGATTCCCACACCTGGATACTGCTAAGCTGGCCATGCCATGACACAGGGACTTCATAGAAAATACGTGCAGGGAGAAGGAGCTGAGAGGCTGCTCAGCTGGCAAGGGCAGGAGGCACAGAACTGGCCTAGGAAAGCTGACAGCAAATGAAAAATAGCTTTGAACTGGAAGGCTGAACCACTTGCTGAAGGTTTGATTTTCTCATTACTTCCAGCCTACAAGCAGCTCCAATGAAGTCGGTCCCAAGTGCTGTGACAGCATCTTGTGGGTGGCTGGGTTTTAAAGTCCATCTGTTACTTGTGTAATAGAGAAATGTAGCATCAGAGAAAGCATGGGTTCAGATGGCCACTGATGCATCTTGTTCTTGTCAGCTGTGTTGCATGTGGGGACCAACCACTCTTCTAGGCCCCGCATTAGCGAGAAGAAACCTTGAGAAGGGCTGGAGTCTCATGCTGCAGGTACAACCCTGGCAGGTGCTGGCATGGTCTGTGATGGTGCATGGGTGGAGGCCATGTCCCTCTTCTAAATCCTCGCGGCTGATGCTTGTCCTTCTGGGCCAAGATGTGGGATATTACAGGGCCTTTCAGGTCCTCTCAGGCTGATGAAGCAGTATAAGGTGAGGAGGCCTTGATGTATCTGACAAGGAGCCACAAGGGGTTGATGGTGAACACGTGTGCCCATGCCATCTTCTGCAAACTTCTCCATGACCTCAGGTAAGGTGGAAGTAAGCTCCTCACCGTCGGTAAAGTGTGCTGGCTGGGTGTCACAGTTTAAAGCTGGGCTGGATATTAAACAGATGGCAGATGCTCTTTGTTAACCCCCTCCCTCCTCAAAAGGAGGAAAAGAGAAAAGGGAAAGAGACTTATGGTTTGGAAAAGTTAAAACAGCTTTAATCTAGCTACAATAATAATGTATTATAATAATAGGAAGAATAATAATGAAATATATACAAAACCAATATCAAGCCCCCCCCTCCCTGATGACAAATACGTCACCCAGATGCTGCGTCCCAGGAATGTCCTGGACTGTACTCAGCACCAGGCAGGAACTGGATACAGGAATGCACAGATCAGGATCTAAGGCAGAAGAATCAGGCAGAGTCCTCTTCTGATACTTGAGCAAGGAGCTGGGCAGAGCTGAAGAGCAGACTCCTGCCCTATCATTAGGACTTCACTGACAGCCCCATGCTGGGCTTAAATAGGCTTCTGGGCCGTGGTGGGAGTGAATGGAAGCACCAGCTGAGGCTGCTTAGGGCCGTTAAAGCCCATGAGTGTCCACAGGCCCCTGGCCATAAAAGGAGAGAGAGTGACCCTTGTGATCTCTCAGCTTTATACTGAGCATGATGTGTGTGGGATGGAATACTGCATTTGGTCAAACCAGGACACTGGGTGACATAGTCATGTCAGGGAGAAACCTTGACGTGCCAAACTACTACATCCTTACTGAGTTAAAATATGACACAGGCATATCACTGGTCAGTCTGGTGTTGATCTAAACAGCATGAATGTGTCACTGGGAGTACTAGGGAAGGTGGCTGGTCTCTGTAGGGAGTTCACGCCAGCTCTGTACAAAGTCAAGCATTATATAGTTATTCCTACACAATGGTACCATTTGTTAGCTTTTTATCTGGCTCCACATGGTTAAAAACTCACCTACTCTTTATACCCACACTTGTTGGCTACTGAACATCTGCATTTTTATAAACTTAGTCAGTCTAAATCACTTGGACTAGTTTTCCTTTGAGTAAACCAGGGAAATGAGATTGTCTCTAGCACCAAATCAAGGTTGCAATCTCCACTATCATGTGCTGTCCCATGTTCCTTCTCAGCAGCAGCCTCTGCTGTCCCTAGTCTATCCTCCTCATGCTGACTTGTCCTTGGGCTTGGCCATCTTGTGGGTTGATGGGTCTGCCAGGTATCAGCTCTTAATTGCTGAGCTGCTTTACAGTTAGTGGCTGGTTAGCCTCAGCATGGGTGGTGTGTTTTGGGATGCGGACACCATGGTCCCTGGGGTCTAGCCCCAAGTTCCACAGATGCTGTACCTGCCAGACGGCAGCCATCAGCCTCTGCTTCTCTGGCAATCCTATTGGAGAGCAGACGTGTGAGTTGAGCTGGATGCAAGGAATGGGTTTGGGATTGTCCCTGCACACGGGTCAGGGTAATCCCAAGCACAGATACAGGCTGGGTGAAGAGTGGATTGAGAGCAGCCCTGAGGAGAAGGACTTGCAGGTGCTGGTTAATGAGAAGCTCAACATGAGCCGGCAATGCGAGCTTGCAGCCCAGAAGGCCAACCATATCTTGGGCTGCATCAAGAGAAGCGTGACCAGCAGGTTGAGGGAGGTGATTCTCCCCCTCTACTCTACTCTACTCTACTCTACTCTACTCTACTCTACTCTACTCTACTACTGAGACCCCACCTTCAGTACTGTGTCCAGCTCTGGGGCCCCCAACATAAGAAGGACACAGACCTGTTGGAGCGAGTCCAGAGGAGAGCCACGAACATGATCAGAGGGCTGGAGCACCTCTCCTATGAAGACAGGCTGAGAGAGTTGGGGTTGTTCAGACTGGAGAAGAGAAGGCTCCGGGGAGACCTTATAGCAGCCCTCCAGTACCTGAAGGGGCCTACAAGAGAGCTGGAGAGGGACTTTTTACAAGGGCATGCAGTGATAGGACAAGGGGTAACGGCTTTAAATTGGAAGAGGGTAGATTTAGGTTAGAAATTAGGAAGAAATTCTTCACGATGAGGGTGGTGAGACACTGGAACAGGTTGCCCAGAGAAGTTGTGGATGCGCCCTCCCTGGCAGTGTTCAAGGCCAGGTTGGATGGGGCTTTGAGCAACCTGGTGTAGTGGAAGGTGTCCCTGCCTGTGGCAGGGGGGTTGGAACTGGGTGATCTTTAAGGTCCCTTCCAATCCAAAGCATTCTATGATTCTATGTACTATCTGGACACCTGGCATGGAACCCTTCCTGGAGAGCTAGGACTGCACTTGGTCTGGGGAAACTGTGGATCATGCTGGGCTGATGCCAACTTCTCTGCTTCCCCAGGCAGAGCAGGACTGAGAACGGTTTATCGACTTCCTTGGGGAACAGCCACTGCCTGAAATTTGGAATTATCAGCAGGAGCCACCTTGGGAAGCAGCTGGCCCAAGAATTCCTGATGCTGAGCTGGGCTCTGCGCCCGGTATCCTTGTTTCCACCAGGTGTGCTGGGAGCCTGGGTAAGCGGTCCCCAGTCTGAGCCTGGAATTGAGACTGTACTTATGTGGACTTTTAACTGCACTTTTTTCATAGCACTTCAGGCAGAACACAATAAACAATGCCAAAAATGTCGAAGATAAGGAAACTCTGTGTTTTTTTATTGGGAAGCAGAGGATGCTGTTGTAGAAAAGAACTGTATTTGGTTGGAAATCCACTGTCCACCAAACATTAATTTAGTTGTTTGCTTTTTTTTGCCAGTCCCATCTGAGTGTGGTGAAAACATTAACCCCGTTCTTTGAACACTGGCTAGTTTAAGGCCCGTTTTAGTTTCGCTTCCCCCATTTTTGTGGCTCTTCAAAATTCTCCTTGTCATTTGCCAAGAGCCTGGCCAGTGACTGAGATCCCAGGTCGTTAAATATTCACCCAACAGAGAAAATATCTCCCCAAATGAGCAGCAGTGCTGAAATGGAGACATGCCTCTCCTTGTTTCATAGCTGCAGGGTCAGTTGTAGCACACAAGCTTCTTGCTGGGCTCTGAACACCCAGCCAGGAGAGGAGCTCAACCTGCAGCATTACAGCAACTGTTTGCATACAAACTGTCAACTGCCCCGTAAACTCTTATATAAAACAAGTGAGGAAAACGGTCCTGCAGGGAGATGCTTGGAACAATAAAATCCTCTTTCTAATAATCTCAGGGCAGAGAGGAAGCAAGGATTATTAAATGGCTTTTTATAGATCTTGAAAACTAGCCAGACCCCAAGGCTCAGCTGTTTCAGCTAAAGGCTTTAAATCAGACTGCGTGAACTGTGGCCAGGCAGCTGAGCTTTCTACATATTTATTCCTGACAGAGAGGGTGCCTGCTCCGTGTCACCCTGCTGCTGCCTTTTGCCATGCAGGAATGGTGATGGGCAGCAGCCAAAGTCCCTCCATGCCAATTTGGGCAGGCAGCCAGCAGTCCCAGCATGGGAGTGGCAGTTTGTGTTTCACCTGCACGTGGCAGAGCACAGGTAACCATGCTGCTGGTGCCTGGGGGTGCTGGTTGGTCACCTGTGCTGGTTCTGTGGACTCTTGAGTCACTTTCTCCTTGCTTATCACAGCGGACCTGCAGACGCAGGGGCTCATGTGCTTTTATGACAACACTCAGCTGGTGGCCTGGGCAAATGTCGCGTTCCTCTGCTGCCTCCCATCGCAGGTGCCGTCCATCATTCGTCTGCTCCGTTGTTTGGCCTACCATCCAGAAACCCTGTGTTGTGTACAGCCTTGTCACTGCTGTCCCTCTCCTCAGGTAAAACAGACCACATCATTTCACAGCCTGGATGTGCTGCCATCGTTTGGGACCTCGCGGGACAAGCACAGAGTACACACTCTGCCTGAGCCAAAACTGTGCCGAAGCACAGCTCTTATGGCCTCTTACAATTTTATTGTGAAATGTCATTGCAAACCTTGTCACAGTTTGTCACTTCCCCAAGTCCCTAACTGCTGGAGTCACAGGAACACTTTAGAGTTTCAGCTTTCCGTTTCTCTAGAGGAAGTTGTAGGCTTTGTGGTTATAAACCTGAAAACGATCAAAATGAGTCAAGGGGGCTCCAAATCAAGCACAGTGCTGGCATTGAAACCCCAGTCCTGCCAGGGCCTCAGATTATCGCTGCAAGACAACCTGTTGTGAGGCAGCACTGGAAAAAAGGTGCAAAGAAGCAGCCTGTAATCTCCACAGTCAAAAAAGCAAATGCAGTACATCATGCTTCACTTTAAGCTGCTGCTGTAGCTCTTCCCAGGGCTCTGAGTGCAGGGGTATGACCTGTACCCCCTGCTCCTGACCCCTGGGGGTGCCCAGCCCCTGCAGTCAGGCTGGTCCTGGCCTTCTGCTAAGGTGAGCAGTGAGGAGCCAAACGTGACGCTGCTCTTCATGCTACAGGTGAGGCTGTTCACTAGTAAAAGGTTTGCAGATTCTGCAAATGATAATTGCTTCCTCCTCCTTACCAGCTAAACCTAGTTTCTCCCCCATCAGCAAAACCTGAGTGATGTTGGCTGTTGATCCAGGGCTGAGGGAGGGCAGACAGGTAGTGGAGATCCAGCTGGAGAGGGCAGAGGAGAGAAAAAGGTGAGACCTTGCCTGAGGGAATCTGCCTGCAACTGTAAGGGACCTAGGCCTGGACACATTCTTGTGCTGCCGCAGTTGTGGTATGACCTATGTGCGTCGGGGAGAAAGTACAAGGGATGATTCTTACACGCAGCCCCCTCTCCTTTTTTGTTTCAACAGACCACTACCTGGCAAAATCAAAAATCCTACTGCAGCCGTCTCTCCATTGGCGGTCTTAAGGCCCATGGATTAACTTTAACACAAAGCAATGAGAGTCTATCAAATAAAAAGAACCTTTCTAGCTGGTTAATCACAGAATNAGAAGTTCCTCCTCATGTTCAGGTGGAACTTCCTGTGTTCCAGTTTGTGCCCATTGCCCCTTGTCCTGTCGCTGGGCACCACTGAGAAGAGTCTGACCCCGTCCTCTTGACATCCACCCTTTAGATATTTGTGAGCATTGATCAGATCTCCTCTCAGCCTTCTCTTCTCCAGGCTGAACAGACCCAGCTCTCTCAGCCTTTCCTCACAGGAGAGATGCTCCACTCCCCTAATCAACTTTGTGGCCCTCCACTGGACTCTCTCCAGTAGTTCCCTGTCTCTCTTGTACTGGGGAGCCCAGAACTGGACACAGTGCTCCAGATGGCTATTGAAAAGAAGTCGTCATAAGGAACATTAACGGGATGATTCCCAGCACCGCGTTGACTCAGCCACGGACGGTGCAATGCGATGTTCCCTGCGCCTTCCCCCGAGTTCCCCTCGCGCAGGACCTTACGAACCCGCAACCCGACCCGCGCGCTCCCAGCGCCACCGCGGCCCCGCCCTCCTCCTCCCCTTTTCCCGCTCTCCCAACGCCCCTTGCGGTTTCCTGCGCTGTGAGACCGAGGCCGCTCCCAGGCTGCAGTGCCGTCGGGAGGCTGCCGCACCCGTGCTGTGGCCGGGAGCTGTGGGTGAGCTGGGGCGCCCCCGCAGCTCCCCGGGGAACAGCTCGTGTCCTGCTGCAGCCTGGCGGCGGCTCTCCTGGCGAGTCGTGCTCGGCGCTTCGCCTGCCCCTATGATTCAAGGCTGGGTCTGGGCTGGCGGTAATTTTGTCAGTCAGGAGAGCAGTGCGGGGAGGAATGCTCTCCTGGAGAAATCCTGCCGGCGTACAGCTAAAGGTGGAGCGGGAAAAGCGTGCATGAAAGGGGGTAGTCATGCACCATGGGCAAAATGAGGCGGTATGTGTCTCCTTCACCTCTGATTAGCGCCCAGGGGGTCACCCCTTCTTTCAGGAGCGCTGCTTTGCACGTGCCTGCCACCAGTTTCTACAGAGCTGCCGTTTCCCTTCGCGAAGCAATAGTAGCTCTGAGGTAAAATCAGCGAGCAGGAGCTGCAATATGCTTTCTGAGCAAGAACATGGTCCAAAATATTTTTCTTTTCCCTCAGGCACAACTTCTGTTTCCGTGGACGTGCTGTTCCAATTGCTGGCTGCTACCTCTGTCCGTGGCAATTTCATTGTACGCTTCCATGCACACTTCTAATTCTTGCGTTGCTGAATGCTCTGGAAGCAGCTACAGTGCTCATCACGCCATGATGGCTGACTGGTCGTGTGCCTTTGTATGCAGCCTGTAAAGGACCCCTGTTTACTCGATGAGAATGAGCTACAAAAAATACATGCTATACTAGTTACTATTCATTTCAGCATCCCTCACCTAAAATGATCCTAGATCAGAGGTTTCAAATAAGCCAGCTCTGATTGACTGCCAGTGGAGTTCTCCAGAGGAGTGGGAGATGAGAATATCTCTTCATACCTGCATGTGCACTGGTAATTAACATTTGATTTTGTTTGTCCTGCAAGGAAAATGAGAGTCAATGCTGAATGGCTCGTGGCCATTTTCTACGCAGCCCTGAACAGCAGCTTGTGGCAGAGCCTGTCTCACCAGAAGGCACTGAAATTACTCAGTGACCTTTGTTTTCCCGAATGCTGCCCTATCTGTGCAGAGCAGAAACCTTCCTGCCTGTGGTTTCTGTGCAAGAGTTTTTGTCAGTAGAGGTTTTGCCTCTTCACTGACTTAAGAGGAGCAAGTAAAGGATAGAATACTGGGGTACTGCTTGTCCAGGATTCCTCTTCGCTCTGAAACTTGCCTCATCCCACAGCTGAAGCATGGGCTGTCTTGTTGGGTTGGAAGGTGCTGAATTATGTGTTGCCCATGGGACCACATACCTGCCAGGAAAGATTGCCTAGATGACGTATTAGCAACAAAAGATCTGGACTGTCATTCCTGAGTTATTTTGTCTCTGGTTCCTGTTTGGCTACTGATCAGGGTTGTCTGAAGCCACTGGTTAGGACTGTGGCACTGGATGCGAAAAAAATTCCTGTGTGAATATCTAGAGAGAACAGTTCTTACGGGTAATGAACTTAGGGTAGTTAGTGGCCTAGATAGACTATTGAGGATGTTAAGTCAGGGAACACTGCTTGAGGGAAAGGACTCCTGCTTGTGCAGGATTATTCTAGAGCCATTAGGCTGAGTTCTGCTCTGCATGGCAGAGTGATGCCTGGAACACTTTAGATTCAAGTCTCTGACTCTGATTGTTTCTCAAAGACCCAAGAAAGACTCACAGTCAGATATTGAAGAAAATAATTATTTGTTAAATTAGCAAGCTGCTTCAGACTGTTATTGCCCATAAACTTTTCCACTTGTTTTCTCTTCCCGGAACCTTCCCCTAGTTTGACCTGACAGCTGCACAACTGAGAAAGTCTCCCTTTAGACAGCTGCTAGAAAAGAGTGAGGTTGTCAGGTGCCATCTTGCTCTACTATACGAGGCATCCTTTGGAGACTGGCCTACAAAGCAACTTGGGCTGATCAGCACCAAGACATCTCTTATTTCTGCTGTAGTGGAGCCCAGTGTGGTGCTGGATGACAAGTCCCCATTCTCCACAGCTGCTTCTGACATTTTCTCAGAAATTCCAGAGGAAATTGCTGACTATGATTCTAAATCCTCGTAAACTATAAGAAAGCTCACGGCAGAATGCTTTGCTGAGATCTCATCCCAGCCCCCTCACGGGACTGAGGGGTGCAAGAAACAGCACTGTTTGCTCTTGAACTCCTTAAAATATTCCAGCCAATAACCCTATGTACACATTTGCTTCTAAAAGTTTCACTCTCTAGACTGCTCAACATACTTGCTTCGTGGCTGCCTGAGTCTTGCTTTATTTTGGTGTGAATTTGCTTATTACACAGTCATCTTGGCCTACGAACTGCTTCAGTTTCACTGGGTTTCTGTTGCAGTTTCAATAGAAAACTGAGTTACAAAACCAAATTACAGTTATTTTGTAGTGGCTACAGCTTTGGCATAAATAACGGAACAGGATTGGGCTTAGTCTTTTTTTTATTATTATTTTTCCATGAGGGCTCTTGAGGAAGCTGCTGGTGCCAGGCAAAATAGTTATGATTTAGTCAGGAGCACTCTTTCTGCTGAGCCAGGCTTTAATCAGTACTTACTCATACTTTCTTGCTGGTAATAATGCACCCCGCACCCCCACAGACGACGGGATACTTCTTTCAAGGAAAAAGGAGGTAACTGGATATTGGGTCCAAATCTACTCAGGACAAAGCATTTTTCATTCCTTAAATTCTCTAGTGTGTTTGTGTGTGTGTGTATATATATATATACACACTGTAAGCTGAACTAGAGATGTATATATAGTGTGTGTGTGTATATATATATATATATATACACTTCCTGCCATCATCTATTATGTGTTTCAGTACTGTTTACCGTGATAAACCACTGCCTGCTTTTGCCTCACAGGAAACAGTTTCTGGGGTGAGGCCAGGGATTAGTTGTGTATGTCGTAACTAGGCCCCTCACTTAATTACAGCAGCTGGCACCACACCTGTATACCAGTTATTGTATATGCCATTTATTGTACATCCGGGCTTAACAGTGAGCCCAGGGTGCAGACACTAACGCCTGGGAGAAATCCATTCACTAGGGCTGCAGGGAAGTTGTTATCAACCACTGGTAATTAAAATATGTCTACGATTGTGTTTTGGTCTTCTTAACTGTGAAGCAGAAGTGAAAGACAGCCAGTGGTACAGTCTGATTTACAGCTTCTGCTTCACTTAGTTCCTGGAAGCACATGAAGAACTACAGAGAAGAGCTGATGTGGGGATGTGTTTGCTGTCATCAAATGGCTAAGAGCTGCAGTGGCCTTTTCTATAATCGGGAGAAGGTGGAACTGTACATCCTTGGACAAACTGCAAGGTAGTAAGGGTATATTCTGCTGTCCCTTCTGGGCTTCTTATAAAGGTGGAAGTGCAGTGCGAGTCTGTGATCCTGCCTGTGGGTGCCCTGCAATACAGGGAGGGCATCTGCTTCTACCCTAGTCTGGGCTCATTGCGAAGGAGAAACTGTAGTATAGGGCTCCAGTCCTGCTTCTTGGATAAACTGTGAGAACGTGAGGGCATCTGCTTTCTTTCCTGACCGGGACTTTGACTCCAGGCTCTGTATGGGAGGGTAGTGGATTTGTTGAAGAGAGGTTCCTCGATCCCCAGCAACTCTCGCACATGTCGTGAAATCTCCTGAAATACAAGACAAAATACCAGAAAGTCTCATTTCACAGAGTAACAGTTAACACCATTCATTCTGTGTCAGAATGGCAGGAAAAAGAACTGAAATTCTGAATCTAGGAACGGGTTCACACTTGAAGTTACGACTCAAGAGGGATCTGAACCCATGGGCCCCGTGTGACATTGCAAAAGCAGAGCAGGCCTCTAATTCTCCAAATTCATTGTAGGGGATGGCATCACATCTGGTCTTTTAGTGGCACAAATAGCTCTGCTTTCCTCTTTCCACTTGCAGAATGAACAAGTTATGGGTGAATGAGCTGGAGTCTATTCTGCCTAATGCGAAAACACTGCTGTTCGCTAGGTTATAGTGTCAACAACAGAATCTACACACAGAAGAGGTGTAAAAACTAATTAAAGCAATAAGCCATATTGCTTATTAAGAAAATGATGGGTGACTGGCTGGCTGAGCCAGCTGGACCTGGAACTGTCAGCGAAGTCGCTTCTGAGAACGTAATCTTCTGATTTGACTGAAGCTTCGAAAGACAATTCACAAGGTTTTACTGATCTTTCACACCATTTGCTCAAAAAGGTCCCCCAACTTTGACTTGACTCTGAAGAGCAGTACCCTACTTTGTGTGATAAGAAAAGAACACTGGACTAGTATCTTCAGTGGTTTTCTGTATTTAAAATACCAGTACAATGGAATTAAAACCAGCAGTAACTTCAGTTGTCCATGCTGCACAGCTTCCACATAATTCACTGTGTAGTTCTCTACCAAACTGCCATTTCCCCTAAATTGCAAAACGTTTCTTTCCCACTGAGCCAATGCCATCATGTTTCTTTCTGTAGTAACTATCTTGGTTTTGACTGTTCACAGCCTTTCTTTGGTATTTCTTGTTGGGAAGCTGCTGCGCCCTGGATTACAGCCTTAACTCTGCACCTGCTCTAGTACGCAATTCCTGAAAGGCCCAAAGGGCCACATCCTGCTCAGAGTTCTGCATGCTTGGATTCTATCACAGTTCTCTAAAACACAAATAACTAGCAGGATAGGGTATGATCTTCAAGAACATCTAGGTTTCACTGAAGTCTGTGAGATGTTCCCAATTCACTTGCAATCTTTTGGAAAACATTACAGAGACAGTCTCATTTCCAAGCTTGCTGCAGTACGCTGGCTATCGCTTATCCTAGCCCTGAGGAATTTAAGTTTCTACAGGAAGAAGAATGAGTTACAGCTGGTATCTCTAACCCATGCCTTAGTGTTTCTCAGCAGTTAAAACTGCCACCGTACATAATCCCTATACCCCAATGTGAGGGTGAGGCTTACAAAGCCTATAAAATTCTTGCCATCTTTGGTAAGTGCAAATGACTATCAAGGCTGTGATCTGCTTGTACTAGAAATACTCTTGAAGGGCTGCCATCTGAAAAACAAGGTGTTGTGTTTTGATGCCTTCTCCCCCAACCAACGCCACGGCACTAGTCAATGTTTTTGGTGGCATATTTCATTTCAAACAAACAGTTAAGATTGTGCGGCCAGACAGAACTGTGGTGAAATTGCTTTCTGGTGCTCTAGAACAAAACAAACAGTGTTCATACTTTAGTCGTTGGAGCATAAAAGATTTTTCTCTCTTCCTGGTTATTTGAACTTCTACCTTGTGTCCTGTGGTGGAAAGCAAGTTTAAATCATGTTGTAAAACAAACATTTTGGCTCTGTAAATGCAGCCCCGAGTCCCTCTGTCGTTTCCATTAGGGAGGGGAAGGAGGGTAATGAAATTTAAGACAACTTGCTTATTTTCTGAACCTTCAGGAAGCCTTGGAAGGCTAGACTGTCATCCTGAACTTCAGTATAGTTACCTTACTATCAGCGTTTGTTAAGGATGTAGGCTTGAAAGCAAAATGACCAGTTACATGTTTATAAAATGAGGAAGAGACAGAGATGCTGTTGTGTTCAGCAAAGCACAAACCAAGAAAGTAATAATGAGTTGTGCTTCTGCTGCTTGAGATCAGTGGCTCAGTTGCTGCAGATTAAATCTGATGAGATTTTCAGAAGTTCTACAAATCAGCAAGTGGAAAATTACTGAAATACTGAGGGATATCTAAGAAAGGCGCATGCACCTTGCTAAGCAATTTAACGGGCCAAGCGGAGCAACAGAGGCTTAAAGGGTGAGCACTTCTGATGCATTAGTGGTGTCCCAGAGAGGGGGCCTACGACGTCCGGCCGGCTGAGGGCTTATGCCCGAAAAGACGCAAGAAACGTTAACTGTTTGAACAAATCTGGTCGTCCCGTTTCAGACTCACTCTTTGGCTAAGCAGCCCGCCTGGGCAGACAGGCTCCAGCCCAGCTTGTCCGCGAGCAGGAAGGGTCAGAGCCCGGCTCCGGGGGGCCGAGGGGGAAGCTCCGGGGCCGCCGCCCGTGACGCCCGCGGCGGGCAGGCCGGAGTGGAAGCGGCGGCCGGCGATGCCGTCGGCCCCGAAGCACTGCTGGGCAGGGAAGGGGAGGGAAGGGCGGCTGGGCCGCGGGTCGCCTTCGGCCACTACCGCCTGCCCGCCCGCGCACAGACTGCTCAGGGGCGGCGCTTCCCGCCGGGCCGGCAGCCCCGCACCTCGTACTGGGGGACGGCGAGCCGCACCACCCACGCCGCCACCTCCGCGGCGCTCCAAGGCCAGGAAAGGGCAGGCGGACTGCGGACCCCCCGCGCCCTCGGGCTCGGGCTCCGGTCCCTCGGCCGGCCCCGCGAGTCCCGGGCTCGGCTGCATCCCCAGGCCGCCAAGGGAACGCGTCCTTCCGGCCCCATGGCAACCGCCACTTCCTGGAGGCGCACCCCCTTTTCCCTTCCGCGAACCCCCCCCATGCCGCCAGCCTACAGAGCCTCCCGCGCCCGGCGGCTCCGCGGAACTCGTTTTTGATTGGCTGCGTTGCCGAGGGGGGAGGCTGAGGGACGAGCACCGGGGCACCACCCTCTCCCTTCTGCCTGGCTCACGCGCACCCGCTCGGCTCTTGCCGCCCCCCGCTCGGGTGTTTCCGCCGGCGGCGGCCGCAGCGCTTCGGCCCCGCTCGGCTCTTCCCGCCGCGGCGGGCTGCCGCCTTCGGCTCCGCGCGCGCCGGCCGCCCGCTCAGCCTTGCCCATGTCGGACGTGCTGGCCGCCCCCGCCGCCGGCTCCCGCT
>VZSC01009899.1:300463-331859 GCA_013398225.1 Steatornis caripensis | reverse complement strand
AAGAGGAGCCCCTGAGCGGGGGCCCGGCTCACCTGCCGCTCCGGCGCCGGCAACTACAGCGGCAGTTCCCGGTGGCTGTTCCCAGCGGTGGAAGGAGCGAGGCCTGATGGAGGTCTGTGAGCGGCGGGGTGCTTTCCCCGGTGAGAGAGGCCCCGCCTCGCCGGGAGCTGGGCTGCCCGGGCCGAGCGGTCTCTGCCGGGGCCCTGGTGCTGAGCGCCCGTGGGCTGGAGGTGCTTCCCGGCTCCCAGCTGACTCCGTGAAGCGGCCAGCGGCTGTAAGGCGGATAGAATCGGAGAGCTGCAGGAGCTGGAACTTGTCCGTGTCCAGTTCACTGCCTTAACGGGATCAGACAGCCGGGCTGTGGAGCACATAGCGCAGTTGTATGGGGACAGAGCTTTCCCAGAGTTCAGGAGACTCGGGGGAGACAGGAGCCATCTTTATAGACGGTCCTTGTAGGAGCGACCTAGGAATTTCCATCTCATCAGTGCCCTGTGGGAACTGTTGCGTGATTGCTTTTTCCAAGGCTTTGTCAGGCCAGTTTTGCATGATGAAATTTGGCCTTGTTCTGGCCTTCTGAAGTTAGGATTGATGGTTCTGAGAGCGGTTCCACACCAAAAATGTGCTTGCTTTTTTGGTTCTTCCTTTCCTAGGGCTGAGACGATTAAAAATATTTGTTCTGCAAGGTGCTAGATACAGCTCAATGTGAAAAACTGGTTGGCACAGCTCTTTGTTCCACAGCCACCTGACCTTGTCAGTGTTTGAGTGCTGGCTGTAGTTTTTCCTCTTGTCTATGTAAACACTGAAATTCATTTCACCTTCTCTCTGTGTATTGTTTGTTGTTAGAAAATCAAGACTCAGCCCAAAAGACAGAGCCTGCAGATCAGCCAGTTGATTCTTTGGAGTCCAGTACTTCACAGAGCAGGTAGGAAAATCTTTTTGTGTATTGTGGTCCGCATGCATGACAGTCTGTTTCATCTTTGTGACCTCCTCCGTATGGTAGCTGATTCTGTGCAGGTGAAGAGAAGGGGCTGGAGGCTGAATTGTCTGCTTTGGGACAGTATATACCGGAATCAGTGTGGGAAGGGCTGTTCTTACAGGCTTAAGGTTGTTTTAAAGCTTGTGAAATTATGAAGCGTAGTTCATGGCTCAGCTATTCAAATCACAGAATCATTCAGCTTGGAAGGAACCCTGCAAGATTTTGTAGTCCATTGTAACAGCTAATAAAACTTCCAGCAGGAAATTTTCTTTATCCTGTCTGAAGGATACTTTAATAATTAAGCATTCTCACTGTCTGTAATTTTGGTGGAAGCTGAGCAAGAAAACACCTTTTACTGTTTTCTTGACAATGGTTTGGGTTTTTTTGGTTCACTCTTTGTTTTCTGTGTCACTCCATGAATGCTGCTGTTATCAGATGTTTAGCTTGTTATTATCTGTCTGGCACAGGTGCCTGTGGCCGAGTCATTGCATTGGTTACGAGCACTAATACCATATGCAGTGGAGTTTCACTTGCCATCGTATGTTTGTTGCACAGGATACAATTTCAGAAATGCGTGAGTTAATTACATCAGACAGTAGATAAACCACAACCTCATTGAAACAGAGGGGAAAAAAAATTCCAATAAAAACCCCAACCACTATACTTACTAAAACGCAGTTTGATGCTGTCTTGGCATGTGACTAATGTGACTTGGCTAATGACATCTGTATCAGCCTTCTTGACTCCAGACATGTGTTCTTCCATATCTTTATTATGTCCTCTAATTTTCTTTGAAGAGATTAATACAGACTGTGAGCAAAATGGCCAAAGTAGATGCTGGATACTTGTGGATGTTACCTAATAAATATGTCTAAGTTAGATCCCCTTTGAAAGGGATGGGGGTGGTCCAGAAAGGTTGTGTGAGGAGGAATCAGCTGAAGTCTGTCCTTGTAAACCTGCTTATAAACCTTGTGTAGCTCTTACTAATCTTTCAGTGAGACTCTTAGGCTTCAGTGGTGTCTGTAGGAAAAAAAGCCCAAGATGTTAGCTCCTGTGTTGATGGAAAGCCTTTTGAGCAGCTGTGTGCATCTATGGTAGAAGTGACTAAATAGCCCTTCTAGGTGTGATCATGCAACTGCTAAGCTAAAAAGCAAATGGGCTGTAAAACGATAGCATAGAAGTCTGCATTTGTCCTGGGCTGCTGAAGAAATTATTACGGATTACTGTGAGAGTTCTTCCTTTAAAAAATTGTCCCCTCCATGTGTCTTTTCTTTTCTTACATTGTCCATCTGCTGCCATTTTGTGTATATTTGAGTTGTTCTTGCAGACCTTCTGGTCTATAGTGCCATTTCTAGGAAAGGAAGTCAAATTGTTTTGAATCCTTTCACTGATCCAGTTGACCTCTGATGGTGACTTACTGCCGTCTAAAGGATGGTAAATACAGAGAATCTCACTGAAGTTGCTCCCTCTGGCTCACGTGGAAGATAGTCACGTGGAGATGAGGGCAGGACTGGGGTGCAGAGGGCTCTTTGTGCAGTTGGCAGGTGCAGACCACAGGAGCTTGTTTCCTTCAGTCCATTTGAATTCGAGTTCCAGAGCAGAGTGATTCCTCTGCTGGCTGTGCCCTGGGTGCAAGAGCTGAATTGTGGTGCTCTCTTCCTATGAAAGGTCACAGATTGGGTCACTCATGAGTGTGGGCACGACAAAGGATTCAAAGGAAGAAGGTGGCACTTTGGAGGACCGGGAAGTGACTGAACCAGAAGAGAAGCTGTCTGACCAAACCCAGTCCCTCAAAGAGGTAGGTGGGTGTTTCTTACGTCTGAGAGCAAGGACAGAGGTGCAGCAAGTTCTTCTGCCCTACTACTGCGCTTATGGCTATGGGACTGAGGCTTTAAGGGTTGTGTTAAGACAAAAGTAGTATTAATATAGATTCAGTTATATTTTTTCTCTATGCAATAGCAGGAGGTAAATGTTATTGGTCTGATTTGCAAAATCCCTCTTGTGTCTTCGGCTAGTCCTCGCTTCCTTGCAGTTTTTGGCTCACTAAGGCTTCAAGGTTAGTCTCACCTTCTGCCTCTTGTCTGGCACTTCTGGGAATTCCCTTCTTGCAGCTTTATGGAAGAGGGAACTCAAAGTGACTTTGCTGTCTTTTGCTTCGTTTGGTGATCAGCTAACTCATTTGCGTTAGAGATACAGTTGGGAAAACTTGTGCAAGTGGCACCCAGCTCAAAAGCTGTGAGTTTGCATTTATGAGGAGAGAGGGCTGGCCCTAGTGAATCAGACAGACTTAACTAGGATGCAGCAAATGACAGTTTGATTGTGGCTGTGGTCTAGATGCACTCAGAACTGAAAGGCTCTCCCTAGAGAGATTGTGTCTTGGGAATTCTTTCCAAGAGTAGTCAACTAAATCTATAAGGCTGTTGCTTTGTTGAGAGGTGACAATTAACTCTGAGGCAGATGCAAAGATGTGCCTACCTGGGGACTCCCGGGGAGGCCGAAGGGTGTGTCATTTGTGAGACTAACGCAGCATTTGACTTCAGAGTTCATGACTTTGGTGCTGCAAGGGAAATAATGCAGAGAGGTGTCTCGGAGCCAGCCAGTTCTTTTTCAACTAATAGAAGCTTCTGCAGGGTCTGACTTGGCTTCAGAAAGATGCCTGAATTAGTAATGAGTTGTTTTAAATCCAGCTGGGGACTTTCTTACCAGGATGGTCTTTGTTTCTTATGTGCTTTTTGCAGGAAGCTGTTGTTCGGCTAACCAACTACCATGTACCTCAGGGAGCAGGGGATATAGTGATGATTCAGTCAGATCACACTGGTGCTGTGGATATCCTTTCAGCTGAGCTGGAGACTGCAGACCTCCTTGGGGAGCAGAGGAAAGGTAAGCCTTGAAAGGAAAACGCTTGTTGGGGCCACTTTTTAAGTGCCTGCCCTGGCTAGAGAAGAGCAGAGGCTGTCCTGGAGGAGACACTGCTAATTCCTGCTGGAAATTTGGGTTCCTGGCTAGCGAGTGGGAAAACTTCACATTCAAGGTTTCTGGGAGCAGGCTTCAGAATGCAAAAGCCTTATCAGAAGTAGCTTCACTGTTTTCAGGTAATGGTTTGTCAGTAGTGAAAAGTCAGGTCAGCCCACGATCTTTTCCGTTCTCTCAGCTCAGCCTCCCCCTCTGGCTCCACCCACCATTTGGACCACTGAGAAGACGAAGGAATTCAAAGCCAGGATGGGAAAGGAGAAGAATGGCCGGATGGTGGTGAAGAGAGGCGAGGTGGTGACAGTCCGCGTGCCAACCCATCCTGATGGGAAATGCATTTGCTGGGAGTTTGCTACAGATGACTACGACATTGGGTTTGGAGTCTATTTTGACTGGACCACGGTTACTAGCACTGCCATTACTGTTCAGGTCAGCGAATCCAGTGATGAGGAGGATGAAGAGGAGGAGGAGGAAATTGAAGGTTCGTGCAGAGCTTGTAAGGGTTAATTTGTGGTGCTTGTTGCCATGCTGCTGAGAATGTCAGCTGTAATTTCCATCTACTTTGTTTACACAGCTCACTTGTTATCTCTGCAGCCTTTTGGGTTCTTGCTTAGGCTGTGATGAGAAAGCATTTAGCCCTTCCTGCTTCAGCGTATGTCAATGGCTGTCGTTCTCCAAGAGCGTTCTTAAAATTGAACGTAAGGAAAAACAAAATCATAATTCACTTGTTCAACTTTTGGCTGATAAAAAGATTAGGGTCTGAAATTTTAACTTGACTGTTTTTCTTAGCCTCTCAGACCGAGAAATTTCTGGTGCTGAGTAGGAGGAAAAAGGTTTTGTTTCTGGGTTTTGTTTGGTTTGGTTTTTTTTCCCCCCAGTACATCAGTAGCTCCTGCAGACTGTGTTTGAGAGGATTGCTACCTGTGTCTTTGTACTTGTGAAACACACAGCGATGTTGCCTGTTCTGTGGCTTTGCTGTACGTGTGACCAGTGTAGCTGGGAGGTTGGTGTCTGAAATTAGTTTTGCAGGTTCCCCAGAGAGCGGTAGGTTCCTGTATGAGGAATTCTTTTGGAGAAGTGAATTGAGGACATAAACACAGTGAGGTTATAGCTTAGAGCTTTCCTGCCTTTCTTTTGCTTCAAGTCTATGTCACTGGACCACTGTTGTATGTATAAAAGCAGTGAGGTGTCTAAAAGGTAAGTCCAGAGAGAGGAGACCAGGCTGGCAGGCAAGTGGGTACTGTCCCATCAGTATCCCTAAGAGAAGAGGTTCTCAGCATGTCCTTTGTTGTGATAAGGAAGGCTGGACTTAATTGGTATTATTTGCAGGAAGGTCAGAGCAGATGCTATGGGTAATGCTATCATAGTTAGCCTTCCATATAGCTGCATGCCTCTGCTGCATTCTGGTCTTGTTGATCTTTTTCTAGACTACCTGGTGGCTTAACTGGCTCTGGCCTACTGACTCGTCTGCTCTCTCCCATTCAGGACTCGCCCCTGTTGGTGATGTGGAAAGGGGCTCCAAAAGCTATCTGCGGAACCGCTATGGAGAGATCATGCCTGTGTATCGGAGGAACAGCCATCGGGAGGTGCAGGCAGGAAGCCACGAGTACCCAGGCGAGGGCATCTATCTGCTGAAATTTGATAACTCTTACTCCCTCCTCCGCAATAAGACTCTGTTCTTTCACGTCTATTACACTAGCTGAAGAAACGGGAAGGGGCAGGGACGGCAGGCAGGTAGTGGTGAGTGTAGCAGGCTGCCACCCAGCCCTGGTACCACCTGATGGGTACTGCTGTGTGACAGAACCAAGGCACAATTCTGCCAGCTCCTCTTCAGACACTAACTGATTTCTTCCCACACCCTCCTTCCCCGCTGTCCCAGTGGAGAAAGGTAGTTGTGACTGCCAGGTTGTCCACAGGCAGCTGCTCTTTCTGTAAAACTTCACGAGGTCTGCTCTCTGCAGGCATCAGGCTGGGCCTTTGTATCACAGCCGGTAAATGCCCAGAGGCCAGGTTCAGGTGGTCGCGGTTTCAATCTGTTGTGCTGGTATGAAACAAAGTGAAAATATTCCTGATCTGTTACTATTTTGTGAATAACTTTTCTGACTCTCCTGCTGCATCTGCATCACGAGAGGGCAGCTGTCAGCTGCAATGAGCCAAAAGCACAGCTGGCTTGTCACCTGCCCACTGATAATCTTATCGCCTACCACCACTACATGTCACCAGAAGCCAGTGCTTCTTTCACTCGCATGGGTAGGGGTGCAGCTGGCCAGCGGCAGCCCGTGCTGCAGTGGCTAGGCCATGCTACTACAGGCTGGCCCCAAGTGGCAGCCACAGCATGTGTTTGAACAGGGGGTGGGGGGAGGGCAGACACCTAGAAGTCCAGAAGGTTTTCCTACAGATTAAGAATTGGATGTTGTACCTGTTGATTGTAGGGATATGTAGATGATTAAAACTTCAGTGACCACCAAAAGTTTTCTGTAATCCAGATGCCAAGCAGAATAAATTACTGCTGTGCTGAATAAATACAGGAAGGTTGGAGTACAACCAATAAATATACAGGAAATGTTTCTTAGCAGCAGCATGTTGGTTCACTGATATTGCTGCCAGCTGGATAATACGGTATGTAGCAAGGAAGAGGCTCCCCAGAGACTTGTAGCTTGTAAATTAATCCTTCAGAGATGAATTTTAAATCCTGTTTATCTGTAACTTGTTTATTTTAATACTTTTAACTTGAAATCATACTCTTTTCTAAGAACACCTCCGTATTTACATTTTGATAACTCTTTGCAGAGACACAAAATGGCTGTTTGCATGGTGATTCTAGTAGAGTTCTGAGTTTTATTTTTAAATCTTCCAGGTAATGCACCTCTGCTTGGTCCGCTCTCTCTATTGAGAGGGAATGGTGGACAAAATGATTTGGGGGTAATTAAAGCCAAAGATTTCACTCTTGTAGGAGGGCTGCATATTTCCTATTAAGGCTATATTGTAATGCTGTGCAATTTGCTCCTTATTCAAGCTTTACTTTTAACTGTCTCTGCTTACTTATTCACTGCCCCAGAGCACTTAGTAGGTCAAAACGGTAAGAGAGAGAGCAGTCACTCTACAGTAGAGCAGCCCAAGCTGTGAGAAAGAGGAGTGGAAATGCAAGGAGGACTGCTGGAGCACAGTGGCTTTCTGGGTGAACAGGCTGGGAGCAGAGTTGTTGCTGCTTTGGGCCCTGAGATGAGGAGAAAACAGCCACCTTTCTCAAAAGAGAGAGAGTGTGCACCAGGGTGAGGGGCGAAACTGCAAAGCTGCCTTATTCAAGCAGGGGCAAGCACAGGGCAACCTTGCATGGAGACAGAACAGTAGGGCTTGGTATCTGTCAGAGTAAGATGCTCTTTCATTTAGCAGCTTGGGGAAGACTATTCCTTCCTTTAGCCTCTCTTAAGGAAGATGAAGCGTGATCCTGTGGCCTTTGTGCAGCACTTGAATCAGGCCTGAGCAACTTGGGTAAGGCACTCTCCTTTTTTTTCATCGTTTGTCTATCAAGTTCCTAGACACTAAACAGAAGAAGGTAGAAAAGACCCTTCAGTCTGACCACAGTGTCAGCACCGCCCCACTCAATAACTGCCTTTGGTCCTTTGCTGTGAGATCCAGAGAACCCTGCGCACACTCGCTGGTTAATGTACGATGCACTGTCTGGCACCCGCTCCACTTTCTAATTAGGATTTATTTACGATGAAGGGAACTCTGACCTGTACATATACTAGATATTCCAGAATTATTGATCCTCATTTATATGGCTTATTGCAGGCTAGTGGGTTACCTCCACTAAAAAAACTGTTTCCCTTGTAGTGTGGCCTCCGTGTTGCAAACTTGCAGCTACTCACCCCTGCTGTCCATCTGTTACTCATATTAAGGTTCGAAATACATTTTGTCACGTTGTAAGAAGTTAATAAGGCCCGCCTCACAACGAATTTTGATCACTCACTGACACAGAAATAGTATATGCCAGTTTTCAAGCCATTAGTTAGTGGTTTTAGTGAAGTCGCACTGTAGGTGGTAATCCCGTTGCTCAGTTGTAGCCTTCTGAAGTGTGGACCAACCTTTAATAAGGCTCAAGTCACTTGCTTGAAACTTCCCATCTCCTAGTCTTGTTGACTTAAGCCCAACAACTGCATTGAATATGGTATGCCATCCCAGTCAGCACGTGCCTGGTCTGCAAATGCAGTATGTCTATAGGTGGGCCCGCTGCAGTGGAACTGCAGGCATTTAGTGTGTGTTATTTCACTGCTTAAGTTTCCCAGAAGTATCTGGTATCTCTTAGGAACACAAGATAGTTTTAGGCACAGCATATTTCATCTGCAGGAAACAGAGCTTCACAGCTGTACAGGATAATTCCTCTTTTTGCTTTTTTTTTTAGTTTCTGCATTACACGAGTATGTTTTCTCAGGTATTCAGATAGCATTCGTTATCCAAGTGACAAGTGACGACTTCTCTTTGGAAGGATATATAGTCTTGATTCACTTTCTGATGAATCCAATAGCTTGGCTGTGTGGCTAGTGATTAACAGCAGCCATTCCCATTCAAAATAGAACCCATAGTTGGTTCAGAGAAGTAATCTTACTTCTCATGCGTCTTTTTTTTTCAGCTTGGTGTATCTCCTGCATTTGTATCCAATCCTGCTAAATGTCTAAGGCAGTGATGGAAATCCTTATTGGAGACCTTTGGAACTAGACCTTGGGTCTAGAAAGAAAAATGAATTAAAAAGGCTGTTGCACTTCAGAGAGGCAAATTAATCCTTGAGAAAGGAAAACTTCTTTGTTTCTGTGGAAGGAAGATTTCAGATAGGTTTTTGAAATGTGTTTCTTCTCCCTGCAAATTGTGTCTAGAAATTTTAAAAGCTAAATCAAGAAGCAGCTTCTTTTGCGTTTTGGGTTCTTTTTTGTGAAAACACAAAATTGTTTTCCATTTTGTTTTGAATATAATTTAGATCTAGAAATAAGACTGACATGTTCAGCCAGAGACATAAGACAGTCCTGTAGGGCAGGACTTATATAAAAATTAGCTTGTATAATTATTTATTTATAATACTGGTAACAATCTGTTGGGCATTTTTTTTTATCTCGAAGAAGGTCATAAGCTGTCCATTGTTTTCTCTTTTTTTTCCCCTTTAGGTGTAATCTGGCAGCAGGAGTTTAAAATGCACGTGTTTTACTGAGGACAGAGAATTAAAATTGCTTAAATCGGGGACCACCTGTACAGCTGTAATTTACTCACAAAGTCCTTGGAGGCCTTGTGAAAGGTTATTGGCACCAGACATAGACTAGTTGCAAATTAGTGCTCGAGACCCATTTAATAGTTACCTAGAATATTATCGGTAATGAGCCGTTTACATGAACAGGTAAGACGAAAATGCATAAGAGCTGAGTCGTCTGACTTCAGGTGCTAAGAAGAAAGTCGAGTTACTATGCAACTGAGTCTAAAAGACAGCTACATACCTTTCTTTTTGGCTCTACCCTGTGCGCATGTCTCCTTGTAAGCGTGTGCGTGTAACCTTCACCTATGGCCTGCAGTGGGTCCATTATCGTGGTGCTGGACCTGGTGGGGTGGGTTAGAGATGAACCTTGTTGCATGTCTAGTTGCTGAAAGACTTATTCATTCTCGTAGGGAATTAGGGTAGAGAATGAATCCCTAAATTGGTTCACTTTTGTCTCCACTGCTTATACCCTTCCTTCTTGTCTCACTGCCCCTACTAAAGCCAGTCTCCAGAGGATTTATCACAAGGTGCCTTAGGAACAAGCAGCATGTCTGAAATAAGAGCCATGGATGTTGTTAATGCAAGGGATTGCTTCTCCTTGTTTTGCTGCCAATTTGGGTAGAGGGGAGGCACTTCCTAATGTCAGGCCAGGAGAGCCCCAGTAGCCTGTTCCTGGAGATTTAAGCTGTTGATCAGACTGCCTTGTTCCTGTAAGATGAGTACTAGAATGGTGTTTGAGTTTCCTGGCGCTGTAAGATCTTTGCCTTTTAAAATCATACGCTGCTGTCAGATATCAAGGAGCTCCAGAAGACTACTCCTTTAGATATGCTGATGAGAAACCTGAGTACCAGAGAAACACTAGACAGACGTAGGAGAGTATTCTTTGCAGCCATTCATCATTTTCTCTTTAAAAACTGAATCCAGCATTGAGTGGTGTGTGCTTATGTGCATTGGGGCTGGATAAAGAGACCAAAGCAACAAAGTTTATTTTGATCTACAAGTGTAAAAGAAAATACTGTTTCTCGTTTTCTCATATGTGGGAAAATAGTGGATATGACAATGTCATGTAGATGTAGCAGAACATCTCAACTGGTAGAGTGAAAAACTGGGAACTGATTGTGTTAAATACATTGGCTCATTAGACTATGAAAGAAGCCAGGAGTTTAGCAGGAGTCAAAGTGCGAAGTCATTTATCTAAATAAGTTGATTTGCAGTAAATGCCAACTAAATAAAGTTTTAGAAGGTACATAAAACTGCAGAGTTTAACTACATCTTGCTAGGAGGAGAATTTTCTGTGTGGTTATTCCATGTTTGCCTCCAAAGAGTCTCTGGCAACTTACTCTGAAACACTGGTGCTGTTGCAGCTGAAGACACAGCATCAGGCTGGGTGGGCGGTGGGTCTGATTCCCCTTGGCTTCTCTGCATTCTATTCTGGATTTTACATGATGCTTTCTCAGAAGCTTCATCACAAGAAATGTATCCTTTATCAGGCAGGGAGAGAGAAAGAATTTTGTGATCCATCAGTGAGGTTATCTGGTTTAAGCCCAGCTGGACTGGTGAGTCAAGTCCCTTGGGCAAGAAGCTGGATGCCAACCATTAAGCTCAGAGCCAAGGAGGCTTTGCCCAGTAATGACCTTGAAGTTTAGGGGGTGCATTTGGAAGTTATAAAGAGCTAGAGATGGTCTCCCTGCAACTTCCAGGATGCCCTGGTGACTGTCTGCCCACCTCAGAGGGAAGCAGTCTGCTATCGACTCACTGCTCCGAGCTGCTAGCATAGTCTTTCAACAGGGAGCATCTTTTAGCTGGTCGTACCTTTTTCAAACCTGTATTCTTGTGAACTGCAATGGTTGGTTGTCAGTCCTTATCTATGTGATGTGAATATTTTTTATGTCTTGTGATTTCAAAATTGAGTTCTTGGCACCCACTGTTGTTTTTCACGTCCTCCCAAGATAGGAGTTTTAAATGGAGGAGAGGATATTTTAACAAAATGTGGCACTGGACCTCTTGAAGGGCACATATGAAGACTATATTTATAGTGTGCTTGCATTCCTGCTTGGTTTGTATTGTTTATATTTGATGTGTTGTGGCTGATTTGTAATAGTACATTGGAACTTACTCCCTTTAAATAAACTTTTCACTATGCAACTGAGAACTTTGTCTTCTGTTTAAAGCAAGTGAATGTCTTGATATGAAAAATTGAACTACAGACTTTCCAACAAAACAAGAATACAATTAAACTTGGTTTTATGAGCAAAGAAGAGGCAAATACTCAAAATGCACTTTGCAGTTCACTTGAGATTCTGGTTGCAAATGCATAGGAAAAGGCTTTATTGTCAGCTGGTGATGATGGTTCCAGCCAGGAAATTTTGTCTGTTAAAATGACTTGCTGGGATATTTTTTTTTCCTAATTCTTCAAATTCTCTGTCACGCTTGAGATTATACTGAATGCCTGAAGAACTGGAGAGGAACAAGCAAGTAGCCAAGCTTATATCATGGACACAAGTAGAGTTTGAATGCTTTACCTTCCACTTCTTCATATTGGTACTTTTCACCTCCATTTGCAGAGATCCCCTAGAGCTAGCTATTCTGTTACCTCAGCTTTCAATCAGGGATTAAAAACATATCTTCAGTTACCAGGTACTGGTTAAATGACCTGGAGAAAAGTGTTTGCCCTTCACAGCTCTTCACAGCTGCTTGTCCGTCAACTTTGTTACTATGAAGACTGTATTTATGTGGCCTGAAGGAAGCACCTGCTAGTCAAAATGAGGAACGGTACCTGCAGCCTGAGCCATCCAGCCTTACTTGACTCCTTATGAAGCTCAGTCAGACAAGTGATGCAGAAGTTCAGTTGTCTCTGTTTTAGTCCTGTGTTTCCTTGGAGAACTTTTCTAAAATAATTGATGGGCAGGAGCAATCATAAAGCAAGTTGATCAAAGGGATAGAGGATGCTGCCAAGTTAAAAATGTTTCACCTCATTTTAAGACTGCTGAAGAGAAACAGCGCCACAGCTGTTAACCATGCACTCACTGTGAATCCCTGTCCTTGTGCTTGGCCCAAAAGGAAAAGTAAGCAACTTGGTGGGGATGCAGGGAAGTGATGTGAAATTTCATGTTAGTTCCTTCCCTCCCTTTCTGTAATTGTTGCAGTTGGGCTGCAGCGGAACCTTATCACGAGCTGCACAGCAAAGGTCTTGCAGCAGGCTTTGTTGGCCCTGGTGGGAGCGGTGGCTGATTATCAACAGCAGTTTTGAGCTTAGCAGAGCTATTCATTGTTATACAGGTGCTACGGGATACACAGCAAAGTCTCAGTAGTAACAAATGCACAGGTGGGTCTGCCACCATCCTGCCTTGTCTTGGTGGTAGCTCTGACTGCAGAATAGGAGAAGCAAGTTTCACACATGCTCCTTTTTATGAGAGCTACAAGAAGTGTGTACAGAGGCCATCATTTAGGAATCGGTAAACAAATAAACCATGGGTCCCCGGGAGGGCTGTGCAGTTCGGGCTCCCGCGATGCGTGTCATTTGCTGCAGAGGCGAGGGCGGGCCCGGTCTAGCGCGGCCGGAGCGGCTGGCCGTGCTCTCCCCACCTCCTCCCTGCTGCCGGGGCTGCCCCCCGGGCACTGCCGTGAGCGGGGGCCGCTGCGGACTCGGGCGCTCCTAACGCCGACCGAGGCGTTACAGCCGGGCCGGGCCCCACCGGCTGCCCCCGCAGGGAGAGCGGGGGCGGTGCGTGGCCGCCGGCCGCCCGCAGCTGCGCCGCGGCGCCTTAATGGCGGCACCCCGCGCCCCTACCCGCTGCCATGCTGCCCGCCTGTTGCCGGGCCCGGCCGAGGCCGGGGAGCAGCGCCCAGGGGAGCGGCCTCGCCTTCTACGTGCTGTGGGCGCTGCGGGAGCCGCCGCGACGGCTCCGCAGGTGCGGACCGGCCCTGCCAGGGGCAGCCCCGGCGCCCGCGAGGGAGCGGTGGGACCCGCGCTGCCCCGTGCCTGTCCAGGGGTGGGCTCCCCCGTGGGCGACCTCTCTCTCTCTCTCCCTCTCCTCCTCTCCCTCCCCTCCCTCCCCTCCGGAGCTGCCCGTGTCGCTGTGCTGCCCCAGCCCATGGCTGTGCTCCCTTCCCAACCTAACGCTTATTTTCTTCACTACATCCCTGCGCAGTCTCCTCTATAAATGATACTCTCTTTCGCCCTCCCCTGGCATAAACATGTTTTGAAGCCTTTTTGTATATTTTTTGGACCTTCCGTTTTACTTCTCGATGAATATCACTGTTTTCTGTTGTTTTTCTTCCCTTCCCTCACAGCCAGTCCAGCAAGATGGGTTTCCAGGCTTGGCTGCCCCTGCCGTTGCCAAAGCAGCTGGTGGTGTTTGGGCTGGGAGACTGGAGCTGTTACTCTCCGGACACAAGTGTCACAGTGGACGTGCTGGTGTCCCCAGGCATCCCACCGCAGCGGGTTGGCACGCTGGAGCCTGCCCACAGGTCGTGGTGGGAGCTGGTGCTGTCGCGGTGTCAGGAGGGGTGTCCTGGAAAAGCCTTCTGCTCTGTGGTGCTGCCTGGTTATGCTGGTGTGGTCCCGAAGCTGCTCAGGCCTGCTGGTTCTCCACCGTGGTGTTTCTCTCTGGTGATGCTTTCAGCTTCCTTTTGGCTGCTTTCAGGGCTGGATCTTTTTGGCTTTGGGGTGTTACCAGCTGGTGTGGGAACAGAAATTTTTTGCTGGTCAGTGTCACTTGTGGGCTGAAAACCCATGGTCCATTGTGCAGGTCTTTGGTGTGGGAAGGTGACTGGAGGACAGATATTTTCATGGTCTCGTTGAAAGAGATGGACAAAGGCAGCTCTGCGAAGCTTGTCTTGACTGTCAATGGACAGGTAAAAGAACCTACATCATCCTCTCTTCCTGCCCTGGGTCCCAAATATTCTCACTTCTGAGCTACAGAACTTCCTGTCCCAACCTCTCCTTTTCCTTCCCTTTGCTACTCCAAGGCAGAGCTGCCTCGCGTGGGTCTGTTAATGCAAGTCCGTGCTGAGCGTAACCCTCTGTGATGCTCCAGGCCTAGTCCCTAAAAACAGCTCTGCCAAAACGCCTCACGTGTCACAGGAGGTGGGCAGCAGAGCAGTTCACTTCCAGTTCCGCTCTCTCCTGGGTCTGTGGTACTTACACAGTTGTTTTACTTTGTGGTGAAGATTTGGCATCTCCAAGTGCCTGGCTTTGCGTTTCTTTGTTTTTTCTGTTGGTGCTGGAGATGAAAGCTGGGCTGTTGCCTTGCAGGGAATCTGTCCCTTGCAAGACATCTTTTTGCTCACCCTTTGCAGGTGGAGGCCAGCACGTTTGGCATGTCCTTTTGTTCTGTCTCTGTTTCTGCCGCAGCTGCTCCGAGGTGTCTCCAGCAGTACGCCCTCCCGCCCCTTCCTCATCCCGGAGACCACCCAGTCACCAGTGCTCCCAGCAGATGATGTGCCCCTTTGTCAGGACCTGGAGGAGCCTCCTGCGGTATGTGTATCCAGGAGCCTCCCTCTCATTACTTCACCCTCTCCTTAGTGCCTTCTCCCTCACTCATAGCTGCTCAGTTGATGTCTGGCAGAAACATTTGCTGCTGCTTAGTGGAGGCCTGTCTAAGCAAGCTTTGGAGCTGAAGATTCACTTGTGCTAAAGAAAGTGGTACTCCCCATTGAAATGCCTTTGAAAGGGTTGAATTTAACAGCCCTTGGGGGGATGATCCATCAGCCTGGTTACTCCCAGCACAGATGGCCTTTCTGCCTTTCCAGTTGCCTTGTGCTAGCTGTGCCTGTCGCAGCCAGCAGTCTGAAAGTGGACCACTGGGCATAGAACAGCATATAACATATAGCTGCATTGCTCAGCATATATTTCATGGCTGATTCTGTTGTCATGCTGGCCCTTAAGACTCGATGGGAAGATGAGCCTGAAAACAGTCACCACGTGAAACTAATCTCTTGCCCAGTAATAGACAACTCACAGTAGCCTCAGGGCTTTTTCTTCAGGGCTGATTTGACTGGGGTTCTTGTCACAGGTTAAGAGTCAGAGCTCAGAGATGACTGCTAGAGCATCCAGGCCTGGGAGGAGGGATGCCCGCCAGCCACTGAGGACTCTAGCGGTACCCTGTGCCCTGAAGCCACCATCTGGCAAGGTGGAACCCAGTGAGGCCTGGCGGAAGAGTCCTGTCCACCCCAGGAAGCCCAGGAAAGTTTTATTTGAACCCACAGCATCTGAGAGAGATCTCGATGAAGAAGGTAATTTCGGCAGCTTCCAGGTTTATTTTACAGGTCTTGTCTGAATGATCTGTCATGCTGCTGGGCACCAACTTCCCCATTCATTTCTCTGTATACCTCCAAGGCAAGATGGGCTTGTCTGTCTTGGCTTGCAAAATACCAAGAGCTCCTGCTTAGTCCTGGAAAACTGCTTGATGAATTTTTGCCTGTTGAGAAAAGGCCAGAAATAGAACACAGAACACTCTTAGTGCCAACACTCTGTACCACAACATAGTATGCCTATCTTTTCATATGAGTAAAAGAGCTTTATAAATGAAGGCAAGTATTGTTGGCCTTGTTTTAGAAAAGAGTAAATTGAGGCACAAGAAAGTTACCTACTGTGGCATTCTGTAGCCTCTCCATTAGTCTGTCTGTTGCCCTACTAACAGCATACCACTTGGTCCATAGAAGACATTGGTTGTTATTTTTAACATTGGTTGTTATTGGTTGTTAGAATATGAAGAGGAGTGTATGCATAATTAGTATAATTGCATTGACTTTTCAGTAGTGAGACGGTAGCTCACAAGGAGTTTGGAAACAAAATGTTTAGCTTCTGGGGTGTGAATTCCAAGCCAGCTACAGGGTGTGACCAAGTTTGCGTGTATGTGTTTGACAATAACTCAGTGGTCCCCATGTGAAGTGACTTCTTGGGAGTTGGCTTGCTTCTTATGAAGGCAAATACAGCTCCGTCATAAAGTTGCTTCCACTGTAGGCAGTGTGAGAAGGGGGGAAATGAGCTTCCATCAGAGGGGTAAAATGCTATGGTGACAGCATCATGGCAGTCAAAGGAAGTGTGCCGTGCTCTTATCTGTCTTCTGCATTTCTTCTGATGAGACTTTCTTCAGGGTTCTTGGTCTTGCACCTTGTTTGTTGCAGTGAGGTAGCTTTGTGCTGGGGGTTGGAGGAAGGAAGGCGAAAGGGGTCTTAAACCATGGAGCTGAGCACTTACCAGGGTATGTCTGCTGGCTGCTTTCTTTATGGGGTTGTCTCTGTGCTTCCTCTGCAGATCTGGCAGTGAAGGAGCTGCAAGGTGAGGATCTGGTTCCTAGACCCTGGTTTGTCTCTTCCACCACTTGGTGATGCCATTCCCTTTAATGTCACAGGCCTCTCATGCTTCATCCTTTATCTCCACAGTGATCAAGAATAACAAGTAGGTTGTGCGTCTATACCGTTCCTCTCCGTGCAATTGCCCTCAGTATAGGTGCTTCCAGTACTGTCAGGCTCTCCAACACACTTCTGTAACCCCTCTGAATCTCAGGCACGCTTCTGGGTGCACAGTCCTTTGAGGCAAAGGGTAACATATGGAATAGTCTTTGATTAAAAAGTATTTTTTAGTTTGCTCAGCCAACTGCAGGGGCCTGGGAGAGGAAAGGAGAAGGAACAGAGCAGTATGAGAAGTATCTCTGGAAGCAGCAGAAGGCCTCTGGCTGCTGTATCTTAGGCCCTAACAAGCTGTCCTTGGGTAGCCCTCCCTCGTAAGGAGTAACACAGGGGATAGCACAACTGGGATATCCCTTCTGGGGGTGGGTAATCAATGGAGGGCATCCAAGCCTGTCTGAAGTGGCAGCCTGTATATGTGTCCTACATCCAGCCAGGCTCTTTGCTGGCTGCCTCTGCTAGTGACGTCTCTCCTAGTACAGCAGTTATTCCCCAAAGCCAACAGAAAATCTTCCTCAGGGAGCTATGTCTCTTGCCACCCCAGAGGGAAGGGACCTGCAGCACTTGCCTTCCCATTTCTCCCCTCTGAGCCTTCAGCTGCCTTGTTTTTGCCAGTGGGGAAGGGAGCTGGGAGTGTCTCATCTGACTCTGCTCACAGCCATGTATTCTCCCCTCCCAGGCAGTCCCAGCCCACGGTGGTGCCATGCCATGTGCCTCAGTGACCTGCGGACAGCTGTTCTGATCGGTGGAAAAGGTGTTGATCAGCAGTCCTGCAAGGATGCACTCTGGAAGCTGGAAATTGGTGGGGACTTTAGGGTTATCAAAGGCAATGGGGGCAGTGGGACTCGAGGACAACTCATGCAGGTGGGAGGTGGTACTGAGGGGTCTGTGCATAGGGAGGGAGCAGCAAAATTGTCACATCTCCTAGCATGGTCACCAGGCTGAGCTGACAGCGTAGGGCACCATGAGAGGCTGTGAGGTTGTCTGTGAGAGCCCTCCAGGAGCTAAGGTCTAAGTTCTGGAAAGAGTTGGGTGAGTTTTAAGGGGTAAAAGCAACAGTGCGGTTTGCAGTCTGTGCATGTGATGACTGGTAAAGTGTGAGATACGATTCCAGTGCCTTGCAGCTTTCTGCACCTCACTGATCCTCTGTTCCACCTTACTATTATCCACCTTGTTAGTGTTCCCCTTCATTCTTACACAGAAACATTTCTGTATGAGTCCCCTCTAGCCCTGAAGCAAGGAGAGGAGGAAATGAAGGAAGAAAGGTCTTGAATAAAGATTTTATGACATACTCTTTAAATCTAGAGAAACCGAGAGCATCTTTGAACTCCCATACCGTCTGTCTGGTGTTGCTCCCACAGACAGTGATTTCTGGCTTCCAGTGGGTTTCCAGCTACAAAATGCCATGCCATTGTGCTTGCACGGTCACACAGCTACCTACGACCCAGACACCAAGCGTATCTACGTCTTTGGGGGCATAAGGGAGGACAAAGACTACAGTGGCATCTACATTCTGGACACAGTCACCTGGAAATGGCTCCTCGTGGCTGTGAGTACTGCAGCTCTTCCAAGACAAAAGCACAGGAGGGGCGGCAGGCCCCGCCTCAGTGTGGCAGTCAATGTGCCCCTATCCCCACTCCAGTAGTCTTGGTCCACTGTTGCTGCAGGTTCAGCTGCTTAGTTGGGATTGACAGACATAAGAAGGCTACGTTGAAAAGCCACAAGCTTGGCAGAAACCAGGGGCTGTGCCTACAATGAATGAAGCGAGGTGAAAAAATGGTTGCTGCAGAGTGCTGTGTCTGACCAAGGTTGTGGGTGGGAGGTACTGTGCAAGTGCCAGAGGGAAATGGCCTCTCATTTCATATGGTGCTGTTGAGAGCTGCACTGGATGCTGGGGTGAAGAGCTGGTCTTCTCAAATCAGGGACTGCTCTGAGCACAGCAGATCTCTGAGCTCTTTCATTGCCTGTCATGTCCTTGCAGAGGGCCTTGTCAGCAAGACACTGTTTCTTTCCTGGCTAAGTCACAAGATGGCTTTTACAGAATAAGCTTGGATGAGGTCTTTCTGTTCTCTGTCATCTTCTGAGGAAGATGGGGTAGGAGGTTGACTCCCTTCTCTCATCAGAGCATTCTGGTGGTGCAGTGTACGCAAGGGATGTAGTGTCTGCCTGCGTGGCAAAGATCTGGCTGGGGAGCCAATAAAGTGAAAATTGAGACTTGTTGAACTGACTGCATGATGTGAACCCCTTTCCTATGGGTCATGCAGCAAATAATGCACTTCTCATTACAAACGTATGTTGAACTTTTTCCAGGCTAAAGGGAGGATACCAGTGCTCACCTACCACAGTGCAACTATCTACCGCAAGGAGCTCTTTGTTTTTGGAGGGACTTTCCCCAGAAAGACACCACTGGCAGTTGGACTTTGCAGCAATACGCTCTATGTCTTCAATCCAGAGCATGAAATTTGGTACCAGCCCATCTCAGAAGGGGAGAAGCCTCTGCCTAGGCTTGGGTGAGAGTGCTCTTATTCCAGCCCTCCAAAACAGAGCAGGATACCTCTGCTCACCTTCCCTCCCACCTCCAGTGTAATTTCCTAAATATTAGGTGATTGTTCTTAAGGTAGGGCTATGATTTGAGCAATGTGACTCCCAGTACCTCCTGTCATGAATCCCGATGGGATTCTGTCCTTGAGCTGCAGTGACTGGGGTCAGAGGCAGGTGTAGACTGAAGCTATGGCCGCCCAATAGCAGAAGCCAAGGCTGAAACTTCAGTTTTGGGAACTTGCTGAAGATGGTTTGTTCACTTGCTTCTTCTCTGCGCAGGCATTCAGCTACTCTACTGAAGAACAAACTGCTGATTTTTGGGGGTCGGAGGACTTCTCTCTACCTCAGTGACATGCACATCCTGGATCTGGGTAAGAAAGTCTGTGCCAGGTGGATGCCTTGGGAAGGTCCTTTCTAAGGCGGGGACTGGGGAATGAGGCATGCTCAATGGGAAGGTAGCGTTAACATTATAAAAGCCCCTGACTAGGCAGTGGAGATGGAAAATGATGGGGTAAAAAAACTCTTTCTGGGGTAAGAGGGGAGGGAATGGGGAAAAACAAGATACCACTTTTTTTAAAGAAGTATGGTAACAGAGAATGCAGGTTGCTGATGTGGCTGAGTATGGAAGTTTCTGTCTTGTCATGAAGCTGAGCTTTTTGGACATTTCACCTGCCTTTCCTCTGGCTGTCAGGTTTCATGGAGTACACACCAGTCCCCCTCCTTGCAGGACAGCCTTCCGCACGTTGGTAAGATCCTATTGCAGACCCAGGACCTATCTTCTTCCTCTAGCTTTTCTCTTTGAAGCCAGGTTTAAATGTTGCTTGTGGTCAGACCCAGTTGTATGTCTCTGTCCCACTAGTCAAAATACAGTGGATGGGCCCCTCTGCTGTGGGACCGGAATTCCCTGTGCTGTCCTAGTTGGTGCCTGCAGGGTGTGTGTCGGGGATACAGACCCCTTAGTCTCCCTGGAAATTGGCCTTTTGGGCTAGGGGAAGTTTTCTGCTGTGTGCTAGTGAACTGTGTTGGCTGCTGTTTGGTCTCCATAGTACATGGAGTACAACAGACACATAGAGAGGAAGAAACTCTTTTACCAGGACTATGCTGTTCCTAAACGGACACTGTTCCCCCTAGAACAATGATCTAAATCAGACCAAAGCCCAGCTAGCCTGCTGTCTTACTCCATAAAGCAAGACATAGGAATTTTGATAGGTCCTTCTGAGATACTGAGGTGCTTTTCAGGCCTGATTATGGCCTGACCTGGACAGGCAAGCAAACAGCTCTTGCAGGGTTATTCAGCAAGTTAGGGCAGAAGAGAAGCAGAAGTTAACTTCCATTCTGCAGCCTCCTGCTGAAGTCTGCCCACCCCTGCCCATTGCTGACCGAGACAACCCTTGCAGGTTTTGCTGTAGCCACATTTCGGCTTTGCTTTGGTTGCAGTTTTCACGCAGCTCTGGCTGTGTCAGACCAGAAGGTTCTGATCAGTGGAGGCTGCAATGCCAAGGGAGCCCTGCAGGATGCCTTTGTCTTCCACCTAGGTGAGTGTCTCTCCCTCCTGCTTTCCATAGCTGAAGGTGACTATACTGGGCCACAGTGGTGTTTCTGAACACCTAGTCTGGTCCGATTGTTTCATTGCTTGCACTAGGAATGGGTTTGTCAGTATTGATAGCTGCTTTCTACTTCAGATACTCTGTCATGGAGCACAGTTATACACCACGACCTCTGCTCTGTGCCCCGAGCTGGCCACACACTGCTTGACCTGACTCCTGCCCCCCTGTTGGATGTGGACAAGGAGAACAAAGAGGAGCATGACCTGCACACAGTGTTGGTCTTTGGGGGCTCCAACTGTGCCGGGACGTTCTATAACAGCACGGTCAAGATCCAGCTGGACCTAGGATAATGCATAATACTCAGAATGAGCCTGGAACAGCAAGGGCTCTTTGCCAGGCTGAATACAGACATGGATGGCAATAAATGAGTCCAAGCAATGTGGCAGTCAAGTATCTTTATGTAGGTGAATGCCACCTTGGCACAAGAGATCATGGGTTTGTAAAGCCTTTCTGAAGGCCGTGGGTATTGCCTGTGCATACATAGCACAAGACTGGCAGAAATTCCCTCCCAGGGGGCTTGGTACCTGGGCTTGGGTGCCAAAACATTCAGTGGGATCTGAGCTGAGTCTGCACAGCAACACTGCCAGAGGCTTCTGCGTTTCCCTTCTTGCCCTACAAGTTTCTGGGCTGGAATTCTCAGGGTGCTTTCAGCTCTGAAGATGACTCAGGTGTTGGGTTTCATTTGGGATGGTGGACTGGAATTTACTCTGGCTGCTTGGAAGGTCCTCACGGTGAAAGTACAGGCATGATTCTAGTTTGGAGGGAATCTGCAGTGGGGTTCCCATGGCAAATAGTCTGCAGCTGAGGACTAGGAAAACACCTAGAGCAGTGTCTGAGAATGGGAAAAGGAAGAGAATGCCATCATTTTTAGCAGATGGGAGTGAGCTGGTTGTGTCTTGCTGACTAAGGCACAACCACCTAGCTTTGCTCCAGACAGACCCTTATTATAAATTTTGCAAGACTGCTGCTAGACATAAGGAAGAGGTACGAATCAGCTGTCCCAGGTAGTCACTCTCTTGTCATTGCAAGGGGTGCCAGAGTTGCTGACTGTTGGCTCTTGCAAGACCCACGGGACCCAACAAGGGTTGGGATTAAGCTGTCTTCTGTCAGAGACTAGCTTTTATTGTTTATATCCATGGCACTGATGATTATGCCATTGCTCTGAGGCAGCTGCAAAAACAAGTAGGCCTGCTAGGGTAGTAGTGTACTGGGTACACTGGATCCCTGATGCTCTTTCTGTAGGTGGTAGAAAGAAGCAGCCCGTATGGGGAGTCTAGAATTGGCTCAATGCCTCGCAGTTGTTTGTGGCCACATTCCCCAAGGCAAAGCCATACAAAGGGGACTTCTGTTAATTAGGGACGCGTCTGCTTTAATCTGCTTCATGGAGCTATATCAGATAGATAGAAAAAAAACATAGAAGTAGTTGGAAGCTTTCTAGCATAGGCATAGCTCCTGTAAGACATCCAGGCTACTTCCAGGTCCTCTGTCCTTCTTCCCATCCAGGTGAAAGTGAGACAGTCATACTAGTGCTTCCTGCTGGCACGGAAGTCCTACTCAAACTGTAGTTGTTGTCCTCTTTAATGCTCCAGCTTACTTGATTTATTCAGTAGAAGGGCTTCAAGCTCGCAGCTCTGCAGGAGTATCTGGCTGTCGGGATGGGTGGCTTACTTTGAACGCCTCTAACTCCAGGAGAGCTTTGTTTATTCTGGTTATTGTGGGATATGGACCCATGTCCACTTTGAATCTGAAAAAGGAAAAGAATTTGTAAGGTACTTTTGAGTCAGACAGCCAGTGCAGCAGTGAGCAGAAGGGTAGAGCAGTGTGTTGTGCCTGCCCAGTATGGGAGGATCTCACAGGTTGGGGTACTTTTGCATTAAGAGAAAAAGTTCATCCTTGTAGGTTTAAAAACAAATGCCAGAGGAAAGGTTAGTCAGTTCTTCTATCTTCACTAGGCTTTTATATAGTGTGCAGCACAGGGTAAAAAGGCACTATGCTTTTCCTTGGAATCATGCAGCCACTACTTGCATAGGTTTAAGGCTTTCAACAAACATAGATTAATATTTTCCCCATATGCAGTGTAAATACAGGGCAAACAGGGAGAAAGGATGTGGAGTGCGGGCAACCATAGCTTTTTTAAGGACATAGATGAGGTTTCCTCCAGGGGCCTCTGAGAAGAGAGCCCAGTTCCTAATTTCCAAGAACCTGCAAAAGAGACAGTATTTATGACAGGAAAATTCATGCAGAGAAGAACCCATAACTGGATAGGGCAGGCAGGAGGGATGCTTTCCTAACAGGCACAAGGAGCAGCAGAAGGTGAGCTCTGACAGTCCAGCAGGAGGAGTAGGTAGCCTTGAAAAGCACCTCAAGCTTAGCCTTAATTACCTTTCAGCATTGGAAACTTGAGGCACCAAGCACAGATCAGCCATGGAAACCTGCAAATATAGCAGAAAAAAGGGGTCAGAGCAACTTAGAGCCTGTCCCATCATGCTTCACTGTGGTGGTAGGCTTTGACAGCAGAATAGATATTATTTTATCAGCAGAATAGAAATTATTTTATCAGCAGTACAGAGGAGTTGTCACAACAATCTCATTCTTTAATCCAGCATAAATAATACAACAACACTACAAGGAAAGGAACTTCATAGGAATCACTAGTAGAAGAAGCAACCAGCTTCATATTTACCCGCTGATTGTTGTGACCTCAAGGACACAGTGCTTCTATGGCAACTGCCTCTGAGCAAACAAGTCTGCTGACAAGCTGCAGAGGGAGGTGGTGGAGGAAGGGGGGAGTTTGCATGGCTGGGAAAAGACAAGTAATTTTTGCTTGTTTGCACTGCAGGAGTATCGAGCAGCTCCTGCCAATGTCAAGACCTGATAGGGCCTTTGCACACAGGCTTAGGGACTTGAAATCTGAAAAGAAGACTCAAGTACAACACAGCTAGCTGCCTATCTGCACAGAAGCAGCTGCCCCCACCCCACTCCCTAGGTCGCAAAGCTCTGGGTGCCTTTCAGAGCACACATTATTCTCCAGCATGAGATCTCATAACTAGCCTTTGCCCACCAAGGGCTCCAGTTCCATAAGGCTCCTACTAGACAATCCTCTGTATCACAGGTTATCGCAGGAGCCTTCCTTTTTGCTAGGCTTTTACAGGAAAGATCCAATTGCCTGCCAAACAGGACTAGTAAATGGAAGAGGTCTGAGTGGTCTCTAGTTTGGTAAGTGTCAGAACAGCTTGTATGTGAGCTCTCTGAAATCTATCCATGTTAAAACCTGGAGGAACAGAGCAGAAAAATACAATACAACTTGGTTAAAGGTTCCACAGAGCAAAGCTAAGAACTGAACCTGTCTTTCTTGAGCTTTGCCCCTATGACAGGACACTTTGAACTCCAAATCTCTTAAAGATGAAATACATGTAATCTGTTTCCACATACTCTAGTAACAGCCAGATCCTAGATACAGCTGCAGAATCTGGCCATCAGCAGGTTATAGGCAGGGGCAAGTAAATATCTGCAAGTTAACTACTTGCAAGTCAGTAATGGCCCAAGTAGGATGCATGCAGATGATTTTCTTATGGTGAAGGCACCACATATAACTCCAGGCACAGGATGGGGTTGTGCTGTGTCTCCACAACTAATTTCCTTTCCTATTTTCTGAAATATACTGGGTTTTTCATTTCTCCAATGGTACAGAACACTCTCTCAGATACTTACTTCATCCCCCACACAGTAGCGCTCAGCAGTGTGCTGCAGAATCTGCTCCAGCGCTGCCAAGAGAGGTGGTACACTGGAGTCAGGCATTGGAAACTCATTTGAAAGGGAGACCAAAGACCTTTTAGACTGGGAATTCTAAAAAAAAGGTATTTTGATCCTGAGCTGAGTGTGAAAAAGGAAGCAATTTGGGACAGAACCTAGAAGGAACAGAAATCTTACAACAACATAGTTACAGGAGTCTTTAGGGTCCTTCAGCTTTTTGGGACCCAAGGTGATTTCAGCTGCTTCAGACAATGCATCTGATATACTAAGAGGACAATGTAGAAATAATGTGAGAGTGGGGAGGGGAAAAATGCAAGGGTTCAGTCAGTTTGTTCTGTCCAGAAGTGAAGATGGGCCTGCCATTCCAGCACATGGGGGAAAGGGTTTTGTGGAAACAGAAAGCACCGTATCACTCCCAGGAAGGTAAAGAAGTATTCTGTTACTTGCTAGATTCTGTGGGAGTTTGCTATCAATCAGATGTATTTTGTCTGATGACAAAAGCGTATCAATATAGATTGATAGAACTTTAAAGCAAAAGGCACTAGTTTGGGAGCAGCTGGGTGGAAAGAAGTGCTGTCAGCCCTCATGCCTGAGGGTGAATCAACTGCTGTGGTGTACAGGATGGCCTCAGGCTTTCCCTCTGCCATGCACAGTAGTGCAAGAGCAGTGTGGATAGTGTCTTTCCTCTGAGACCCTGGAGAGCTACCAGCAGGGCAGGACCCCAACACACCAGCCAAAGGAGATCTGCTGTTCTGTTTGAGGAGGGAAGTAGGACCCCAGTGGTGCAGAGTTTTGAAGGGTCGGTTGAAGTGCTGATCATTTTGTATGTGGGATGCACCTTGGAAGCCAGAAGCGATGCAGTTCTGAGCCCATTCTGTTTTTTTCTCCCCCATTTGTTTCAGGATGCTCAGGTTCTGTGAAGGCAAGTGATCCCAGGTTAGATTGACTGCTGCTGGCTGGATCTTACCCACTACCTCATGCAGGGGAGGAGAGCGGAGATGAGGAGCTGCCAAGCCTGAACCCCAGCCTAAGTTCAGCCTGCTGGGTCAGCCCTAACCTCACCCTCACTGAACCATGCACCCTGCTGTATTTGTCTCCTGGGACCGTCCTGTAACAGCTGCCAGAGCATCCCTTTGCCTCTGCCCTTTTGGTCACTCAGTTTTTGTCTTCCTAAAACATACTAGACCCTGCAGTGAAACTACATGGGTTCAGCTGTTTCTGGAAAGAACCCTGGGGTGCTATATGATTTTCTTTGTAGGAAATGCTGTATTGTTGCCACTGGCAGATCATGAAGAGGCTAAGCAGAGATTTCATTTGCTAACACATGTTCTTAAGGTCTGCCACCCTATTGGCTGGCAGCAATTGAAAGAGACTGAACTTTTCAGAGATACAGACTGCTGGAAACCCATCCTGGTTTTCTCATTTGCATGGATATGACAAGGTGATACCTGGAGTGGCTGAATGCCAGAAACAATGTGATCTGCAATCATTCTGACTTGGGCTCTCTTCTTTGGATCTTGGGGCAGGAGCCTGGGGTTAGGATGGGTGTCTTCTAGGTAATTAATTATAGCTAGCTGTAGTCAACAAAGAGATAAGGGGAGGTTATTGGAAAGCCAAGGAAAAGTTAACATCCTGAACACGTGGGAAAGGGAAGCTGATCCAAGAGAATACAACAGCTTTTGAATGACGTTTCTTACCAAACCAAGCAACAGAATATCCCCTTTGATGTGTGCTTGAGACCTAGTTGTCATTTAGCCAAGCTGTAATTTCAGGCAAACCCTGGCACAGCCATCTAAGTCAGACTGCAAACTGCTCAGTGAAAGGTGGAGTTACGAATCAAAGCTGAACTGAGCTTAAATCCTTGACAGTAGTTTCCCAGCAGAGGCTATGTGCTCTTTCTGCCCCAGCTAGGATTGTTTATCACAAATGCCATCCCTTTTCCAAAGCACAAGTGAGAGCTCTGGGGGAAGAGATGAGGCAAAGCCATCCCTTCCAGACTGGCAGCAGGCTGGAGTGAATGGTAACCAGGGATGTGGCTGGTAACTCACCGACTGAGAAAGGGTGATGCCATCGATTTTCAAGGTTGGGACTTGTTGCATTGGATTCAGTGCCTTGAATTCAGCAGAAAACTGTGGGAAGAAACCTGAGATTACTGTAACAAGAAATTCTTCTTCCTTGTTTTCTTCCCCTAGAACCCATTTACCAAATTATTTTATCTTTTTTACCTGGCTTTTGCCTCTACCTCAGTACTAGTATTTGCAGTAAGTTATGCTGTACTATTAGCCTACAGCAAGCTCTCAGTGAAGTTCAGCAATCACTGCATCCAAGGCCAGACTGCCTCACTTGTTGATGAACCGTCAATACAAAGCTCAGGATGGGTAGTACCACAGCAGCGTCACTATTACCATTCCACTTCTCCAACTCCGTCTTAGCCCATACTGGCACATCGAGCTGGTGGTACTACTAGGTGCATTACTCCCAGGTAAGGCCCCCCGAACAAACTATCAGTGAAGATCTCTTCTGGCAACCCAGCCCTTCCTTTGGCAGGCCCTTTGCAGCCCCTTGCTGTACCATTTAGCATCTTTTGGACACGCAACCCCTCACCACACACACTTTCTGTTGTGAACTGAGTGAGGTCAAGTCTGTGTTTAAACTGCAGTGCAGCTTCTCTGACGTCTGTGTGCCAGATATGTCATGATAAGGAGGAGAAAAATATCTTCAGCCTTATGAAATTCAGTCACAGATGTCTAAGAGAGGGTAAGACCTTTAGTCTCTTGCTGTCATCTCCCTCTATCCTGCATGCCAGGGGGAATAGTGGTTTAACGCAACTGTTAATTAAAGAGAAGCAGTGAGGAATTCAGTGACTTTGTGAACTTTCTAGTGCTGATCCCTATGCTCCTAATGATCTCCAAGTTCAGTACCACTGGAGAGAGCAATGGTGGCTGTATCCTTACCTGCTGTCCCCCGTCCTTCAGGAGGTTCACTGGCACCACGTCATAGGCAATCCCTTTCAGAGCCAGTGCTAGGGAGAAGAGTGTACAGCTTCAGACAGGCATACTGAGACCAGTTTCATTGGTAATGGGCTCAGGGAAATGTTACCACCTCCATTTGAAAAAAAGAATGGCTTTAAAACCAGAAAAGACCCTGTCCCTCAAGAAAGGCAGCCTGAGTCCACTGAGAAGATAGTGCTCTGGCAAATGAAGGACCAAAGCACTAAAGATCAAAAACACTGGCGAAACCACCGTGTTATTCAAAACAAGCTTTGCCACTCTTTGCAGCACAGCCCCTCCTGATGGGGCTTATACAGGGCAGGGGGGCCTGTGCTCACCTGCAAATCCTTGCTTAAGACTGTCTCAGTCCAAGTAGGGACCATTCCCAGCCCTGCTTAGCTCTCGAGATCTGGGCAGACCAGAGTCAGAGTCAGTATTGGCATGAAGCAGAGTCTAGGATACTTCTAGGAAATACAGAAGAAACAGCCACCTGTATAATGTTAGCTTTACAAAAGGAGTAATTCTCTCTAACTAGCTGAAGGCTAAGCGAAGCCCTGCTGTCTGTTCTGCTCCATTCCCCCTGCTGCAGGTAGGCTGTGGTATTCCTTTCCCTCTGGCTCCAGAGAAGCAGGCGGGGGGTGGGGGGGAAATGCCTCACTGTTCCAGGATCATGTTTGCTGATCTCTCTCTCTTAATAAGTAACGGATTAATTGGGTGAGTGAAAGGGAGGATACTGCAACAACACCAAGACAATAAATGAGAGATCAACGGTCATCTTACCGATTCTCACTCTCCAAGAGCAGGAACTTCGGAAATAGCTATAAAGTATTGGCTGAGAAGAGAAGAGAAGAGAAGAGAGATGAAGTGGTTATATGGTGGGAACACCAGAGTATTCTAAGGAGAACAATGCATGAACAGAAGGCATTTCAGGAACTATAAGACAGGACAGAGCGAGGTTTGGGGGAGAGAAGGCTCCTTTCTGAGTGACCGTTCCTGTTTTGGATGTATAGGTAGCATCACTGTCTTTCATGCTGGGCCTCTGAATATTTAATTGTACCTGATGTTTCCAGCAATGCACAAGTAACCTTAAAATTATCCCCTACGAAGCTTCCCTTTTTTCCCAATCAGATGTTGCTAACTTCTATCCCATCTTGGATTTTTTTTAAGCAAATTCCCCACTGATTATGCGAAGCACAAGCAGCAGGTATTTGTGTGGCACAAAATGGCTTTTCCAGCCACGCAGGGCACGGCAAGCCCTCTTTCCAAATGAGAAGAGCTACTGCTGTTCCAGATTAATGCCAAGAAAGCAGACAGCTCATCTCTACCTGAACTCCAGCACCAAGTCAGCTTTCACGGACCCTTCCACCCTGTCTAAGCTCTCACCTTTTCAGATGCCATGGTCAGTGTGTGCAATCTACTCCAGGAAATAAAACCAACCTTTTTGCTTTCCCTTTTAACTCAGCAGAGAGGGGGGAAGGCTTCTCTCCTAAAGCCAACGAGAAAAGGACTACGCCCCCAAACCTGTGGCCAGGGCATGAAAACCAGCCAGTCAGATTCAGTCCCAAGATGACTGAGGTCACCTGCATCCACATCGCCATGTGCTGTCCTGCAGCCCCACCCCTGACATCAGAAACATTAACCAGCTTTGAGGTTGGAAGCACATTTAGGAACCATCCTTATTTCCTTAGCTTTTTGTCCAGAGATAAATAAGGTATCTAGAGAGCCTGCCAGGCTCTCTGCAGTTGCCAATGCAGAAAGATAGTCCTGGGTAACAAAACGAGGAAACTGAAGCTATGTGCAGAATTTCTGTTTCGCTAGGGATGACTGCCAGATCCCTGAACAGGGACTGCCTTTGCAGCGAGGTCCTCCTTTAGCCCTCCTTGGTGCTGAGGGTTTTCTATGTTGCATGCCTCGGAAAGGCTGCTACTCTGCAGGCTCCCATTTTTGTGTTATGGTCTTTTATTTCCACATGGGAAACTGATACTCATGCATGTCTCTACATAAACCCATAATCTTGGTTCTCCTTCCTTCCAGAGATCCCGCAGCATGCCAGGGATATCTCTGTGTCTCCACCCTCCCAAAATGCACAGAAATTATACCAGACTGACAGCAAGGCAGAAAAATACAGGGGTTTGCACACTGACACAGTCTGTCAACAGAAAACTGGAGAGACCTCGAGGATCTCTGTGCTCCAGTCCTCTTCGTAATCTTGATGATTCTCTTACAGTTTAGATTGATTCAAATAACTTTAAATGAGGTATGCATTTGATTAAATTCCTCTAGTCAAAGTTTACTGGAGAAATTGTTTGTAAGTGAGGAGGGAAGTGACGGCAGTATTGGCAACACTTTTGTGGACAAAGTATTTGCTGGTCTTAAATTCTCTGCTTCTGGAATCGGGGCATTAGAAATCTCAGCTATGCTGATTTTCCAGTGTCTAGCCTGCTGGGTTGTAGGGAAAGGAACAGAAACTATGATTTCAGAAGGGAAACATAAGGTGTTCATGACATACTATTTTTACTTGTTTTTCCTGGAGACCTTGCTGACGATTTTTTGGCTCAGAAATCAATGTCTTTTACCACATCTGTTCCAGACTCTGACCTCTCAGCTGGCAGAGGCATTTCTGCTGATCCTTTCTACAGTTCGTTCTTGTTTTTGCAGCCTGCGCTATCATTTGTAATAAATTGTGCTAAGCTAATTGCTTCACTCTGTAATTTCAAGCCCCCTGGCTGATTTCACCAAAAAGAACATGGAAAACAACCCATCCCTCATCTGGGAACTGTGTCTCCTGAGACTGGGGCCTGGAGCGATCTCTTAAGTTCATCCTGTTTTGCTCCCAGCAGCAGGGCAGATCACAGGCAAAACAATCAGCTAAGTAAAGACTAGAGACAGCAGGAGTGTTTTGTCCCCAGTGGACAGGTCTCAGAGTGACATTATATCTAGTTTTCCTTGGAGGAAGATCTGAGCATGAGCCAGGGGAGTAGTGGGGAAGAACTACCTCCATTTATAACCCTGCGGGGTACAGTCCCCATAAGCTACAGGTTAGACCAGCTGGAGCTGGGACGGTAGCAGGGGGACAACATCTGCTTCTTGTCTACTGAGACTTCTGGTTTGGTTCTGTTTTCATTTCCAGTATCAGCACAGCAATGAGGAAAGTTTGGGCTTAAATCCCAATCTAGAGTAGAAGTCTGAGAAATGCATTTCACTGCTTAGGAAGACAGAAGAGACACCCCAGACTGTGTTCAGCCCTGAGGTTTTCAAGCCCGGCCACTTCAGTATGGTCTCCTCTGGATACCACCTCCTTCCCGGCTATATTTGGGACATGCTTGGAAAGGCAAAGTCTTTTCACCTCTTTCCTGAGACCCATCACTCCAAGCAGCCTGCACACGCGGACTGACGCAGAGCAGCCACCCATGTGGGACGCGAGAGAGAAACCTGCTCCTTGGAGGCTTGCACAGGGGAAGCCTCAGTGTCTGAAAGGCACCGCTTGTATTCTGCTGGCTCGAAACATAAGGGAATAAAGCTGAAGGAACAGGTTCGCTCCTAAACGCTCAGTATCTCTGCAGCAGACATTGGTGTCAACAGCTCACGTAGATGAAAACACCACCACTGCTTTGAAAGGCATTAGTTTTATTTAGCATGGGGGCAAATTCCTTGCTCTCCACTGAGACACAGGCGGGGGTGCAGGCCGGGGCAGCAAAGCGCCGCCGTGCAAGGGGGTGCAGTCCTCCCGGTAATCACCGCCCGCCCTTTCCGGGGAGCCCGCGGCACCGCAAGGTGTTTAGGCCGCGATCCCTGCCGGCTGCCGATGCGGGCGGCGAGGCTAAACAGAATGAGGCCCGCGCCGGCCGAGGGCGCAGGGCCGCCGCCCGCCGCCCCGCTCCCCTCGGCCCTGGCGCTGCCATCG
>VZSC01009899.1:240108-291197 GCA_013398225.1 Steatornis caripensis | reverse complement strand
GAGAGTGGCCTAGCAATTACCTCCGCCAGCTCCCTCAGCACACGTGGATGCATCCCATCGGGACCCATCGATTTGTGCGTGTTCAGTTTGCGTAGCTGCTGTCTAACCCAATCCTCATTGACCAAGGGCAAGTCTTCATTTTTCCGTGCTTCCTCTCTTATCTCCAGAGTCTGGGAGTCCTGAGGGCCAGTCCTAGCAGTGAACACTGAAGCAAAGAAGGTATTCAATAACTCTGCCTTCTCCGTGTCCAGCGGAGCAGGGAACTGGAGATTAGTTCATATACCTCTCTGCTGCATAAATTTGGTTATGTGCCATCAATCAGCATTTTTTCCAAGTGCCCAGTGGTTATTAAGTGTTCTGCTCAAGTACTTGAGCAACTGTTTCTTTTGTTGACTTTAGTAAGTCCTTAGTTTTGTTATGTGTTCAGCTCTCTTTCTATTACTCCTGAAGTCATTGGATCTGTTATTAAGGGATGGAGGATGATTCGCCTAATGATTGTATGATAGATACTATGTAAAAAAAATCACAGAAAGTAGCAAGTACATCTGCCTTCATCTGCTTTGAAGTTAGATGTGGACATTTAGCAAATAATTTTTGCTATTTTAAGGTGTTTTCTTCTCCCCTAAGTGTTTATTACCAACTCTGTATTTTAGATTACTTACTCCACTGCCAGCAGTGTCAGTAGGATGTGAATATGTAATTGCATCTTGGGCATCTGTGTACAAACCACCTTTCCAGGAGGTTTAAATAAAATGCTCTGCTTTTTTTTTTGTTGAGGCAGCTAGAAGCGCTCACAGGTTTTGCTGCTGACTTTTCTGTAGCTTCTGGCTAAGGACCAGCAACAGCAATTGCAGTGTGAGAGCATCCTTGCTAAGCGAGCTGGTTTCTGTCAATGCAGCATATCTAGGTCCCCAAGAAGTCCTTGTTGCAGTCACATTTGCATAGGCAGACTTGTTGGGAGAATTGTATCTAGTAGCTTGTGTTTTCATTTTCCCTTTTGCTTAGCTTTGGCAGTTACTCTTCTGGAAGCCATCTCCTTGCTGTGATTTTTGCGTCAAGATGTATACCGCTCTGGTAAACCAGTTAAGGTCCTTGTTTTCAAAGTATTGTCAAAGGGAGCTGCCCAACCTCCTTTGCCAAAGTTAGGTCTGCCTAATATTTTTGAAAGTTAAACCCTCCTGTTGCCTGTTTTTGTCTTCCTCCCAAGATGCTGAAATTTCAGGGTACCCCAGCTCCAGCTTTTGGAGATGCACAAGGTCCGCCTAAGCTTTTACCAATCCATAGGCCTTTTTGAGGTGATTTTGCACCCTGCTGGGCTTGCTTGCATGGATGGCTTCTGCTGTAGGACCACTGCTCAGAGTCCTGTGAGATAGAGTGGAGTTGTTCCTGCAGCCGCACTGTTTGACCCAGGTTGTCTTTGTTACAGGTCATGTTTGGGAAGCATTTACTGGCTCGTGTACTCTGTCTCATCCTGCTGCCTCTTGCCCTCTACACGGCTATGTTTGCTGTTCATTTTACAATATTAAATAAAAGGTATTTCACAATGTTTTCTTCAGAAGAAGAATCACTTGTCTTTGCTTTGAGTTAAAGGCTATTGATTATGAATTTCTCCATTTTCAGTGTCAGAAGCACAGCCACAAGCTGTGTCTTTGTTTAATTCCCTTCCCAGACTCCTGCATTGTTTTTAGAGAAAGGCCCTGGCCCAGCTGGCATTGAAACTGTGTTTGAGCTTAAGACTTTCTGAAATGCCAAGCAAGTATCCTAACCAAACTCTCTGCATGCTTTTTTTCCCCTTCTCTCTGGACCTGAAAATGTCTCTAGTCCATTCTTTTTATTTTTTGGTTTTGTAATTTAAAAAAAAAAAAAAGGCATTACATTCCTGAAAAATGCTTTGGCTGTGATTAAAAAAAAAAAAAAAATTCTGAGTGTGCCCAAAGGGAGGAGTCTTCTCTGAATGCCTGCAACCAAGGGGTGCTTCTCATGTGGAAAGAGCGCAACAGCTAGTAAAATGGCTGAGTTATGTTTTTCTGTATGCCAACATTAAGAGATGAGGTGAATAAGCATTTCACTGTAAAAAAAAAAAAGAACATAAAATTAAATCTCTTATTTTTCAGTTTAAGTCCGCTGGTCTTACCGCTACCCTCTTAGCAGAAATGAGACTTAAGGAGCCACAGAGAGAGGCTTTGTTATATCTAACTGGACAGTGATTCAGTTTATTTGTAATAAGAACACCTTCAAAGATGGTGCTTTGTGCAGTGTCAGCGTGTACATTTTTGTGACCTCAAGTCCTTGCAGCTCTGGACAATTTCCTGCAAGACTCTCTCTATCTGCTATGATTCATAACATTAGAGGTGTGTGCATCTAAGGGAACCTTTCCTCCTGATGCCGTGTATGGTTTTATCTTTTTCCTTCTGTAAAAACAATTTGGTAATGCGTACTAGAGCTTTGTATGCCTGTTTTGCCGGACTTTGAATTGTCACATTCTTTGCTGTTTTTTGTAGTGGTCCTGGGGATGGTTTCTTCAGTTCAGCATTTCAGTCCCAGCTGATTGGGAACAATCTTCATAATGTCTCTGTTCCAGAATGTGAGTGTCCAAAGGAATAAACTGCTTTGAGTGTTGTCAATGAACGTGGCGGGGTTTAAATAAAAACAGCATCTCCTGCAAGTCAGTGCAGGACAGTGCAGAATACGCATTCATGGTCATGGTCAGATCCATGCTGTTCCTCTGTGCAGTTTTATACGTTGACAGAAAAGAAAAAGGCTGAAAATAACATCATGTTTGGTGCAAGGTCACTAGCTGTTTCATCATATGCCTTCTAGAGGGAAAGATGCCATTTTGAGGGATTTGACAGTTTTGTGTGCATGCGTCTTCGTATTTTTTGGCCTTTATGTTGCTTGAGACAAAAAGAGATTTGTCCTGTTCACTGTAGGTTTGTAGGTGGTCAGATGTGGAATTTGTTTCCAAAATGTGTGTAAATGAAAACTATTAACTCCTTTGTGACACAGCGTGCCCCTGATTCAGCTGTGTTGTATTCAAGCATGTGTATGAATTTAGGGGAAAGATGGCTCTGTGGTTGTTCCCTAACCCTCAGGTTGGCTAGGGACTACTGAGCCTTTAATATGGATTAGCTTTATGCTTATTTCAGCTTTTCTCTGGCTGTTCCCTGCTGCAGAGCTGCTACTGGGAGAGCATCAGGTCCATTCTCCAAGACTGTGTTCTCCAACTTGTCTTGGGAGGCTGTGAAGGAAGGTGTCTGAAGCCAGGGTGTCAGCTCCACTGCCTGGTAGCTGAGCTTGCCTCCCTTCCCTCTTGTATTGCTGTAGGGGTTGGGCGATGGAGTGTTTCAGTCACATGCTTTTCAAACTTGATTATGTTTTAATTTGACCATACAGTATTACGGAAAGCTATCTCAAACCTCTCATTATTGCAATTGCATACAAAAGAACTAGCACTTCTGTTTATGTTAAAACTAGGCAGGAGAATTTTAAGTGTTTCAGCCAAATGTTGTGTAACAGTTTCACTGAACTCTGGTTGGGGATGGAAGATAAGCTTGCAGTGAGCTGTGTGCAGTAACGCGTCAAACGGGAAATGAGCGTTCATCAAAACAAAGCAAGAGAATGCATGCCTAATCAGAGCACTGCAGACTAGCTGGGGGAGATATTAATACGAGAGCTGCCTTATGGTTTTTTTCTTCCTTCCTTCCCATATAGACTTGGCGTATGGGTCTGTGGTCACAATGAAGAACCTTCGAATGGCAGGAGGATACCTTCACTCCCACTGGCACCTCTACCCAGAGGGCATTGGGGCTCGCCAGCAGCAGGTTAGTTTCCTGCAGCAGTACTGCCTCTGACTGCAACCATCGACTTGCTCCCATTGCACTTAGCATTAGGTGCTGTTGTGACAGGACCTATGTGTTTACTCAGTGTCAGTTACCTTCTCAGCGCCACAGCTGTGCAACTTGGCTTGGAAGTCTGAGTAAAAAAGATGTTTGAAGAGAGCCTATGACATTGCACCGGGGAGGTGGCTGACGGTAACAAGGCTTCATTGCACTAGCAAGACCACCCTCCATAGGTGGAGGCCAAGAGGACTTAAAAATAATCTTCCATAGTGAAAGTGCTGTTGTTACCTCAAGGAAGGCTGTAAAACTTATGTTTAAAGCAAATACATTACTTTATCTTACAGGTTTCATTGCTGTGTTTTAAAAGCAACAGAATAGGGCTGCTGTGTCTTGTTTTCACTCCTGCCCCTGGCCTCTGTGACCTTACATGAATTACTCTGCCTTTGTACCTTGCTTTCCTCATCTGTTGCCAAAGAGTTTGTAAGGCTTTGCTCATTAAATTAGGTATCTGTACATTGGTAAGCTAGCCATAATTAAACTATGTGAACTCTCTAAGGGCTTCTGATTAAATGATTAAGCAATAAATCAAAGTAAAAATCAGAAATCATGTAATTATTGCTTGTTAAATAGTACAAAAAATAAGTTACTTATTTTTTTTGTCCATCATCATCAAGCTTCACAAGACTTCGCAGCTTCTGCAGCTTTCTCAAGATGTATTTTGCAGTTGGCATGTTAGTGTCTAAAAATTGTTCTGAGCTCCTTGAAAAAAAGTTGTCAGAGAAAAACACATGTTTTGGTTTTTAACTCCCTTGAGTCTCTGTGGCAAGGAAGAAGTTTTCAGAAATGAAAACTTTGTCTCAATCTTCTTTTCCTGCTGTTCTTCCCAACAAAAAATTGTAATACTCTCATGTGACATTGATGTTTATTACCGTAGATGGAGATGTCATACCAAAACTGGCTCAAGCATAGGCAAAATTCAAGTGCAGAGCATGCTTTATGACACTAAAAGCAGGGAAAGGGGATTTGGAGAGGATGCTGATAGGAGTTTCCTTGAGGGTAAGTGGGAAAGGGTGGAGGTTCTCCCCCACCCCGTGCTTCCTGTCATGGAGGTAGGACAAGGGTAGGAGGCTAGGACAGTTTGGGGGCTGTGGAGAAGGGAAGGGAATTTAGAATTTGGAACAGATTTAGGAAGGAAAAGATGGAAGCAGTGATATCTCTGCCTCCTCCTTTCCCTTCTCCTCTCCTGATCTATATACTCCAGCTCTTCCTTTTTCCCCACCCTCAGATGCTCCTGTATGTTCTGCCTCTCACTCACCCACTGGGCCATCTGCTCCCACCTGAGTGGGAGGCACAGGTCTCAGAGCGGTCTAGGGTCCCACAGAGCAGGACTTGCTGCTGCTGAAAGAGGAGAGTGAGCAAAGTGGGCGCAGTTCCTCATGGTGCTCGGGAAGGTTGCCCTCGGGAGCAGCGCACTGGGGCCAGGTGGTCTCCCCTGCCCATGGTAACAGTAGGAACAGTTACACTGTGTGAGTTTGAGCAGGCCAGTAAGGATTATCTGGATAGCATGTGCGGCTTTAATAGTTGATCTCTGAATCCTTCTTACCTCGCTTGGAGCTTTTGGCAGAAGTATTATGGTTGTCACAGGCAGCCTGTTGTCATAAATGTCTACCAGTGATGCCTGTCTGTAAAGCCAGTGCTGTTTCCATCTCCTCGTTCTGGTCCTGGTCAGTGATTATTCAAAAAGTTTGGGTTTTTGTATCCTGTTGTTGTAGAAGGAGCCTCTGAAGTATGGTGAGAGGAGGTCAAGCTGTATGGTTGGAGGCTATTACTTATGATGCATGTGAACTGCCATTAAATGTAGTGCTCCTGAGCGTACAGGCTACATACATTGATGAAAAGGTGTGGTCTGGGTTAAAGAGTGGCCAGTAACTGACTTTCTAGGGGGCACTATCATAAAAGTCATCCCAGGGTTTCTATCTTATTGATGCATTCATTTGGGACTTTGATTTGCTGGCGAATGTGTGTCTGTTATCACCAGCTTTTTTCTTGCTTGGTAAAATAACATATCCTGTGCTTTCAGGTCACTGCCTACTTGCATAAAGATTCAAATAACCTGTGGATTGTAAAGAAACATGATTTGGATACAGGTAACAAATACAAGTAAAATGCGTTTTTTAACTGCTGCTTCAGTTTTTCACTTAAATATTCCGAGTTCTCTCCAGAGCAAAGTATCTTTCATGGATATGAGGGGGAGTGGAGGAAGAACAAGGGGAATCTGGCTCCATCTTGATTAATGCTGTTTGTGTCTACTGTGGTTTTGTTTTTTCTCCAGATTGTACAGCTGAAGTAAATAAGCTTTTCTCAGCTGAAGGTTGCATTGACAACTTTTCAGCTAGGTAGAGCTGCAAATAACAGAGAGGAATTTAATCTGAACTCAGCATTTTGTGGAATCTATTATTGTGGCTGTGGGTCCTGGAGAAGTTGGGTCCTGGTACATTCTGATATATAGTGTCCAACTGAGTTGCATGGATGTTTGCTTGGGACAAGATAGAGTACTGAACTTGAAGATCTGTGATTTGTACATACATCTGTTGTTTTAGAATATCATATAGTGCAGCTGAGGCGTGTTTGGTTTGGCAGAGTTTCCTTTCTTCACCTGCAGCATGTGTACATAAGAATTAACAAGAACTGTCTAAATGACGAAAAATGCAAATAACCTAGATATAACAAAATTATCATAAGCGTTGCAAGAGTAATTTTATAGTTCATGAAATAAAAATATATGTAGTTTTGGTGTTCAGTTGGCCTGACTAGGCATCCTTTTTATTGAAGGGCAGTATGTGCTGCTTGGGGCCATGTTCTTTGGAGTAGCCCTCAGCTGGTCTTTAAACTAGAGCAGTGCTTTTACACCAGGCTTAGAGTTGACACAAATTAATTTGCCTTACATTGTCTGCTTGAGGCATGAGCATTCCCAAGAAACTTTCTAAGACCCTGATATGTTTGTCAGTGCATTGATATGATTAGTTTGCCTTCCTTCAGCAGATCTGTCAGACCCCTCGAGCCCTGTGGAGTTTGTGAGGCACGGAGATGTTATTCGTCTGGAACATAAAGAGTAAGGATGATTTCTGGGATTCAAAGAGATTGCATGATTTAATAGAATTGGTGGGACATTTGTCCTGCTGGAGACTACATGGTTAGGCCAGCACAAGCAGCTGGGTGGCAGAACTGTCTGTATCTGCATTTCCAGTGTGGAGATTGTGGAGTTTTTCATCTATGGTTCGTGTTTTGAAGGGTGTCTGTTAAATAGGTAACTTAACAGAACCAGACAACTTCATTAGAAATCCCTGCCTGAGCAGCAGAGGGATTTGTTCAGCTGTGTGAGGTGCAGTATGAAGGGTAACTCTTCTACAGAGAAGCAATTTCAAAACCCTCATTCTGTTGCTTGTCCCCACTCTCTGAGTTTTCTAGACAAGTAGTGTGGGTTTTTTTGGTCAGCATACTGTGAGTGTCCCATTCCTGTGTGCACAGGCAGCATCTACCCGCTGAAGTTCTTGACAGCGCTGAGATCACAGCAGTGAAACTCTTTTAACAAAAATATCAGCTGGTGCCTTCCCTCTTTGTAGGGTGTAACTGAGGGGAAGCAGCGGAACCTTAGTGGCTTGGCATTTAATCTTCACCTAGTCTAATGTCATTGTGCCACAATGCTCTGTGCTGTCACAGCTTTAATTTCTTAAACAGGGGCCCTGAACTTGGGAGCCTGGAAATCACGTCACGCTGTGTTCGGTGTTGCGTGCCGGCAAATCAGGGCTTAGGTTTCCAAAATAATTTTAACATTTGAAAAAAAAAAAAAAAAAGCCTTGAGTTCTGGGGTTTACTTCCAAATATATGATAAGGAAGGTGATAAAATGAGCTTTAGGCAGTACTGGTTCAGTGTGGATTCGCTCTCTGCAACGGGCGGTGGCGCTGCGGTGCTGTGGCGCAGGTCTGCACCGTGTGCAGCTGGTGCTAAGGGGGGCCGCTAGCCCCCCTCCACTAGATCTGTGCCTGACTAAATGGTACAGACTTTCTTCTCGAAAGCAAAACTGATAATCAAGAGAGGTCAGGATCTTGCTTTGCTTCTTGCAAGACCTATACTTTTCATTTAGAAAAAAACCCAAACCAACAATGTCTTTTCCGCTTGGAGGTGGTGGATTGTACCTTGAGGGGCTGGATTTATTCCTGCTGTCCTCCTTTTCCGGCGCTGCCCAGTGTGGCGTAAGCTCAGAGTTGCACGATGGGCAGCGACAGTTTCGCTCTGTGGCCCCCATAGCTCTTAAGGCTGTATCCTGCCCTGCCCTTGGCTGGAATTCAGTGGTCAAAGTGCTGGCCGCTCTCTGAGTGGCTTAAACCAAAGTTCTTATCACCAATTGACTGAAACATAAAAACAAAACAAGGTTTGACGTTTAATTTCTTTTCAGAACTTCTAGAAATCTTCACAGTCACCAGCACGAGGCTCCCCTGACAAGGAAGCATTTTCAGGTTACTGGCTATGGAATAGTAAGTGAATGTCAAGATAAAACCAAAGCTCCTTCTTTTGGAAGCTCATACCATGCCAAGGGGATTTATTCTTGCTTTTTCAGTTTGTTAGCCAAGGTGATAGATGTGTATCTACCGTACTGGAGGAAAATATGATGTAGTACGAAATAGCTTATCTCATATTTAAGGTCTATTTAATGTGAACACTGACAAGAAAATAACTTAAGCTTTTACAGCCAGTCTAGCTTTGGCAGCGTTCAACTCCAGAAATGCCAAACTAAGCAACCTTGAAGTTGCTCTGACAAGTAGTATTTTATATATTTGGCCTTGTCACATAGACAAGTGCCTTTTTTTGACAGAATGATGGCAGAATTTTGAATCACAAAAATGAAATCTGCTTTGAGGGCTGAATTTCCAAGCGCAAGGGCCTGTTGCCTAAACCCATTTTGTGAAGCAGCCAAGTTACCCCCATTTAAAATGTAATTCTGAGCCACAGTCAAGTATGAATTGGAAGCAAAAAAATTTAAGATTGGCAAGGTAAAGGTGTATTTGTGAGTAGTTGCTAATGTCTAGAATCATCTCTTCCTAATGGGGCATCTCTTCTGTGAAGTCTGAGCAAGGGTAGCCTGGGCTCCTTTGTTTAGCTTTGCCACCGTTAGAGTTTCAGAAGTTCCTGTTGGCAGTGCTTCAATCCTGTATGTCTTCTAGTTGGCAGGTTTTGGGTGTTTTTTGCCTTTTTTGTGGTGTTTTGGTTTTGTTTTTTTTTTCTCCTGTGGTATGTTTGCATAATAGAATGGAACAGGAGATGCCAATGATTTCTGGCGGATTGAAGTCGTGGGCAAAAAGGCTGGGAAGCTCATCAAAGTCCTACGGAGTCAGGTCCGGCTAACCCATGTGGCCACAGGGTGTATATTGGGCTCTTCTGGAAAGACTCTGCCAAAATGGTAAATAGCGTGTAATCTCCCTCCGCCCCCGCAAGGCCTTGAGCTGACATGTTCATTTGCTCAGTGGTGCTTTTAAACTAAGCAATAACCACTTTTCATCCATTTACTTATCTTAAGAATAAAAAAGTACCTAGCAGGTATTAAAAATATAACCAGAGGGTAAGATCTGGGTTAGGGTTATGCAGTCTGTTACAGTGAAGCTACACCTCTCTGAAAAATAATATCCCTTACTAAGAGATCCAAGAGTGACATGGGCACAGATCTGGTCATCTGGTAAGTCCAGGAGGGGGTGACAAGACGTGTTCTTCAAGGCCTGTTTTATCCTTGGGATTCACAAAAATTGCTAGAAACTGGGACAGTACATGTTGTTCTGTACCGTAATCCTCCAAATTTATTTTTACTGGTATTAATTTCTTTTGTGGCTGGAAGACCTTTTGCCTTTTTGCATGCAGCATCTGAAGCGAGGGCAATGGGAACAAGCTGCTATTAGCAGGGGTCGTGATTTAATACATCCTTGGATTATATATTTTCATTATTAAAATGAAGTATATGCAGAGACATCCAGAGTAATGCCAAGCACGCTGCTGTATCTGCAGAGCTGTGCTGTTTGAGATGCTAACATGGATCCTGAAGCAGCAGGCTGTGTGGTCATGTTGCTTCTGTTTCCAGAGCAGCCTCCCTTACTGCTAGCTTAGACTTGCCTTTGCTGTGTTACGGTAAAAAGGGATTCTAAGGAATCCTGTGGATGCTGAATCATAGTGAGCGCAGGCAGATACCTCTGGTGACTGCCTGATGAGGAATGCAAGTGCCATTTAGACTTCACCACTAAAACTGGGCTCATCGGTACATAATGTCGTTGGCTTTAAAAAAAAAAAATCACTGCCTCTGTCAACAGCGTTCAAGAAGGGGGGCTTTTTTTTTATTCCCTAACACAAACTTACCCTGTGAATGGAAGTTACTGCCACAAAATATTGATGATGTTAAGAGCTGAGGGGAAAAAAAGTGCTTGTTAACTGCAACTAAGGATGGTTAGAGTATATTGTTTTGTTTTTTTTTTTTTTACATTTAAAGGGGAATAATCCTGGTCCTTCAGAGAATTAAGTGGTGATTAATTAATGGAATTAATTAGTGGAGTTAAGTCTACTAAGTGGTGATTGACAGAAAATTCCTTATTAATCTGTCACATTACTGCAGGATTTGATGCACTTTCTCCCAAAGCGTTTGATGTGACCTAGTAGAAATAGGGTGGTAGACTAAATGAACAGTTGGTGGAATCCTCTAAAGTAATTCTTTTGTTTCTGTAATACAGTTGTTGTAGACATGGGTTGACTTAAATGAATGATGGTGGTTTTCTCGTGAGGAGACTGTAAGGGTTGATTTGAAGTAGTTCCTAGCTGTCAACGTGCATCATCTTCAGAAATCCCACTGCTTATGTATGGATCTTGGTTTTTTAGTTTAGATGCCCGAAGGTAGAAATGTGGTTCAAATATTCAGTAGAATTTTGGCGTTGGCTGCCTTGCAAATCTGCCTTGCAAATCCTGCAAATCTTTCAACATGGTGCTTAGAGGATGCAAGAGTGTGTAAGAATGCAGGTGCTGGGGTTGAGTGGTATCGTAGGTGTTATGCAGAAGTATAAAGCTAAATGGGGAAAAAAATCAGATGTGAACTGGAATTGTTGAGTGATCTTTTGTGGAGTGGTGGCTGACTGTTCTGCTGTTCCTCAGGGGTTGGGAACAAGTAGAAGTCACCTGCACACCATACCTGAAGGAGACTCCCAATTCCCTCTGGAACTTTGAAGATCATATTAACCCTAAGTGTAAGTAATTCATTTCCTTTTCCTTTGAGAGTACGTCTTGGCTTGCTGTTAAAGGAGGGGATTGAGCTATCAGATGGTGAGAACTGGCATTCAGTGTTTGGAATTTGTGTGTTCTTTCCCAACTCAAGCACAAACTTGCTAAACTTGGGCCAGTTGTTCAGAGATGCATAGCCTTTTTCTACTTCACTGTTTGTACTGTAAGCTGGTGATAATGCTTCAAGTGTAGTGGTAGTGTAAAGACTTTAAGGATGTTGAGGTCTTCATAGGTAGCAAAAGTGTGGAGTTTTATAGACACTGCAGTGCAGGCTGTTATTTTTAACATCATTGGTTTAATTGGGAATTATTGTCATTGATATGAGTATGTCACATATACTTTAATGATTTCTTAAAAAAAATCTAGGATGCACTCCATTCTGGTGTATTTTTTTCCGTGTCTTACCAGACGCATGTTAAATAATGACTTTGCAGTACCATCAAGAAATGAATAGAAGTGTGACAGAATGAAGTTTGCCAATAATGACATATGGGCCTTGCAGCCTCAGCCAGGAGTTCAATACGTGTCACAGCCTCATTTGGCCTGAATTATTCAATAGAATTTTCATCCCATGAATTGCAGATGACTTGGGCTGAGTTCTGAGTTATTAAAAAACGTAGTGTTCTTCATCCTTTCAGAGCGACTGTATGCAAACCAAAGGAGAGGAATCCTGGGCTGTTGACTTGGTACAATTTCCTCTTCTGTTGTAATGCATGTTATGTTCCCGCACTCATGGCTCACTGATAGATAAACAGCAGCCTGTGAACAGTATGTCTCTAATTTCAGCTAGAAATACAAATCTGTTTTTTCACGGACTTTTATCTATTTCTCTTGTTCCTGGAAGTAAAGGGGGAAGTCTAGGGAGTACATGAGTTGTGAAATTCACTGGGTGATACTTTCGACTGCAAGCCTCTGTGTTTAGAATATGAATTAATTGTGTAGAGAATTAAAAGAGGTGCTAGAAACAGATTTGTCACAGGAGGAGAGAGTTTAGTTTATTATGAAAGAGGCAAATAAAAGTAAACCATATGGACTTCTAACCCATTTTTCTCTCTTTTTTTCAAGTGCCCAATATCAGCCTGGACGTTTTGAAGCCTTCTTTTGCAGAAATTCTGCTAGAATCCCACATGGTTATGATCCGGGTAGGATATAATTAATTCTAGATCAGAATTTTCTTCCTCCTTTCTCTTACATCAAAAGGAAATAACATTTTCTGAGACATCTGGGTGATGGCTGCAAGCTAGGGCAGAATTTACGTGCCCCAGCAACCTACTTGAATTTATACTTAGAAAAAGGGAAGGTCTTGCAGATGAATCTTCCAAAAGTTTGGAAGTCTTGGGCTTGATGCCCAAGGCTCTGCTGTTGGTGCAATCTAGCTGCAGCCTAATTACGTAATCCCTCCACTGCTGAAATTCGGTTCTGTAAAGGAAAGTTGGAAATTTTCCCTGCCCTACTGGGAGGTTTTAAAGTTAAATTAATATTTGTGAGGCAATAGGATATTACTGTGGTCAGAGTCAGTAAAATTAGCTAAACAGACACTTAGGAGAACAGTAGATGTTTGGATTGAAAATGGAAAACTTCTACTTCTTTAGAAGTTTGTCAAGGTGCTGTGTTTTCTGCTTTCCTCTTCCCTGTTTATCCCTGAGTATAAAAACAAGAGCTGGATGTAATGTTTTCAAGGTGGACTACTCTTGCGGTCTTTCCCCATGATTGTTCTTTGTGCTCTTGGCCACAGCCCTTCTGCTTCCAGCTCTTCAATCCTTCATCTGAAGAATGAGAAGTTACTATTTTGAGAAAGGAGTCTAAGGTTTTATTTGCCACTGTCTGTAAACCTCTTCTCAAATTCTTAAAAGAAAGAAGGTAGTCAAGCAAATTATTATTCACGCTAAGCATTTCCATGGCAACGAGTGATAATGCTGTTTCAGGTAAGGAAGCACCTGCATGAGTTTCCATGGAAATAATCTTTCCGAGGCTTTTATTTCAGAGTGGAGGGAAACCTGTCGAAGTAGTCTCGTAATGAACAAAAGGTCTTGCTTATGCAACATGTATCCTCAGTGACAGAAAACCTGGAGAAGAGCAATGAGAGAATACTGCCTCTAATTGTACCCAAAGAACATTTTCACTTGCACAGTAACATTGAAACATTCATTGTCCTCATTGTGGCCGTCTCCGGAAGTTGATGTGTTTATGTAGACAGAAAACAGCCTTTACTCGAAAAGAGTATTTATGTATGTTTGTGTACCCAGACATTTCTGGGCAGGCTTTGCAGCGTAACTGCCTGCTTATTTAAATTTTATCTTGAATTATCTGTAGGGAAACAGTGGCCTCAAACCAAAGGACAATGAAGTTACATCCAAACCTTGGCACTGGCCTATCAACTACCAGGTATATTGATCAACCCACCTTCCTTTCTGTTTTTGAGTGCTTTTGCTGTGCTTGTTGAAGTATAGCACCTCTTAATTACATTGAATAGGATGTCAGCTGTATTTTGTAGCACCTGAGCTGCATGAATAGGAATTTTTCTCACCGTTGACACTGCAAAATACAAACTGGATTGATGTAAATCCATTTTACTCCCTTCTGGTCTGTCTCCACAGGGCCTGCGTTTTTCTGGTGTCAATGAGAGCGATTATAGGGTTTATTTGCTGGGAAACCCGGTAAGTTGGAGAGGGAGGTTCTAAGCCAATGTCTTTAGCAAATTTTTATCTTGCTGTTGATTCTGCCAGTGACAATGATTGTTTTCCTCCTCCTCCTTTTGGACTGTCTCTCTCATTGTACTCTTATGCTTGCGTGTAGCTTTTAATTTCCTCTCACATGCACATTCCTATTTCAGCCTCAAGTTCCAGATCTTTCTTTTCTTCCTGTGTAGGTGATTTGGTGGCTAAATCTGGTCACCATTGGGTTGTATCTTCTGATAGCAGTTTCCACCGCAGTGACCCTGAAGAGAGGTGTCCAACTGACATCTGAACTTAAAGGTGAGATCAGTCTTCCTATCCCTCCTGCACTATGGAATCCCTATTATAACATCCTGGTTTCATGATATAGGAAAGCTCAGCTTGGGACTTTTGTATTAAAAAAAAAATCTTTTTTATATTGTATTAAAACCCTGGGGCTTGAACAAGGTACACTTAAGTCAGTGTACACTGTGTGTATGAAACACTAAGCTATATAGTGCTTTGAAAGTGCAGCGCTGAATGATGTGTTGTCAAAGAGTTCCATACTAGTAATAATCACTCTGATGAATAAATCTCACTTTTTGCGTGGCAGACCATTCCTAGTGATTGCCAAATTTCCTAAGCCTGTAAGACTTGATGGGAAATCCTGAAGTCAGCAAGGGCCCTGAGACACCTACTTAGCCAAAAAGAGCAGCTCTGGAAGTGACTCACAGGCAGGAGATGTGATCAGTGGCTCATCAAAAGTCTTATCACTCCCTTGCTGGAAAGTACAGAGCTGGACTGGGTATAAGCTGGCATCTTAAGTTCATCCAAAGATATGAGTCTCAGTAGGCTTTTGCTGCCTTGTTTTCTTGCAGGAGACAAGGGCTTGTATTAGTCAGTAGCTCACATGCCAGCTCTGCTCTGCAGGTGATCACCCAGCCTAGCGCAGGAGTTGCTTATGAGCTGCTCAAGAGTCAAGGTGTTGGTCCCAATTGCTGTCAGTTACATTGATTACAATGGCTCAGAAATGACCAGATGTGTATCTGTTGTGAAGACTGTCTTTGATCTGGACATATCAGTAGGAGAAGGTGATAAAACCTATGTCAGGGAAACCTTCCTGATGCAGAGGTCTACTGGTCCCATGGTTTTTAGCCTGTTCTGCTTTGGAGGCTTCCAAGATGTTTTTTCTTATGGAGTTACTTACCCCACATAGGTTACTGATAATAGGCTTCCTCTTCACAAATGCCTTCTGCAGGCACCTTAAAAGTGTGCGGATGGCAGGACTTCATGTGCAAAGAGTGGGAAACCACTGAGCTTAGATAATCAAGCAATGTCCATAAGGAAAAGAGTGGGAGCTTCATATCTCAAATAGTTTAATAGTGAATAGGACAGATCTTCAACAAAAATACTGCAAGGAGCTACCTGTAGTGACTGTAAGGGAGACAGACCAGTTGGATCAATGCCCTGCTCTCAAGTGCTGCATGTGCTCTGTAGTATGCTTGGTGTTTTGAAGTGAGAAATGTTTCCTGATATTTATGAAAAGCAAATGACAAATGCAAGAGATGCAATGATCCTTTATTATGTCCAATGCCAAGGTTGTAGAGCTTTTCACAAACCCTAACAGTCATACTTTGACCATTCCAGTTTACATCAACGGTTGCTTCATTTTGCAGGTCTCTCCGTGGCAAGTGAATTCTAAAATGTGACATGAAACTATTCAGTTGCACAATAACTTATTGGCTAATCTGCATGCAGGCACCAGAGCTCTCAGTCCCTTCCCTGGGCTCTGAATGCTGGGTGACATCTTTCCAGGAAAGGCTCATGAAGCAATCACCTCGGTGGCTTGTAGTCTCATTGCAGAGAGAATAGAAAACATGAGAAACTGGAATGATGTAATTAGTCTGATGTACATCCTAAGAAACTGCAAGTTTGGTCTTGATGTAGAGTGTGGTCAAACTCCTGACAGCCCCTTGAGATTTAGCCTTTGTGTATCTTTTCTGATAAACGTTCCCCTGGAAAGTATTTACATGTTTGTAAAGAATGCAGCTAGGATGTTGCAGAGGCTTGGAGCAATTTCAGACCAGTATGTGACTTCCTGCAAAGATCACTCCTGTTGAGTTTACTTACTGTGATAAGGCTTGCAAATAGGAACTGTAGTTGAGTTTTTCTCTGCTGAAGTCTGTTTATTTGTGTTCCAGAACTGTCCAAAGTCGTGCTACGTGGTGGAGGACAGATCATGCTGGGCTGGCTCCTTCATTACCTTCCTTTTTTTATGATGGGCCGAGTTCTCTACTTTCACCACTACTTTCCTGCCATGCTTTTTTCCAGCATGTTGACAGGTGAATACTAGAATCTGGGGGAAGACAGTTCTGTTAAATGGAGTGTTCTCAGACTAAACAGTCAGGTTTTTTTTAATAGTTTTTATGCTTGCTTTTGCAAAGTGCTTGAAAACATTGAATAATTCAAAATGTTTTTCACAAAGCAGCTTGTAGTGCCAAATTGTCTTTTTTTGTTACCACCCTGAAGAGGTGGTCATGTCTAGTGCTTAGGGCACTTAAATTTAGAGACACGATTCCTATTCTCTGCTGTGTCACTGTTCTTACGTATGCTTTTATACAAGTTGCTTTGTTTACTGTCCCCCTTTTCTGTCATGTCTGTTTATAATTCGGTCTTGGTAGTTTTTCTTGTGATTTTGTACCAACTTAGTGTGCTGGGGCCCAGATCTCTTTTGCATTTATTCAAGTGGAAAGGTAGGAAAAAAGAACCTTATGCTGATACAAAACAATCTCTGTAGTTCTGAAGGTTGCTAAGGTAAATGAATTTAAAAATTGAAAAGGTTTTCTGGTGTTAACAGAGCTTTGTCAGCCCAGTCTATGGCTGAATGTAGCAGCTCTGCATTGCTCCCGACTTCTGCCTCTTCATTCTCCTAGGAATCACCTGGGACACACTACTGCAGTTCTGTGCTGGGTTCTTGTCATCCAGCACTACAGCAAGAAAAGTATATGGAGGGGGGTTCCTGGCACTGATTCTGCTCATCGTGTACAGGTGAGTGCTGAAAGCTGAACTTTTCCTGAATGTGTGACCGTCACCATCTCAGTGGAAACTGTAGTGCCTGTTAATTAGCCTTTGTCTCTGCCTGTGTTCTCTGCTGAACTTGTCAGACATCAAGCCCAATCCAAAACCCTCAAATTTGATTAGATTCAGCGTCTGTGTCCCAGTAATGCCTTATAAAACATCTTTCAATTGCAAATAATCTTTCTTTTATCCCAGCACTCAGTATGAACGCTCTATTCACCTCCAGACCCACAGCTCAGCGGTTTCTGGTTTTAGTCCTCATGTCAGATGGCGCCACAACCCTCAAGTGCAGGCAAATTCTTCACTGCTATAGGTTTTGTCAGCGGCTTTTCTCCAAGGTTGTTGCTTTCTAAGAGAAAATACCACCTGTGATAAAACTGTGTGCTATGTATATATTGTGTTCAGCAGGGATTAGAAGGTCCCAAGTATTGCTTAGAGCGGCCCAGAAACCAAGGTCCCATAGGACATCTGTAGGGTCTAACCTGCTGCAATGTTCTTGAGACAGAAAACTGTGCAGTCCCTGATGGGCATTTGGTTTCTTTCCACAGCTTCTACCTCTTCCATCCTCTGTCCTACGGGATGGTAGGACCCATGGCCTCTGACCCCAGCAGCCCCATGGCAGGGCTCCGGTGGATGGACTCCTGGGAGTTCTAGAGCCAGCAAAGGGAGCCTAGGAACAGTGAATAAGAAGCATGGGATCTGCTGCACGTCGGGCTGATTCTGGTGCTTTGGAAACATGTGACTCTAAAATGCCCTCTCTGGAGAACTCTGGGCATAGTAGCCCTGTTACTTTGGCATCTGTTTGCACTGCCTGCATTGGAAGATGCAGAGGATGACTGTGAGACGGTCCTCCTAAAAAGACTCATGTCCTGAATCCTTAGGTTATGTACCTGGACAAACTGGCTGCTTAGATCTCAATTCTTTTGAGCAATATGTGTTGGTCAAACAGCAGTGGCATTCCAGCAGTCAGACAAGTACAAGTTGGAGGCTGTGTGTAGTTGCATGTTAACGTGTGTATGTGTGTCTTCCTTCTGGTAATCTAAGCATCGTTGCAGCTTGAGAGCCAGGTAGCGTCTGAGACATTAGGACTTTTATCATGATTAACAACCTTTCTTATAGCGAGGTTTTTGAAAGCTTGTTGTAGGTATCTGTGGACCTCCTTCTACCCTACCCTGGCTGTATGTGTTTTTTTTGTTCTGACCCTGAATTTTTAGAATTTGGTTGAAAGGGGTCTGCTTGAAATCTCCTGAGCAACTGTGCCTTGCCTGTCTCCCAGGCCCTCTGCAGACAGAGGAGACTGAGATTGTTTATCCCTGCATACTGCCTTGCTTTCTGGTCACCTTTAATCATTTATAACAATCACCTAGCAGGCCTGCACTCAGAGCCAGACTGTTCCAGCTCAGCACTTTGTAGCTTCTTTGCAGTTCTGTCTGAAAGTGCTAAGGAAATTACAATGGAAATAACAGGCAATTTATTTTCTGCCCCAGTACGCTGTGAAGACTGGCTTCTTGGGGGCGTACTAGAGACAGAAATGATAGCTTGGGAATTTTACAGACAGCTGTCATTCATGTTTTGATCCAAGCTATTCCAGTGCTTTTAGGGGGAAGGCTTCTCATTGTAATGTGGCATCTGCAAAACTGGCTGTCAGTGCCGTGGTATCTGCACGCTGTGCTCTAGCAAGTTCCCTCTCATAGAGGGCTGACCATCAAATGTACCGTAGCAAAGAAAATATGAGGCCAGGCAAAAATTCTTTGGCTGCTAAGTGTTGAGAGCCATTGGATGTTGAATCCACCCCTTCCAAGAAAGCAGAATACTGTTTATCAGGTGCCTTTCTTTTGTCTTAGGACTGTTTTTCTAAATGTTCCTTTTCTTCCATCTCCTACTCTTCGCTCAGTTTCAACTTCTTGTCATAGTTAAAGGTTGCTACCTTGTAGCATCCAACATGAATGACACTTAGACCCCAGCTGTGTTCCTGTCTCAAGAAGTAATATTTGCAAAGCTCTTTTGTGTGTGTTTCAAGGAACCCAAGCCTTTCATGTCAGAGTTTTTGCTCTGCTGCTCAGCGTTGCATCAAAATTACAGGTAAAGGGAGAGCAGCAGGTGAGTATGTCCATCTTTAAACATGAATTGTGCATTCATTTATCTTGCCAAACCTTCAATTCTAATGTATTTCCTACAACACAGAAGGGCTGTTAGCATAGTTGTTCTACGTGGGGGATGGGGACTCCAGTCAGGCTTGCTTTCATTCCTCTTTAATAGAGATCCATAGCATTGTTCAGTAAGGCAGCTGCTTGCTATTGTAAGGCTCTAGCTTGGTGTGTCACATCTCTCTCCAGAAGTTGACTCCTATAGACACTAACTCAGATGGTATGGATCTGTGCTTTTGATTCTAAAGGTTTTGAGTTAATCACCTGCTGGTAATACATGGTGGGAAGTCATTGCATTAATTAGCTGCTGGGTTTGATGCTGCTTTTCCACTTGCTATTGCAAGAAGTGCTCCCGCCTGCATGAGCCAGGTGTTCACAGAGGTGATACATAGGCAAGAAGGATGAGGGAGAAGGCTGTGAACTTCTTCAGATCCTGCTCAATCTGACAGCAGCTGCAAATTGTTAACTGTTGGCAGCATGGCAGGCATAGCAATGTGATTCAGCATCTTCTACTCTTGTTGAGATTATCGGCTTAATACCTTGCTATCCTGGTATGAGCTTCCCCTAAGGCAGTCTCACTGCCATGGGGAGGGTTTGCCAGAAAAGCTGATAAAAGCCATGATTTAAAGTGTAGGGTTTTTCCCAGCACATACAGTCACACACTTGTCCTTAACACTGGCAACAAAGAAAACTAAGAAACTTGTGAGTGACTTGGAATGACAGTTTCTAACACTGTATTCATCAAATTAAGTCTTTGGGAAAGCAAAGATTGACTCAGTAACCTTGGTTACTTCAGTTATTATGAAGGGGTCAGCTTTGTAGGAGCTGCCTGAGGAAGTGTGTTCCTTGGCCAGGGTCCCTCTGTCCTTCATTGCTAATAATCTTTTCATCGGGAATTGGTGTCTGAGTTTGGGGATTGGCCAGCTGAAGGTGCATGGGTTGTGCTCCCATCTCACCTTCCTGTGCATAAGCCCAGCTTCTGTTTCAATACAAAGGTTTATTTTTCTTTAGCACTGTCACTTCAGAAATCATCTGAGAATACCCAATTGGCATTAAGACTAATCTATTTCTTAGGCCTTGTGTGCTGGTAAGGGGATGGAGGCATACAGTGAAAAAAATCTAGCTATTCCACAAGAGGGAGCAACCTCCAGCAGAATTTTTTTTTTATTATTATGGAGTTAAAAGTATTAAAAGGTCTACATTTGAAGACTAGAGGGCAGACATTTCCTCTGAACCCTCTGTACTCTGAAGGACTGGGTTTTCAAGTAAGTGTAAATTGATGTTGCTCTGGTTTATTTCAGGAGAAAAATACTGAAAAATATTTTAGTGAGAATTTGACCTTCAGTATTTGCTCCTCAAAACAAAGCCTGTCAGGCTATAGCTGGAACATAATAATAACCAGTATTTTGTGAGGTCAGTAAAATACAATAATTGGGATTCCCTTACTGACTCTGACTTAAAACGTCTGATCAGTGCAGACATGAGGCAATGGGTGCAGGGCACTCTTTGCTTTCTGAATGGAATTTGGACTGCTTCAGTTTTTCTATTTGTGCTTGTGGAATGAGTTCAGGTTCTTTTTGAGGACTGCTTGTTAGTCCTCTTCCCCACTTCTGTGGAAAATAGCCAACAGTGCTTTCTGAGGCCAGAAGATGCTGTTCTCTGGAGCAGCTGCTCTCTTTGAACTTTGCTTGACACGGCTCCTTTTATCACTGTCTAAGTATCTCATCAAACTGTATCTGTGGAGTCAAATCACAAAAAGCTGCAGGCTGCCACATTCTCTTTTTTATGAGTAAACTCTATTTTCACCTCTTCAGTCTTTGGAGAATAGATAGAAGGCCTCTAGGCTCATCTAGCTTCATCCCAGACAATCCATCCATCTTAAAAGTTTTCTGTTAACAGTGGCTTGAGGACAGCAATGTGCACACACCTATTCCCGCAGCAGGGACTGGTCTGTTTGCAGGAACTGGACTGCTCATGCTATGAGGCACGGTTGTGACTGTGAGGATGATTTGAATGGATATTCCTGTGCCATGGTTGTCCTTGGTCCAGGTGGAGGAGTTTTGGGTCAGGCACTGCTTACCAGCATCATTCACAGCCCCGTGGGTGTGAGAGGCACCACCAGTCTCATCTGCAGAGAGATTTCTTTTTTGCAGCTTGACAGGAAGGGCTTATTGATACTCAGAGGGCTTATTGATGCAAAAAGGGTTCTACCTTTTTATCTCCCTCATTCCTTCTGCTTCTCTAGGTATGCCCAAAGCACAGGACATGTCTCTGCTTCTCCTCCAATTTTTAGGCTGTGCATCCATTTCTTACGGGTGCCTGAACAAGAAGGGACACTTCATAGTATCCTGAGTGGATGAATACGTGTCACGCGCAGCAAGAGCAAAACCAGAACCTTCTTATGGAAAGGTAAACAGATGGGTTTGGCAGTTCCCTCCTGTCCCTCCTATATCCCTCTGAGAATCGTTTTCAAGGGACTTGAGAGTGAACCAGCTGTCAACATGGAAACGCAGGCATTTATCTGAAATTCTCTACTGCCACGCTTAGTGGCTTCCCTTCAGAGGCTGTGTGCGTGTGACCTACCCTCTGGGTTGGCACTCTGCGCACAATTTCCATTATACCACGTTTCCTCCTCTCAGGATCCTGCTGGCAGTGTGAAAATCTCCTTAGCGGTGCCCTGTGCCTCTGCCAGCTGGGGAATATAGGTGTAAGATTTTTTTTTTTTTTCCCTTTTACAGCAAGTGACCCCACGCATTGGCAAGTGTGTGTCATGAAAGCAAAAATGTGTGGACTGTTACAACATCAGGAGGCTCTTTCCTGCTGGGAAGGGAAGGCTGAGGATAAGAACACAACCTCCATGGCACGCTTGCTGTCTTTGGGGGGCTGTGGGCTGCAAGCAGTCAGGACTGAAAATTGTCGTCTTTGAAGTACTAAGACCTTGGTTGCTTTGTTGGTTGTGAGTTGCTTTACTTTTTAAACTCCCTTATGGTCTTTACTTGAATGTCAAGGGCTATGAGTTTCCCAAATAATATCTGAGGTATGAGACATACTAGCACAGGAACCACTCCTGCTGAATTTGTAATAGGTCCTAGAACTCTGCTGAGTGAGTTTATTGTGTTTTACAAGAGGTGCTGTTTAGAGCTGTCCTTGGAGAACTTGCCCCTGACTGAGGAAGAGTTTGGAGCAGCAGTGCGAGGGGTTCTTTTGTAATTCTGTCCTGTATTCTAAACCTTTATTTCTAATGCTGCCTGTGTGTTTGTGTGCGTGCGTGCGTGCATCTATCCATGAACTGAATTTCTTCTAACTAAGGTGCAATTACTGCACCATACAGTGTGGATGGGAGAATGTTCCCTTCAGCTATAAATGTATTTTGTACAGGAGATTGTGGAAAATGAGGTAGAATTTGGAATTTAATTTTGTAATAAATACCTGTTCTTTCAAGCGTTCTCTTTGCGTCTAGATCTTGGGGTGCAGTGTTTTTCCCTTTCCTCACTCCCTCACGTGCACACTTTGAGGAGCAACATGAACTTTAAATGGACCCATTGGAGAGTTTGATCTAGGACGATGGCGATTACATCAGCTTTTTGCACACAATGTTGCTGGACTGCAATTGTAGGAGGTCAGGTTTTTCTGCAGTCCAAGCGATTGCTGATAAGCACAGTGGGAAGTGAAACTTGTACATTTGGGTAAGGATAAAGTACTGTCTATTGAAGCGGCTTTATTTCTCCATGTTAAAGATGTGATAAATTGTAAATATGTATAATATGTCAGGTTTAGTGGGTATATTCATCAAGCTTCTGGTAGTTTGCCTGTGAATACTTCATTTCACATATCAAGCACTTTATTCAGGAACCCAGCGCTTTTCTGTAAGTCGTTCTTATGTTGAGTGTGTGGTGTCTGTAACGTCAGACCGATGCACAGTTTTGTACAAATGAAGCCCTTGCTGTGAACTAAATGCAAGAGTCTGTAATAAGACTGGAATGCTGTAAATCAGAATCTGGCTCTATGCCAGGCTGTAGTGACAGGGCAGGGTGTGCTTTTGAGTACAGTGTAACAAAGGGTTGCCATCCTTGGGGTGGAAATAGATGGGGGAAAAACGAAATACATCCTTCTTACTTGGGGCTACGCATTGATGCCCAGGTCAGAGCCAACCAGTCTGTTTTTACATGTTCCAAGGGCTGCTAAAGTAAAGCCAGGACAGCTAGAAACTGGACTATGGCCTGTGCAAGGTGATACACAGGCTAATAGGTGTGTGCTGGAAAGCCTAATGACAGCTTGTGTTGCTTCAGAAAGTGCAAATTGGTCTTTGGGTATTGTCTGATCAGGGCTATGGTTCTGGAAGGAAAGACTGCTGATGCAGAGTCTGTGCTAGAGTGCAGGGAGACAACCTTAAGGAGAAGGCATGAATTATTGTTCAGAAAATGACAATAATATCTGAAGTAAAATTTTTCTTCTCACTGCCCTCTAACGGAAGAATGGCTTCTTTCTGCGGGTAAGTGATCTCACGTGGGTGGACACTGGTGACCGATTCCATTTCGCATTTGTTTTGAACCTGCCAGGTTTCTAGGCTTCTAAATTGTAGCCATCATCCTGTTACGTGTTCCTCAACAAGAATAAGGCTTTTTTATAACCTGGTGTTTTAATATAGTTTGTGCTCTGTCTTCAAGCTGCTGCTTAGTCTTCTTTTTGCTAATCAAATAGAAACTTTCAATGCAAGTTGCTTTCTCTGGCCCTCAAATTTCCCATGCCTCTTCTCATTTTCTTTGGTTTACCCCTATGGTTTCCCAAGCTGCACACTGTCTTCCAACATCAGTCTCCCCAATTCCATATGCTGAAATAAACCTGCACTGGTCCTACCACTGCTTCCTGGTTTACATCCTAGGATTATGGTAGTCATACACTTTGGAGTTGTTTTCTAATACTCCATCTCTAGCTGTGTAGTTCTGGCCCGTGTAATGCATGCTCTGGAAATAGAAAGGTTGTGCTTTGTCTGACTAGGCACAGCCTACCAAGTGTTATGATTGCTGATTGCTGTAAATTACTTTCTCCATGTTTACCGTTCTTGCAGTCGTCATTTTATCTCCAGATTTCATCCAAAGCTAGTCTTCCTTCTTGTCTTGCAGCTGACATCCTTGTAGATGATAAAAGGAAGTTTTCAGGCTTCATTCAACTGGCCTTTTTTTTCAGCATGTATTTCAGAGTGAGGTAGTTCTGAAGTATGTGGTTTTCTCCATTGACCAGAAAGGGAGTTCAGGTTACTTGCCTGTATGAGTGTGTATCTGTGTTGGGTCAGCTGAGTCCCATGCCGGCGGTGTGCTGATCCCTTGGAATGCTGTAGAGACCATAACTACTTGGTTACAAAGTGGAGGAGGAAACTAGCTGAGAAGCTTAAGGAGTCGGCTGAGGTGAGAATGTGAACATGCGTAAGATAGTACATCTTCATTTAAGATTTCTGTGCTGTGTGAGAAAAGTCAAATGAAGCTAGTGCAGTTCAAGAAAGTGAATTTTAACAATTTTATAACTTCCAGGCAAAATCTCATTGGAAGTAATTCTGAGAGAGATTTAAATAAAGGACACCAAGAGCACAAGCACCAACTACCCCAGTGCAAAGTAAAGCCAGGAAGAACCAACGAAGCCAGAGATGAGAAGCTGAGTAACAAGTTCGTAATTGACTTCAACTGCAGAGAGAAGCATCCAGAAAGGGAGAACTTGAATTACGAAGGGCTGCTATGAAAGTCATGCAGAGGGGAAAATCAAAAAGGCTGCTTCACAAAATGAAGACATATGAGGAATATCAAAGTTAATGAAAAGCTGTCAGGATGTAGGTAGCAAGAGATGGATCAAGAATTATACCAGTACTTGGCAGAGAAGGAAAGGCGTGAACTGATAGATCACCCTGAGAAGCTGTACACCCATCTTCAAATGCTTTTATAATAAACTCCCTACTGCGTTTTTCATTATTTTCTCTGTGCTGGTTTTTATCAGGCTGGTTAGTTTCTTCCTTACTTAATCATTCTTTTTGGCCTTTTTGAGTATTGCCGCATTTTATATTCCATATGTCTGCTGAAATGTCTTTGTTTCAAGCATTATTAAAAAAAATAAAATTAACAATAAGTGGGTTGGAGATAGCCTCAGGCAGCTCTTGTAGGACTCAGGGGTGCAAGCTATCTGTGCCTGCTGATTTTAAGTCTTTATTGCTGACAGTTGCTGTTTAACAGCCTACTTAGTTACTAATTGATTGGAAAGTGTTGTGGCGCAAGTACATCATTCTCCTCAAAATGGTGCCACAATATTTATTCAATGCTGAGGCATTTTTGACTCTGGCGCTTGCAGGTGGAAAATTTCTCACTGAACTAGAGAATATTTTTGACAGAGCTCCTATACTGGAATGACTTAGGTGAAGAGGAGAAGACCTCAAGCAGAAAAGGAATCCCACGCATAGAAGCAGTAACACATGGAGTTGGCTTTGAGAGCAGATGGCTGAGTGCAAAGCTGGAAGGTTGTGATGCTAGCACAGCCTTGCTATCAAGGAATGGGTGCAATTAAGTGTAAAATGTTTTGGGGTTTTTTTTTGTTTTTTTAATAAATCACAACAAGCACACTGTTCTGGGAGACAACTGCTGTAGGTCACATGGCTGCAGAAGATGCCCTGCTCAGTAGTATCAATTCAAATTGCAAGAAGGAGGGAAAGAACAGACGGCGTTGAGATCAGAGAGAAGACAATCAATGAGCACTTCAGAGATCAGCACCAGCATTGCTTCTGAAACAAGACAAATCCAGTGGGGAAACCACAGAGGAGACTCCACAGGGAGTAAAGCATCCTTTCACCAAGCTTTTGCCATGAAGTTTCGGTAGCTGAAGGATTATCAAGTCCAAAAGTGTAAGTACAGTTGGAGGAAGAACCAAGCCCGTGTGCACTGTCCCTAGGTAGGACAGAAGCCAGGTATCTGGGCTGACACAGTGCTTGCCAAGTTGCCAGGCATATTAGCTAGAGCACCATGTTGAGCTAATGAGGCTGGAGAGCTTTGGGAGCACGGCTGCTTGCGTCCCACCAGCTTGGAGTGCACACACCTCTGTAGTTATGTCTTATAATCAAATTCAGCTTTTGGTCAAGATTGACGTGGTAGGTAGACTTTTTGAACTCTTTTTGGTAGAGTGGCTTACAAAAGGCAGAGGTTGCTTCTTGGAAGATCGCAGCCTGGTGGTGGGGGTAGCAACTGGAGTAGAATATAACTTTGCTAGAAAGCACAAGGTGAATAACAACCAAGATAAGGTTTGAGCATCTGTAAGTACCAGACCTGGTTCAACAGCCTCATAAGTCAAAAATACTCAGGCTGGCGGCTCTCTGTGTGGTCCCCTTTGGCTTCTCTGCCTGCTTCATGCCCTGTCAGCCTTGAATTGTTTTCACCTGCTTGTACAAACTTTCCCTAGCTGGCCCTGGGAGATCCAAGATGAACCTGGAGATGTCTAGTAGCAAATGGAAGTCAAAAGACTTGTTTTTATTTTATTCTGCTGTTAAATCCTCTCCCAGACGTTGTTGCTCCTCCCTCTGCCTATCCCTCTCCCTTAGCCCAAATCTTCAAGGTCAGTAGTGCTGCCCTGCTCTCCCTGCAGGCACAGTGGCAGCCAGTGAGCTCTGCAGCTGTTGCCTTCGTCGTTTTATGGGCAAGATTATTCCCTCCTGCACCACTTTTGCTTCGTTATGCAACTGCATTTCGTGATTTGCTTTGCTACTGAGCCGTGCCATGTACTGGCCTGAAGCGGTGGCTTGAGACGACTGCTGGGAATTTGCATGACTTCTGCTCCCACCTGAGGATGAGGATGGGAGTCGGGGAAAAAGAGGAGCTGTCATGGTCTGCGCTTTTGAGACTAGAGGCAAGGGGAAAGAAAGAGGAATAGCCAAGCCCATGAGTCCGTCTCTGAGGTGAACAGGGAGCCTGAAGCAGCTAGATCGGAGTGGCATTATTCATGAGGATTCACAGATGTAGAATTGGAAATGAGCAAGAATCCAAAGGGGATTTGGGGTTGTTGGTACAGCACTGACAGTGCCACAGCAGCACATGCAAAACAGCCCTCCCTGGGCCAGGCTGGTGTGGTTTTCCCTTGGGAGGGAGGTCTGTTTTCCAAGTGCCCTGAACCCTGAGTGCAGGATTGGGGACAGGTATTTGCGAGCTTATTCACAGTTCTATCACACTGTTTTATGAGACTGGGCAAGTTTATTTCCCTGTGGGTAAACAGAGGCACTGAACGAGTAAAGCCAACACTTGGCAAGGGGAGTTACGAGTGTTGGCACTGTAATTTGAAGGGGCTGTAGATTACAATAATGAGACCCACTAGAAATTAAAAACATCATATAAATCTGTCTTCTTCCAAAGCACAAAAAAAGCTTTATTGTTTTCTTTGCAGGTTAGTTTCACCAAAAATCTACCTTCCCTTTCTCCAAGGGAGAATCATCTAAAGATGATTTTGGAGAAGTCTCTGCTGCTGACCTTGTTCTTCGCTCACAAGAGCTCTGGGAACAGTTTTGTAGAAATCCAAGAACATCTTAGAAAAGGGCTGCCTGGCTAGGTACAGGGAGCCAAGGGGGCTGGAGACTATCGCAGGAAACCCTCAGACCATTTAGACTTCTGCAGTGCTCAACTTCTTGCTGCATCCTGGGCTTTCCTCATGCTTGAAGGCTCACAAAACACTTGAACGAAAAGGGAGATTTGCTTGTTTGTATTTCCTTGTACTTTAAATCCTCTCTGGACTCCACTTGTGCTGTCAGCACCTCCGTGCCATGGCAGCAGGAGGAACTCCTCTGACAGCCACATGGCTGCAAGAGGGAAGCTGCGTTGCATGCAGGGAAGAGCACCCTGTCTCCCGAGCCCTCGCTGTTTTAAGTCGCCTGAATGGCAGTTCAGATGTTTCTCACCTCTGAGCTCTCCCTGTCTTCCACCTCAAGTCCCTCCTTACAGCTCCCTCCTCCTGTGCTGGAAGATCTATGCTGTCACAGGGAACACCCTGCTGGTTTTACTAAGGGAGGGGGCAAGTACCAGTGTGAGAAGGCAGCAAAGGGATGGATCCAGAGGGGCAGGGAAGGTGGCAAAACTGCTCCCGAATGTTCCCATACCCTGCCCAGAAGGAGCTGGTGCTGGGGGGCAGGAAAGGAGTTAACTCTCTTTGGTTCTTAGACTCTGCTGAGTGTTGCACCAGCATGGGGTTTGGGTGCCAACACGTGGGCAGGGGTATGGGCAGTCCATTGCCCCTTTCATCAGCTGGGGCATCCGCGTGATCCACAGAAGGAGCAGATACGTCATGCTCGGCACTCTATTTGCTGCCGTTATGTCTGGTCTGTTCTGACACTTGTGCCTTGTCTGCGAGCACTCAATATGCAGCCACCATCTGCAGCACAGAGGAAGGTGCAGGGGGGAAGAGTTTGGACAAGAGCCACCGTTTTCTCTTGCTATCATGGCTTCCCTGCTATTGTCTGAGATACCCTTGCCATCAGGAACAACGCCTGGACCTGCATTTTGTTGTTGCTCTGGGATATGATAGCTGGTATGGCGCCTGCACAGACCCGAGGAAAAGTGTCCCACATCCCAACTAAGCTTTAGGAGCTGATCACACTTAACTACAGCAACTTGCTTTTGTGGTGCTTCTCTTCCTCCTCTGTCAGCCAGGTCTGAATACATTCAAAATGTTGCTAGGCAAATATTGAGCATCGGTTGCTGTTCTGACTGCACATACCTACTTCAACTTTGCTCCTCAGTATCCTGTGATCTAGGGAGGACTCCGCTCTCCTTTCCAGCACCCTGGCAGCACAGTGCTGCCCACCTGTTCTGCTCCCCCTTCTCCTTAGCAGGGTCATGCTGAGCTGTCCAGCCAGGCTCTGGTGAAGCTCCACGTCTGTGCGGTTGTGACAACAGGCTGAAATGTCAAAGTAGCTTGTGCAGATGCATGTGGGATGACACTTCATGCTCTTTACTGGTGCGCTTGATCAGCTGCAAGATAGCTAAAGGTTAATGTTTGCATTGGCACTGCCAGGCTTGTGTTTGCTGTCCTGCTCANGGGTCATGCTGAGCTGTCCAGCCAGGCTCTGGTGAAGCTCCACGTCTGTGCGGTTGTGACAACAGGCTGAAATGTCAAAGTAGCTTGTGCAGATGCATGTGGGATGACACTTCATGCTCTTTACTGGTGCGCTTGATCAGCTGCAAGATAGCTAAAGGTTAATGTTTGCATTGGCACTGCCAGGCTTGTGTTTGCTGTCCTGCTCACATTAACCCGGTATTTTCCGCTGCTCTCCTTGCTGCTCTTTCGGACTCCTTGCAGCTTCAGCAGCTACCATTGGACTGATTTATCATCAGTCCCCAGGGTGAATGTTTCCTTTGCGACCATACAGCTAAGACACTGGTTTTAGTGGGAGCTTGGTGTGGACCAGAAGGTTGTGGCCAACGGCAGGGAGCACTGCGGGCTGGCAGGTTGCATGTTCCGACCCCTCAGCCATGAGATGGCCCTGCAGCTCATGACTTTATTATTGAATGATCTCTATTTATCCCCTGTTCTCTAAGAATATAGATGCGTAGAGATTATACGCTTTTCAGGCTTTTCTAAGTTATCACGAAAGCTAAAATGCTCTATTTTTAATAGGAGCCACGATTTTACAGAAACCATTTGCATCTTTCCAGGGCCTGGGGCCTTTGACATTAATTAAGTCTTTTCTAGCAATGGCATTCAAAACACAGCAAACCTGGAACATCGGTTTTCTGGCTCATGATCCGGAGGTCTGAAAGTATTTGTGCGACTCCCTAGTCCCATCTGACAGTTCCATTTCTTTGTGAATTCGTTGGACTCTTGAAGGGGACAGCGTTCTCCAGCTTCTTCTCATGCATATGGAGCTTTTCCTATACAGTGTCTTGTCTGGTCTGCGCTGCGAATGCAGGGTCTCGAAAGCCTGAGAAAACAGGTAATTTATTCTGGCATTTGCAGAGACATCTCGGGTGGCTTCCTGCTGTCACTGTAGTCAGTGCTGTCACTCCAGCTCTTTAGGAGAAAGGCCCCTGGCAGACAAGCGGATGGGGCTGAGGATGTAGCATTGTGCCGTTGAACTTGTCTCCTTCCAGGGATTATTTTCAGCACTCCGAAGAGAAGAGCCTCCTTTCTGCCTACCCTGAGTCAATGTGCTCCTGGGCTGGGTCACAGGCTGCTGTCTTCTCTCCTAATTACAAGAAATAAGTCTGATGTACAGTACCAGAGCTTGTAATAAGATCAGCACAATTGTTATTTCAGAGCAGACTGTGATGGTTTCAGTAATATTTGTCCTTTTGTGTTGCTTGCATGCTTGTGAAAACCTTTGCTTGCATGACTGTTCTGGCTTCCCTGGTTTCTGTTGTGCTGCTTGAGACCTTGCTTGCCCCTTCTCGCTTTGTTTCCTCTGTGCTGCCTAAATCCCAGCGCCAAATTAGAAGTAATTTTTCCCTTTGTTTGAACAATAAAGATAAGATCGGTAGCCCGAACACATGTGATAAAGATGACATGTCTTCTTGTCTGTTATTAACAACTTTGCCTGGTTCAGCTGGCTTAATTAGCCTTAAATTAAACACGTATCTTGCAGTGTCTAGACTGCATCTGCCTGTGGAGACAGCAGGTGGCTGTGGGGTATCTGAGTGTTGGTGGAAGTGGCCAAGAGCAAGAGGNCGGCTGCCGCTCGGCGGCCCCTCCGCCCGCGGAGCGAGCGGTGCCAAGGGCTGGCCTCGGGCGACAGGGGCAGGGCCCCCCGCCATGGAGAGCGGGATGCTGCTGTCTGGCAGGCAGCGAGCGCTGATCCGGGAGAGNAGACTGCATCTGCCTGTGGAGACAGCAGGTGGCTGTGGGGTATCTGAGTGTTGGTGGAAGTGGCCAAGAGCAAGAGGATGCTGTAGTGCTGGCGCGTCATAACACCAAAGTTACGGTTGGAGGAAGCTGTGCTGAACCACGAGCGAAGACGGCTGGGTCCTGGGCCCCTTGCTAGCACTGCTCTGCCGTGCTNGCTGGCAGCGGGTGAGCGGCAGCCCCGTGCATCACGGCCGCGTCCTCTTCACCAGGTGAGCGGGGCGGCGGGGCGGCATGCCGCCCCCGGCACCCCAGCCCCCGCCGCCCGCCCGGACCGACCCGGGGTGGGGGTGCGCGGGAGGGCTCCGCATGCTGGGGAGAGGCGCTGCCCTTTGCTCGGCGGTGGCTGCCGGCCGGCTCCGTCCGCCCGCGCTCCTTCCTCGCCCCGGGGCCGGTGGTCGGAGGGCGCAGCCCAGCCGCGGCTGCCGTGGGGCAGCGCCGTCCGCGCCGCTTCCCGGNTTCTTCACTTGTAAAATCAAGCTGGTAGGAAAATGTCAACCATAAGCGAGCTGGACTTTGTCCTGCGGGGGTGGTTGGGGATTTTAATCCTTATTTTTATTTCCTTCCCCTGAGTGGGAAATACAAGGCGAGCTCTTCCTTGCCGGTGAGGCGGCCCGGGAAGCCCCGGGTGGGGGAGGNGCGCCGTCCGCGCCGCTTCCCGGCCTTTTCCAACCTCCGCGAGCGAGAACTTTGTTACGGGGAGAGGGAGGGCGAGGGAGAGAGGCAGCGGGCGGGTTCGGTGCGGTTCTACCCGCAGAGCCCCCGCCTGGTCCCCGTCACGGCCGCCGTTTGGAGAGCGCCGTATCCGCCCGGCGCCGAGGAGCGCACCGACGGCAGCTGCCGGCCGGCCCTGGCGCGGCGCTCCGCGGCCACAGACCTGGCCCCTGCGGAGGGCTTCGGTCTCGGGGCACGGGCAAAGGCGGGCCGGGGGCCGCGGCTGAAACCCAACTCCTTGCCTCTCCTGAGCAGATTAATGCTTCGATTAAGAGAAAAAGGGAAAAACCTATGAAAAGTTGTTTAAAAAGAGCAGTCGGAGAGTTGGTGACCAGAGCGAGTTGCAGCAGGTGGGAGCCAAACCTTGCAGAGCAGGGCTGTGAGCAGCAACAGCAATGTTTGGGAGTTTTAGCGGAGGGGAGAGGGATAAGGTAGTTTAATGTGGAGGATGGAGAGAAGAGAGACTGTCTCGCCTGAATTCCCTGTGGTCTCCATGGATGGCACCAGCCGGTTGGATCTGCCTGGGTGGCTGCTGCTGAAACCCCTGTGTGCCTGGCACACACTGGCAGGGAGGATGAGGCGGGGAAAAGTGGAGGTGGTGATGGTGTGGGAGAGCAGGCATTAGCTGAGTTTGTACATGCCCCCCTAGCTCAAGTAGGAAAGCTAGCTGCTGGAGCTTGCAGGCCTTCCCTGGATTTGGGAGCTTTGGGTCTCCAGGGGATCACGAAGTGGGAATAGGACGAGTCAAGACAACAACCAAGACTTTGGGGAGAAGGGCCAGGCTGGGAGGAACGCCAGCGAGCTGGGGCTGGTCCTCAGGTGCTGTAAACGCGTATCTGAGAGCTGGGCTGTATGCTAGGGAACTAGAAATTCTTTTGACTACGGGTAACCTGGATTTCCCCAAACGAAGATTTTTCAGAACTTCTGGGTCCTTTACAGGTAGGGAGGGATCAGTAGATGGGAAGAGAGGCAGAAGGAGGCTGCGGGTGTGCTGCTGATAGGGTTGTTCCCGGGGTGAGCAGGACTCTAAGTAAAGCTAAGAAAGTGAGAAGATGAGGGTTTCTCTCTTGCTGTTGCAGGTTGTTTGACTTGGACCCTGACCTGTTGCCCCTTTTCCAGTACAACTGCAAGCAGTTTGCCAGCCCTCAGGAGTGCCTCTCTGCCCCCGAGTTCCTGGATCACATCAGGAAGGTGAGAGACAGGCTGTGGCATGGCTGGTGCACGGCCTTCATGGAGGAGGAAGCCCTTAGGCAATGGCTTGGGACTGTGGGTTGTCTGAGCGGTGAATGCATGGGAAATCCCCTCCTGAGATGGTAGCTGCTAGCAGAAGGTGCTGTTGCCAGGACAAAGTGCCCTACAACAGTGGGGAGAGGATGAGGATGCGGGTTGTGGTGGGTAAGAAGCACCATGCTGATTTCCATGCCCTCATCTGAGAGTGGATTGCCTCTTATGAAAGTTGGAAGCCCTAGTCTTCTACCATGGAAGTGCCTCAGTGAGCTCACTTCTGTTCTGGTAAGGACTGAAGCCCTCTGCTTGGCCACATGCTGACCAGGATATGGCACAGAGCTGGGCAGTGGGCCAGGCTCCTGTGGACCCACTACTGTGGAGAGGCTGGTGGAGTGGCTGCAGAGCCAGAAGGCCCAAAGCACCTCTTGGATAGCCTCTGGGAGAGTGCTGTGATACGCATTTGCCTCCCCCGAAATAGGGAGAGGAGCTATGCTGATGTCATCTGGAGGAGCTCAGGTGTGGACAGAATTACACCTGGTGCAGCAGAGACCTTCTGCTGAGGCCTGAAGAGCGGCCACGCCAGGGCAGAACACAGCCTTGGCTTGCAGATGCCTTCGTAAACTGTCTGGCTCGATCTTTAAACCAGTTTGGTGCCTCGCTTGCCTGTCTTTATTCCTTGTAAGAGGCTGTTTCAGGACTGCACTCTGATAGCTGCAAGCTTTTTGTTATTTTCCAGCCTCTGTTTACTGGCAAAGTTAAGTCCATTTTTACTTCTGCTATTATTGCCTTGAGCTGAAATAGCTCTTTGCTCTTGTTGGAGATAATTTCCCTGTTGAAATTATAGAGCACAATTCTATCACCTCTTGGCTTGGCCAAGATAACCATGCCCTGGTTTTAATCTTTTCTTCTAATTTGGTGTGTCTGTTCCCCTCATCCCTCATTAACCCCTCTGTGTCCTGTTTCCATTTGACTTTTCATGCTCCTTGGAGACCACAGTGCTTTACCAGACCAGGTCTCTTGGCTGTACTGTCCACTCCATCTCCTCAAAATACCTTGGCTGATCTTAGAATTGGAGTTGCCTTGTTCACAGTTGCACCATCTTGGCAACTTCTAGTTGGAAACTCCAGTCCTGGCAACTTCCAGGGCTCCGTAGCAGTTGTCCTGGGGTCCTAAGGGCTGTAATGACTGCATCAGTGTTAGATCTTAGCCCGTAACTGCTCTGCTATAGGGCTGTTGACCTGCTCTGGGACAGTGCTGCTTACTGCAGCACTGCTGGCCGTGTCCCATGGAAGGACACGATGTGTGCCACTGCCAGTATGCCTCACTGATGTGACACATGGATCGCAGTAGAGCAAAGGAAAGCTCAGAGGGCATCTGCTGGGCTGGAAGGTGGTCAGGCTGAGAAGGGTGAAGTAGAGGGTTCTTTCTTACCCTGGGAGGGCAGCGGAGCCTTGCTGTTAATGCAGTTCTGCCTCTGTGCTCCTGCAGGTGATGCTGGTGATCGATGCCGCTGTGTGCCACCTGGAGAACTTGTCCTGCCTGGAAGAGTATCTCTGCAACCTCGGCAAGAAGCACCAGGCAGTTGGTGTGAAGGTCGAGTCTTTCTCGGTGAGGCATCCGTCCTCTCTTGTCCCTCTGTGGCTGTGTTTGCACAGTCCTCGACTGCCCCTTCCTCCCACGCCCACCTGCTGGGTTCAGCTGTCTGGAGAGAAAGCTGGGGGCTCAGGGCAGCCTTCAAGCTGCTGGTACCTGTGTAGTGATGTTGGCTCGATCACGGAGCTCCCCTTGTTTTCTGCCCTCCTCCAGTAAGCCAGGAAAGGACAGAGGGGAGCAAGGCATTTCCCCTGTTTGGAGAGGACTGCAGTCTCTCCTGCGACACAGGGCTGAAGGCTCAGACTTTGCCCAGGGCCCTGGATCTCTACATCAAATGCTCTGGGTAAACCTCACCGCACCTGGGAAAGGGAGCATCCACCTCTCTCTGTGTCTGCCCTGGGATGGGGTTGCTGCACCTCAGCCCCTGCTTTATCCATGGTAGTAATACAGGAGCAGCCTCCATATTAAAGCCTTGCTTTACTCTTCTGTCAATCGAGCACAGAGAGAAATGCTGGATAACATAGCGGGGAAGGGTAGGTTGAAGGAAAGATTTCTAACCAACACATGGCTCCCTCCTGATACCACTGGCTTTGGCCCACTTCAGAGCAAGCAGGGTCTCCTTTGCTTGCAGTAGTGATCCCCACTAGCACTGCACTCAGTGTGTGGGTGCTCCTGGATGGGGTTGCCTGCAGCTCCGTGAGGAGCAATGCCCTGTGGAGAGGCCTGAGAGCTGGTGAGGCAGGCCCTGAGCATCCAGCTTGGGGTCTGACCCAGTCTCCTGTTACCAGGGCATTGCTCGACACTCCTGTTCCACTACTGTGCCAGGGGACAGGACTGGCTGTCTGCATCTGGGAGCCATGGAGGATGGACATATACCTCTTCCCTGGTGTTAAGTGTGTGGTGTCAGCCCTTGCTCCCCACCTACACTCATTGCTCGCCCAGGGTGTGGGGTGAGGGCCAGCACAGGGCGGGGGAAGGGGATCGCATGGGCTGGCTCTGGGCTCCCTCTGAGCAGCCAGGGATGGAGTGGCCTGGCCCCGCTGCTGGAGGAGGAGCAGCTGCCTTGCAATGGGAGAAGTCCTAAAAGGCGGTGAAGCTAGAGAAGGGGCTGTGTGTTTTCCACTGGTGCTGAGCTTGACGCCCCCCTGTTTGGTTTGCAGACTGTTGGCGAGTCCTTGCTGTACATGCTGGAGAAATGCCTTGGCCCTGCCTTTAGCCCAGACATGCAGGAGGCTTGGAGCAAACTCTACAGCGCTGTGGAGAAAGCCATGCGACGCGGTTGGGAGACCCTCCCAGAAGGGGACTAGATCCTGCCAGCTATCCCCATCCCTGACCACACAGCGGTCTTGGGCAGGGGGAGTGCTCAGGCCGCGCTCTCTGCCTCTCTCCACCTCTGTCTTTGTGCACCAGCCCATCGCTGCCTCCTCCATTCACACGTGCTTCGGGGCTCTCCCAGTGATTCTATCTTACTTTGACATGACCACGTCTCTGCCTTTGCTGAGGGTTGGCAGGGTACGTCTCTGCAGCGAAACCTATGAGTGCTGCGGCACAGGTACGTCGCCCTGCCCCAGGTTCCTTTGGGCTCACTGGAGCACCAACACCCATGTATCTACTCCAGTTTTTAGCTGGCTCATCTTCCTTCCTCTTGCTACCCACCTTAGTTAGATGACAGCTAGTGTAGGCCTCTCGGGCTTATTTGCGTGAGATGCTATTTGCCATGCTCGAGACCTGCCAGGTCTGGTACTGGTTGCTCCTCCTGAGCTGCTGTGCCTGTTTCGGCTGTGGCAATGGTGGATTTGGCTCCCTCCAGGGGCAGGGGCAGCAGAGGTGGGAGCCGGCCATGCTGTGTGGCCGCCCTCCCCAAACCTTGCAGCGAGCTTTTCCCCCTCGCCTTCACCAACACTTCACTACCAGATGGTTAATCCTGGTGCTGTCTTCTGCCTTGCCTCTCACCTGGATGGGATTCATGAATTTTCCTTGTGTCACGTTGGCCACAGCTCAACATATTTCCTAGGGATGCTTCAAGCAGTGGGGTCACATTAATCCTGAGGTGAGGCCGCTTGTAGCAGGTCTGGGTTGCCATCTGAAAGGCTCTGTGTTGGTTAACCTCAGAGCCAGCTGAAATGCAGCAGCAGTTGTGGCTCTTTACTGCGTTGTGTTAAGGAGAATAAAGTAAACACAAGGAAAAGATGACTTAAAATAAAAATGAAGGTTGCAATCATGTCATGGCAACAGCTTCCAGAAATCATTCTGGCTCTTGGCCAGAGGAAGCATAGCTGGAATTTCTCTGCGGATGCTGTCAGGACCTGGAGCGCTTCCCAGCTGCACATGGTGCCCATCTGCAGAGCTCCTCACCCTTTAGTAATCCCTCCCAGCCAAACTTGAGACACAGCTGCTTCACGGCAGAGCAAGGCACCCAGTTAGGTTCATGCAGCAGTGTTGTGTCAGGACAGGGGTGAGAAGGCAGCATCCGCTGGAAGAAATCCTGGGAAATGGCTGAGAGGCAGCACGTGAGGGCTCTGGGGGAGCTAAACTTGAGCACTTTGAAGAAGAGTTCATCTTTATGGGGAAGTCGCTGAGGGACAGGCAGAGCCATGTTTCCATCCAGCCATCACTAGCCCCAAGGCAACGACATGGAGCAAGTATTCAGTTACAGGCAGTGCCCTTTTTTTTTTTTCTTTTGCTGCTCCTTCAGGGCAGGAGGAGCCTGGTGTTTAGGGCTGAGATGGTACTGTTCTAGAGACATGTTCCTCCTATACTCAAATGTTCTCTACTGCGGGGCAGGAGAGGGCTGCCTGTTGCTTGCAGCTGAGGTGTCCCAGCCCCATGCCATGGAGGTGCCCTGTAAGATGAGGCTCTGCTTCCCTGCCACCAGGTCTGGTGGTGGCCATGGGCTTTCAGCAAGCAAGGAGCCCTACAGCTGTGTTTGGGAGGGGAGCTGAGGGCTGTTGTGGAACAGACGGTGAACAGCCCCATGCAGGATGCTCTCTGTCCTCCCCATGGTACCAGCCTCTGCTCCTGCAGTCCTACAGTGTGGTGTTGTACATCGTGACCCATGGCTGTCTCCATCAGCTGGATCAGGTGAGGTCCTCCCCATTCTCCTGCCAGGCAGTGAGGGACGGAGGAGCTGGGGCTGGGGGGAACCACTAGCTATGATGGCATGGTATGGGGCAGAAGGGTTTGGGAATGGGCATGTCCTCTTTGCAACCCTGTTCTGGGGTGTCAGTCTTCAGCATCATGGGGGGGACCTTCTGGCTCTGTGTGACAAGCAGGCAGCTGTGTGATGGGTGGGGTGTGGGTGTTACTGCCCCAAACCATCCCTGCTCCCTCTAGCTTTCCCAGCTCCTTGACTTCTTCTGTACCACATTTTGTGTAACTCCCAAGAGAACTGAACTAGTCTGTGTGCCTCTTATACCCAGCTGTACGTTTAATAAAGAACAACAGTGAGTCTTGGCCCTTTTTGCTGCCTTATGTTTATTTTAATATAAAAGGCCCAAGCAAGACAAAAAAAAAAAAGAAAAAGGATCACAGAGAGGAGTTTACTGGTTTCTTGTTGAGTCTAGCTTTGGAGATACTGGTCACTGGGAGCATTTGTGTAGTCCAGCTCGAATGACAGGAGAAGGCATCCCGCACCAAATGTCTGTTGGGAGCTTTTGTGCACTGTAATTGAACGGGTGAGCAGAGGGGCTAGCAAAGGCATCCTGCTGCTGATTGCTCATTACCCTTCAAATTTAATGATCTCTAATTGAATTAGAGGTTTAAGCAATCAGCCTAAAAATCCCTTTTTCTGTTGTTCAGCTACTGCTTTTGTTCTTTGGGATAGCATCATCTCACCTGCTGCTGGTCACCTGCTGCTGGTTGCCCATAGCAGCAGGGCACCGCCTCGCAGTGAAGTCTTGGCCGCCTCCATGCAGCATGCACCCTGCTGGCTGGGCTGCGGAGTTGCCCCAGCAGCCCTGCCCCAGGGAGCAGCTGGTGAGGGTGCAGGAAGTCCTGTCTCCCCCTTCCAGGTGCGCATTCTAGCTTTGACATGGTGGGTTTCCAGCCCTGGGAGAGCTGGGCCCTTGGCACTGAGCAAGGATGGTCTCTAGAATAGGTAAGCCAGCTCAGAGACTGTAATAGCATCTCCTGCGGGTTGGAAAGCCCAGCCCTGCCACAGGAGAGCATGGTGAGCATCCTGGGAAAGTGGCGCTGCTCTGCCTTGGGCAGCATTTAGGGTAGGACTTGTTTTGCAGGTTGTGTGATGGGCTGCAAAAGGTAAGGAGAGCAGCAGAGATGAGAATGCAAAGAAATCCTCCCTGTGGTTCATTCTTAAAATAAATTTGCCAGCTCTTCCTGGCCTGTAGCACAGCTGCCAGCCTCAGTGCCGGCGGTGGGAGCCCAGCACCAGCACTGCCAGCAATGCCAGCAATGGCATCCCCCAGCAGCAACCCCATCTCGTGCGTCCTGTGTCAGCGTGGAGGTTTGCCATGGCTCCCACAAACCACCCCTTTGCCTTGGCTGGTGCTGGGAGAGATGCTCCCGGCACTGCCCAGTGCTGGCTGGCACAGAGGGAGACGCCGTGCAATTTCCCAGCCCTGGCTGTGAGGGACTTCTGTACATGCTGACTGTAATCAGGCGAGCGGGTTTCTGAGGGCCAGAGGGGCGGAGGTGCAGCGTGATGGGGCTTACACAACCTCATTAGGCTGTGATGAGCTTCCCCGGCGCGACGGCCAGGAGAGCCGTGAGCTGTGGGGAGGCAATTACAGGCCTTGCTCACAGCCAGGGCTCCTGCCTCAGCTCCCTGGCGCAGGCAAGGCCCTGTATTCAGCCCTGTTTACCACTAATTATGAACAATGGGGGCCCTCTGTGGATATCTGTGATGAGGGGAGTGGGTTTTTTAGTTTTCCAGTTTTTCGCCCAAAGGGAAGCCCTCCCCGTGCCCCCTGCCCTGTGCCCTAAGCCACGCTGGCTGGCTGGGGCTCACTGCAGAGAAGCCATGGAGGGGCTGGCAGGAGGGACCCGCTGAAACCAGTGGCAAATAATTTAAATAGGAATTTGTGTACAAAGAGTGTGTTTTGGGGGGGAGTCAGGGAGCAAAAGAATGCTGTCTACTCAAAACATAGAGAAAGGCTCCCAAAATGGTGTTTGCCCCCTTCCCGAGGGCTTGCTGGGGGGCAGTTCTGCTTTGGGAACATCTGCTCCATCCCCAGATGGGATGGGTCCCCCCACTGCACCTGTTCCTTGCTGTGGTCCCAGAGCAGCTTCAGGCTACCCTCCTGCTCTGCCTCAGGAGTGTGTACGCCTTTGGAGGTGCCCTCAGCCAGCCCTGCCTGCGCGCCAGCTGCTGGCAGAGGATGGGCATGGGACGCATATGCCTATCCCAGGGCTGCATCCAGTCCCAATGTCGAGGATGGTGCCAAGGGCTGTGGCCACCTTTTTGAGGGGACATGGTGGGGTGTTCCCCAACTCCTGTGCCTTTGCTGCTTCTGTCCACTCACTGGGGTTTGCTTTTGCAGGGACTGTGGTGGACGGTGAGGTGGGGAGGTGTCCAAGCGGTCTCCTCACCACTGCAGGACATCTCCAGGAAGGGTCAAAAGCAGCCCACAGGTGGGAAAAGGGGCTGGGGTACTTTTGCAGGCTCCAGTGGCAAAAGTCCCCCCTCTCTTGGCACCAGCCAGGATGTGCGGGGGTGATGATGCCAGGCAGCGACTGGGTGAAGTAATTTTATTCAAGGCACAGTCATAGCAATAAATCACAAGAAGGTACAGGCCTCTGGCACATTCCTACAGCAGGGCAGCCAAGGGCAATCTGACCAGCAGCCCGAGCTCCTGACAACGCAGTGTCGCTCGCAGGCACTTGCTTCTACCTGGAGAGAGGCCACCAGCATTGCCCCTGCACTGAGTGGGGCTGCCCCCGGAGCAGGCAGTGAGGGCAGTGGCTGAGCTGCAGGGAGCCTTGGGGGCACCTGGGCAGGGAACCGTGAGGCCCTAAGGGTGCTTTCTGGGGTTGGGAGGGAGCAGCTGAGTTCAAGGCTCACCTGAGGAAACTGCTCTGTGGCTAGTAGGCCACAGCCACTGTCCCAGCACCAGCATGCAGGCGCATGGGTGGAACAGGGACCATGGGGCTGTCAGCTTTCAGAAGTGAGACCCAGCAGCCCCATGGGGATGTCCCAGGGCCCACTTGAGTCCAAAGAGCCCCACAGCTCACTGCTGGACTGCCTTTTAACCTCCCCCTGCCCTGCCCAGGACTGGCATGCCATGCCCCCACCTCCCAGCAGCACCAGTAATGCTGAGCAGTGCCGTGGCCAAGAGTCTGCCTTTGCACAGCAGCACTCCCAACACTGGCAGCCCCGGTGCTGGCAGAGCTGTATCGTTGTCCCTTCCCTCTCTAAGCGGCCCCAGAATGGTGACTAGACTTGCTCTGAAGCCAGTGGGAAAATCAGGAGGAAGAAAATCAACCTCAAGGCCAATGCAGGGCCCAATGAGGAGACAGCATGCCTGCGTGGGCTAGACTGGTGGGAGAAGGGTCAAGCAGGGCGAGGATCTGCCCTCAGCCCAGGGGCCTCCACTGCTGCTACAGATGAGGTGGAAAAGCCCAGAGATGCTGCCCAGGCAGGAGCCGGTGTATTTACACTGACCACAGGACTCACACTTGAGAGGCAGTGCAGCTGCTGGCAGAGCATCATCCCGTGGCTGCGGCTTGTGGGCAAGGGCAGGATGCAGTGGACCAGGACCTGGAGGTCGGGGTCCTGCCAGCCGCCCATTTATGTTGCAACAGGATAGAGCCATGTGGGGCCCTACGGCCAGACCCAGGAAGAGCGCGAACATGAGGGGCATGCTGCTGGAGAGAGCGAGGACGACGAGGAGCTGCCCGCACAGCCATTAAACACACCCATCCCTTGGCCTCCCGCTCCTTCCTAAAGATCCAAGGGCACAGGCATGGTGCAGCGGTGGCAGAGGGATGGGGTGGGAAGGTGGGGAAGAGCTGGGCTTGCGTTTTGATGCCTGCCTCAGGGCAGGGCTGCTGGTGCTCAGGCAGATGTGGGAGCAGGCCTGGGCACTCACCTCCTCCACCAAAGCACATGTGTCTCAGCAGCCCCTGCTTTAATGGGCAAAGCCTTGGGGGCGGCAGCAGAAGCCTGCATGGCTGGCAGCACCAGTGGAGGCAGCAGGACGGCTGCCATGAGCAGTGGGCGGGCAGGGTGGGAAGCAAGGATTAGGGGTGGCCATCCCCTGCCACTGAGGACCTGAGGACAGCATGCCTGCAGACACATTCATCGGAGCTGTCTGGGCTGCCTCCCTCTCACAGAGGGGCCAGGGCCTCCCTCCTGCCCCTAAAAGCATGGCCTCTCAGAGGGACCCTCTCCCCACACTGCTGCACCCCCTCTTCCTCCCAATGGGCTGGAAGAGGCAAATGAGGACAGGGGAGCATGTGAGGGGCTGAGCTGGCCCAGGCAGTGGGAGGGACCGGCAGAGCCCCCCGCCACCTCCCATGCAATGGGGTCTCCCCCTCACATCAGTCCTGTTGTCACCCTGCCCCATCAGCGAGGTGGCCCCCACCAGTGCTGGGAAGGCTCCTTCCTGCCCCTTGGCACGTCCTCCGCTGTCGGCACAGCTGGTCCTCACCCCAGCGGCAGGGATGCTCACTGGTAGCGGGTCTGGCTCTCCATCACGGGGCCACTCCTGTACTCGCCCTCCACTGTCTCCAGCTCTGTCTCGAAGCTCTGCAGCCCTCCGTCCTCCCTGTCCTCCCCTGGCTCCAGGTGGTTGCCCATGGTGCCATAGGACTGGTGCGCCGGGGAGGCCGCTGGTGTCAGGCTCAGCTCAGGCTCCTGCAGGACGGTGGCCACGAAGAGCTGCCCCAGGGGGCAGTGGTGGGGTTAGGGCCCAGGGGAGTGAGGCAGAGTGGCCATGGCAGGGCTAGGGAGAGGTACTCACGTTGGAGTTGGGGGTGGAGGAAACACTGCTCCGCTCCACATCGTTATAGGCGCCCTCAGACTGGTCGGACATCTGGGGAGAGGAGACGACAGTTTGGGGGTCCCCAGCTGAAGCCAGGAGGGCAGCCAGGCCCCACCTCAGACTCCCCACAGCGAACACACACCAGAGAGCTGAGAGGGGATGCAGCAGGGTGAGGGAACAGGACAGGTGGCTGCCTGTCCTCACCTGGTAGCTGGAGGGTTTCCGTGGCTGCAGCTTCTTCAGGCAGAGGCCAAAGAAGGAGAACACGATGCAGGAGAGGAGGACCACAAAGGTGAAGAGGGTGACAGGGCGGGTGGGACCTAGAGGACAGTACATGAGCCTCCAAGGACCTGCTGCACATCCACCTAGTGCCTGCTTTGGGTCTTACAAACTCTCCACCCCTCTTGCCAAAACACTAGCTGACATCCCCCTGTCATCTGCCAGGTCTACATCACACCTTCCCCCTTCCCACCCTCCGTGCCACGCCTAACTCAGAGGTGACATCAGCAGCTCATCTACCCCCCAAGTGTCAGATGTGACCCTCAGCAGTGGTGAGGGGTAGCCCCAAGCTTTCCTTACCAAGGCGCAGGACGGAGAAGAAGAGCAGCCAGAACATGCAGAGGATGGGGGCCACCACGACCTGGCTGGTGGCGGCAACGTGGAGGCGCTGGTTCAGCTTGGTGGGGATGTACACGTAGTAAATGTTGTACCGGTCAACCATATGCTTGAGCAGCATGTAGAGCAAACCTGGTGGGAGGAGAAGGGACATTTGGGGGGGAAACAACAGGGACAGCCAAGTCGCAGGGACAGCAGGGCAGGCCCAGGGGACGATGCCCAAGGGTGCTCTCCTGTACCATGCAGGAAGCTTGCACTCCCATGCCACTGTTGGTGTCTGGCACAGGCTGTTCTTGGCATAACTGGGGGCAGCGGGACCATGAGCATGGGATCATACCCACCAAAGGGGACAATGATGGGGCAGGTGATGCTGTAGGTCATGACAACAGAGAAGATGCAGCAGGTCCAGGCGTACTCCAGTCCAAACTGAAACTGGTAGGCTTGGCTCTGGGGCACAACAAACAGAATTGTTACTGCCTCTGTGGCTGCAAGGGCTGCACTTGCCTTTGCACTCTGGTCCACATGATTGCCTCCCCCCCTTAACCCCCAAGCGTCCTGAACAAGTCCCCACAAGCCTCCCTATAGGACTAGGACAGCCTATTTCCAGTGAGCACGTCCCTGCTGTGCCGAGGTTCGTGTAGGCTCAGGGGTGACCAGAGCCACATACCCGCTTGATGTGCAGCCGCTCAGGCTCGGACTTGGCGAAGCAGAGGCGAGCAGTGTAGACTAGGAGGCCTGGGATACGCAGCAGCTCCATGGCCGTCCCAATCAGGCTGGAGGTGACAACATAGTTGACGAAGAAAGCGCCATTGTCTGGGAGGAAAACGCACCTGCCCCAGGGACACAGAAGGAGAGAGGATGCTCAGGCAGGTGGCTGGGAGAGCTGCCGGGGCTGGCGTCAGGCACTCCCGTTCACCCAGGAGGTTCGGGAGCTCTCTGCTACTCACTGGAACTTGATATCTGCCTCGTCCAGAAAGTGGGTGTCGAAGAGCCAGCGGAAAAACAGGTCCAGGCTGGAGAGGGGAGAAGAGGAGCAGCTGAGAGAGAGGGCAAGTCACGGAGCAATGTGGGAGGCACCCAGCAGGCACACGCTTTCCCCTGCCCTGGTTGGGCGAGACCCTCTGGACACTAAACTGCCAGAGCAGCCCCTTCTGCCTCAGGGGACCACTGCAGTGTGGGTGTTCACCTCCCGGATGGTCAGAATTGCCATAGCTGGGGCTACGAAGATACCTGACCTGGTCCTTTCAGGGTCTGCTGAAGGGCTGACCCTAAGCAGGGCACCACCAGCACCCTTGGGTCAGCTGTGGCAGCCTGGCGAGCTGCTCCACTCCCCTCCTCCTCAGCAGGGAAGCTTTCTGTCCATGACCACCTGGGAGCAGATCAGCATGGCTACAGAGTGAGTGTTTTCCTCCCCAGAGACAGCTCCTCCCATGTTTCAGTGGCAGTGGGCCCTTAGCCCTTTGAGGCTGGCTTGCGGGAGGCGAGGAGCCCGAGTGCAATTCCGGCTGTCCGGGAGCAGGGAGAACAGTGCGGCAGGGTGGTCTGTACCTGCTCAGCCCCAGTGAGGGCAGGATGATGACCATAAACACCAGGAAGAAGAAGCACTTGTGCATGGTGAGCTGATTTTCACTCGACCTGTGGAGAGGGGAGGCAAGAAAAGAACGTTGCACTTTTCCGAGGCAGAGCAGCCAGTGTGGGGAGACGCTGGGTTGTCTCGCTCTTCACTAACGAGCTACTTCCAGCCCCAGCAAGCCATGTCCATTCGATCTGTGCACCTACTGGGGCCTTGCAAAGCCTCTCCCAGGTTGGGGGAAGTCACCATGTGGAATCTGCTGTAGTTAAAGCTCTTGTCCTCCTAGCCTCTCGCCTCCTTCATTCCTGCCCTCTCGTACCATCTCTGCTGGTGTAGACAACCAGCAAGAGGCAGCTGGGTGTCTACAATGGGTTCAGGAGCCCCTGCTTCCCCAGGAAGAAGGAAGGGAAGTGGTGACAAAGCTCCGCAAGGACTCAGTAGACCAGGCACAGGGCCTGGGGCTAGTGGAGGGTCAAGACACATTGGTCAACAGCACATTGTAGGAGCTGGGCAGTGTTTCCTCTGCTAGGAGACCTTGAGCATCCTGAACCCGTACCTCTGCCTGGGAGGGCTGGGAGCACAGCTGGGATGTGCTGCCCGAGACAGGGCCATGGCCCTGCTGCTGCCAGTCCACCATCACACCACCCCTTTCACAAACTTCTTCAGACCCATCTTAAAACCAGCTCCACCTGCCTTTGTCAGCAGCCTGGTTTATGGCAAGGAAATGACTCCTTCGGGCATGGACCTGGGGCTCTTTCCACGGAGGGCAACATGCATGGGGCTCTGTGGGGGTCTGCCTGCTTCCCTGCAGGTCAGGTCATAGGACTTCTAGTGAGGTTCCTCCCATCTACCGCAGCCCTGGGGGAATGCAGGGACCAGCACCATTACCTCGTCCAGTGTGACTCGAAGAACGCTGAGTAGTAGACAAGAAAGGGCAGGAAGACGGAGAAAGCCCAGAGCAGAAGTGTGGGGAAGAACTGGGTGATGATGGGGTTCTGCAGGAGGAGAGATGCCGGACACCCCCTCAGGAGCCTGCTGGAGCTCAGCCATGCTGGAGGCAGCTCCCAGGGCCTCCTGGCACAGGACGGTGTGTGCAGCGGGTGGCCTGGGGCATCCCCTCCGTGAGCAGGGGCATTTGTTTCAGGAGGTAAGAGCCAGCCAAAGGGGCATTTGTTTCAGGCACACTCTGAGCCCCAGTGCCCGCCCAACAGCTCACAGGTAACTGAGCAGGAAGATGTGCTGCTGGCAGCTCCTAACATCTCCTGGAGCTCTTCCCACCCCTCTTGTCTTGCATGGACACCAACCTGTCCTCCCTATGCACACCAGCACCAAAGCTCAGGTTTGCACAGGTGCCCCAGGGCTCTGCCAGTGGAAATACAAGGGGATGGATGACAAGCAGGGCCATGACCACTCCTTGCCTCTCATCAATGCCCATCCCAGTGATGGCTTGTCTTCTTGGGCCAGTGTAGAGCCAGTGCCCTCCCCCTCATGGAAAATGCCTCGAAATGTAGACCCTTTGGAAAAGCTGGCATGAGGTCCCGGGGACTACCTTGAGGCTCTCCACAGGCTGTGTGACGTTAAACATGTCCATAGTGTTGACGATGATGGCTGGTGTGGTGAGAAAGAAGAGAAGGACGAAGAGGCAGATATTAAGGAGGATGAATCGCACCCACCAGGATGTGCCACGGACCGATAAATTCTCCCTGTGAGAGGAAAGCACAACTTGGACATGGTGTGGAGGAAAAGCCATGTGTCCTGGGCCTCCCAGCCTGGCTCCCTGAAGCTCTGCCTCCCACTACCCAAACCAACCATCCCGGTAGCCATTACTCTGAGCTCACCCTCTCCCCCTTCCCATGCTGTTGCGCTGACACTTGCAGAGTCCCCAAGACCAGAGAATGGCCACAGGATAGGTCCGTACCACCAGGAGGCTTTGGAGTTGCGCTGGAGAAATGTGAGCCTGGCACCCCAAACCTTGCCTGGCCCAGCCCTTCCACCCGCAAAGTGATCACCCCAGTCACCCCTGCTTACTTATGCTATGGCCACAGGAGGGATTGTCAGCCCCTGCAACCCTGGGAAACTGCCCTATAGATATAGGCACAGGTTGCCTACAGCTACAAGAGCTCCCTATAGCTACAGGTATGAGCTCTCTGTAGTTACGGGCATGGGTTCCCCCACCTGGTTGCCCCTCTTCCTCCCTCCCTCCCACCTTGGGGGTTCACCAGATAATATCGCTGGGTGCAGGGGCATAGCAAATGCCCCAGTGGTGTGACTTGACCACGGTGGTAACAGAGGACTGTTGGGGGTGCTTGCGGCAGCGGATGTGGCTGTAGTCCTTCAAAATCCTGCAGGAGTAAGGAGTCAGGGATCAGTTCAGACCAAGGGCTCAGGACCCTCCCCACACTTCTTGTGAGACCCTTCCCACAGCCCCAAAGAGCGGCCATCTTTGCAGATGGCAGAGGCACACAGAAGACCGACCCATCGCCTGGCTTTGGCTGGAGAAGCTGGCAAGATGCTCCAGTTCTCCAGCAGTGGTGGCCACCAGGCTGGGGGATGTCCACGTGCCCGTTGCATGAGGGGCACTCACACAGCTGTCATCCGCTCGTCCTGGAAGGTGATGAAGGCCATGTCAAGCCGCTTGAGCGTGATGCGGTTGCGCTCAGCATTGAACTCATCTGTGAGCTTCTCCTCCAGCTCCCCGTAGTACTGCTCAGCGTCCACCTGCGGGAGCAGTCAGGGCTCTTCCACTTGCGGGGTTGGGGCACGGGCAAGCTGCCATGCTCTGCTTTGCCCGCAGTGGGGACGTGCTGCCTGCAGCCCTGCCCACACCCTCCTACCTGCTCAAAGCCACAGAAGCGGCAGCAGAAGATGCGGGCGCAGGGGTGGGTTTTGATCATGATCTTCCCCTCTTTCTGTGCCTTGGTGGTGAAGTAAAGCCGCCCCTTCATTGCCTTGCGCCTGCCAGGAAGGCCATAGGGGCGAAGGTCACCCGGGGGGCGGCAGACAGACAGACAGACTAGGTCCCTCGACAGGGTGGGCAGGAGCAGTACACCCACCCACAGAGGCAACAGGGACCTACACGCACTCACCGCTCTGCATCCAGCTTCATCAGCTTGCGCACGTCGAAGCAGAACTGGACGTTGGTGACAGTGCAGCTGGGATAAGCCTCGCTGCGGGCACAGGGACACGGTGGCACCAGGAGTCGGGGGTCAGGGACTGCCCCTGCTACCTCTCTGCCAGCCACCTGGTGAGGCTGCCGCACACTGCTACTCACTGGAAGTGCTTGATGATCAGGGAAGGGTCTGTGATCTCCTTGGGTATGTGGGTAACCATCAGCGTCCGGGCGACCTGGGGCAGGAGAAGGGGCAGAGGAGGTGGATGAGCAGGGCATCTGCGGGACGTCTCACTGTCATCCTGCTCGCCCCCCAGAAGGTGGAAGAAGGAAGGCAGAAGCGAGCCAGGGCACTGCCTGCCACCCCAGAGACTGGTCAGCACAGACCTCCTCCATGTCCACTCCCAGACCCCGTGGGCATAGCTGGATGCTGCCACCTCTCAGACAGATGGACACAGCAGAGCTTCAACCTCAAGCAGCAAGTGAGAGAGATTCACCTCCAGGCTTTCTCCAGAAGCTGAAGAAAACCAGCCATGTCTTTCCCTGCCTGCCCAGTCCCAGGCTGTTTCTAAAGCTCTCCCTACCTACTGGGACCATCCTTTCCACAAAGCACAAAGTTGTTCATTAGCGCTGAACAAGGCAAGGCTGGAGGAGGGGTCATTGCTCACCTTCTCGTTCTCTCTGTATTCAAGGTGTACGGAGTGGTGAGCCATGCAGAGGATGGTGAGGATGAAATAGATGAGGGCGAAGATGCTGTGCAACCACAGGAGATGGTCCCTAGAGGAGCGGCAGAGGGGATCAGCGAGTACTGCGGTGGGCGCACGGCACGCGGACCAGCCTGGTGCCCGATGTCCCCAAGAGCACTTCTGTCGGCAGTGGGGTGCAGCGAGCAGTGCCAGTGTGCTGGCCACTGCAACTGTGCTTGCACATCGTCCAGACAGACATGGGGGTGCTCCACAGCTGTGGTAAGCACCATGCCTGGGTGCTCCCAGCAGTGCCCACCACAGCAGTAGCACCCACAGCGCCCCCTGGACATGGACATACTGTGTTGGGATGTTGGCGATGGTTGTCCGGCCGAAGTGGGTGGGGTTGTGTCCTGCAGGGGAAGACGAGAAGCGAGAGGTTAAGCAAACCCAGTGCGGTGTGCACGTCGATGTTTGCAGGGCTAATGGCTCTGGCCTTTACTCCCTCGTTTTCCATCTCCCAGGTCCCCACCAAGCCCCCTGCTACCCTGAAGCTCCCTGCCTCTTGTGTTCCTCTGTCCCACAGCTGATGGTGGGTTCCTCCTCACATGGGGGCTCCTGACAGAGGAGTTTTTCTGCCCTCTGTCCCAGCAGCATGGTGCTCACCCCGAGGCTGGGGAAGCTTGCACAACACTCCTGAGTCATCCCACTACAGGGAAGCACCTACCCAGGAGGTCCCCCGAGAAGTTGACGGGCAGGATGACAGCCACGGAGAGCACGCAGACCAGCATTAGCAGGACCAGGAGGTGCCGCTGGAAGGAGAGGTAGGTGGTGGCGTCGATCCCACACTTGCTCTGAATTTCCTCATCCCTGGGGAAGAGGCAGGTGGGGGTAAGCGCTGGTGGTGCTTCCCTACCACCTCCCGCCCTGGAGACACTGGCTGCTCTGGCCTCACACAACCCATACCAACTCATGGCATCCTGCCTGTGGCACGTGGGATTTGTGCACAGAGGGAATGAGGGACACAAGCAGCCCTCAGGCTGACATCCCAGAAGAGGCTGAAGCCCTGGTCTTTGGGACAGGACCCAGGGGCCAGGAGGAAACCCAGAGGTGAGCCCTCTGCTCTCCCTCCAGCAGGGGGAATGCTTTAAGAGGACGATCCTCTACCGTGGGTCCCAGCAGCTCCAGGTGACGGGTCACCACCTGTGGGCACCAGCTCCCCAGGGACAGGCAGCAGTGGGGCATGGTTGTGGTGCTGAGGACATACACTTACTTCATCTGGTAGATAGAAATGAGCCAGGAGCAGAATCCCTGGAAGGGAAAAGAGGCAGCATGAGCTGGGAGCGACTACCCCCGCCTCCCCAGTGAGAAGCTTGAGCACGACATGCGCTGGCGACACATGCCAGGACCTTCCTTTCTACCCCACAGCTCAGCTTCATCTCACTGACTGCAGCGGGAGGCTTTGGAGGTGCAGGCATCCTCATGCCCCTGACAGCTCCATGAGGGCTGGACACCCCCTTAGCACAGCTGGGCTGGCTCCTCTCCTACACCTGGCTCCAGGGCTCTGCTCTGGACAACGATGTCTAGGAGGTTGTCATGCAGATCCCAAGCTCCCTGGGCTGTAATTTCTTGGGTTTTCCAGAAACCTTCCTGAAAAAACAGCATTTATCAGCTGATTCCCAGCTCTCTAGGATCCCTGTGTGCAGGAGAGAGGCTGCACACTGCAGTCACTAGCTTGACTATTTGTCTCAGGGTGATTGCGAAGTTCTATGCCTGCTCCTGGGAATTTGTGATGGTAGTGGGAATTTTTGTTAGGCTGCTTTTATTGCAGCCTCATCCTCAAACCCCGCTGCTGGAGGGATGCTCAGGTGCTTCCCCACAGAGAACGGCTCCCGGGCAGGAATTTGGTCAAGCTCCACCTCACTGGATACAGGCACCAAAACTTTATTTAGCTATCCTGCCACATTCTCGCCTTCTCTAGAAAGCATTTTCTATCATCTTCAACGTCTATCAATCAGCCCTACAAACCCTCTGTCATGTTTCCTGTTCCTGATGTGTGAAGAAAAATCCAGTACTGGCTCTTACGCTCTCTACAAATTTCTCCTCAAAACCACTCTTCTCCCTACCTTAATGTATTTTACATCTAACCTGGCAGACTGTAGGTCTTCCTCATTTGGGAACAGCTTGACTTTTAAAAGGATGTCTTCTTACTTCTAATTATTTCCCTTAATCTGCTCTGTAGCCACGCTGGCTTTCCCGGTGGTCTTTCTCACTTATTTTTTTGATGAGCAATACACATTTGCCCAGAGCATCCAGTACGGAGCCTTTAAACAGGCCTCCTGCCACCTGCAAGGATTTTGATTCTTTACCTTTCCTGCCTAGGTTTTTTTTAATAGGTAACATCAACTTTTATAGTCACACCAGTGACTGCTTTTTGAGCTTTTGCTGACAAAAAAGAGAAAGAAACAGACAGCAAAAATGTGTCTGTCTGTGCTAGTTTCCAGCAAAGTCTAGTTTCATAGAATCATAGAATCATAGAATGGTAGGGGTTGGAAGGAACCTCTAGAGATCATCTAGTCCAACCCCCCTGCTAAAGCAGGTTAGCCTAGAGCAGGTTGCACAGGAATGCGTCCAGGCGGGTTTTGAGTATCTCCAGAGAAGGAGACTCCACAACCTCTCTGGGCAGCCTGTTCCAGTGCTCTGTCACCCTCACAGTAAAGAAGTTCCTCCTCATGTTCAGGTGGAACTTCCTGTGTTC
>VZSC01009899.1:218829-239178 GCA_013398225.1 Steatornis caripensis | reverse complement strand
ACCTCACTGTGCGCTCATCTAACCCACTCTTCCTGAGTGGTTTGTGCCTGGTCTGGTAGAGAGAAATAAAAGATTACTTTAAAGCCCCCACAGCCCACCACGCCAGCAGAGGTGGACATCCGGGGGACTCTGTCCTGCCAGGATCAGAAAGGTCCCTGTGAGTGTGCAGCAAGGCTCTGGCCCTGCATCCAACTAGCTCCTGGCAGCCGTCAGGGATGGCCATGCAGCCGGAAGATGCTCCCCCTGGCAGAAGCATCCCCTCCTAGCTGCCATTCAAGGTAGATGCCTCAAAACACGCCAGGACAGAGAAACTCTCTAGCTTTCCCAGGAATACTCCACTGCTAAAGAGTGTTAATCAGGAAAATCTGCGCTGGAGGGTTTAATTTCTGCCATTTAACTTCTGACCTGGGTTTCTGGTGAAGAGGAGGGTGGGCTGGGCCAAGACGAGCCCAGCCTGGGCTCCCAGTGCCACGGCCACCGACACTCACCACATCCTTGTTGTCAGCATCCAAGGGGCTGCTCTCTGATGGGGACTTCTCCTTCTCGCTTTGCTCTCCGTAGAAAAGCGACGTCAAACTTTGCAGAGAGGGGAGGAACGGAGGGGTGAGGCAGGAGCGAAGCAGCAGACAGAAGATGAGCACCCTTGGAGAAGCCGCTCCTAGGAGAGCAGCCTGGAAACTGCCTCCCCCCTCCCTGCATTCTGCACTGGGGCTGGACCAGCGACTACTGCTGGGCTCAGGGCAGGAGCTGCATCTTGCTGCCTCTGCGCTGACAAATCCCTGCAGCTTATCTGTGGCCCCAGCCCACAGTGGGGTGGCTCATAGAGAATTGGCCTTAGCTCCAGGACAACGGACTACTGCACCAGACTTTTTCTATTCCACTAGTTTCAGCTTTCTCAAATGGTATTACAGTAAAAAGGAATGTAACCGGAGCTTGCATATTAAGTCTTGAGCACCCCTTTGATCTTCCTAGTGAAGGCAAACATCATCTGTCCATTGCCAGACTCAGCTCCAGAGCCTGAGGCCAATAGGAGCTGGAGAGGGGAGAAGGCAGGAGAGGGCCTTTGTTACAGAGTCTTCTCCTGTGGGCTACCCAGCCTTGCAGAGACCCCTCATGTGTGTACCTACCTGCACAAAGAAAGATGCTTCGTTGCCTGGGGCGAGCCATGCTCTGGCAGGCAGGTAGCTGCAGGCAGCACAGCCCACCTGGAAATCTGAGCTGGGCTCTACTTTCACCAGGACACCCGGTATTTTTTTAGGGATTCTGCACCTAGCCTGAAGGACGAGCCAGGCAAGCCGCCTTGGTGACATGAGAAACAGTGTTATTGCTGTGTGCTTCCCTCTGCCTCCTCCACCGGCCAGCCCTGCTCATCCCGAGAGAGTGGCAGGGGGAAACACAGCGGCTCTGTCCTCACTTGGAAGCAGCTCTTTGGCCTCTGTCCTTGCCAGGATAGTGCCCTCCCGGGTAGCAAGAGCACTGTCACCAGACAGTGCCTGCAAGAGGGACTCAAAGCTGACCCAGGCCTTCCCTCTCCCTACAGCAGATTCTGCTTGTGTCTCCATAGGCAAGAGTAGCCAGGCCATTCCCTGCGGGAAGGAGGGACAGGAACATCTGCTGAGCTTCTCCATGGGCCACTCCACAGTGCCACTCCTCCCGCCAGCCCTCTTGGAGAGGCTGGAGCCATCACCTGCAGTGGCCTCGCATCCTCCTCACCTATCATTGTCCATCAGCAGTGCCAAGCGTCCATAGTCCCAAGCTGCTTTCCGAAGGCAGGAAAAGACCAGAAGGAGAAGCTGGAAGAAGAGGGAAGAGGAAAGGTGAAGGGTTTTGTCACAGGGGCTCACTCTGTGAGGTCTCCTCAAATCCCTCCTTTCTGTTTTCTCACTCATGAGTCCAAGCTTGTACAGAACTCTTGCCTCAAGCCAAACTACTCCTCCTCCGTGTTCTCACCACTGCTGCCCAAGTGCCATCTGCTGCCCGCCATGATATGGACAAAGCTCTTGGTCCCCTGCACTCACCCCCGCTCCCCCAATCAGTCAGATGCACCAGTGCACCGTCTGCACTCGTGTGTAGCTGTCAGCACACCCATAACACACCAACCCACCCGTGCTCACAACCAGTCTCTGACATTACAGCCGGGGGCTGCGGTGCCTGTAGACATGGCACCCTCCTGGCCCACTCACCAGCCAGAGGATGAAGTTGATGGCGAGCACAGTGGGCACGCCACCAAATGGCAGCCCTTCCAGGACAGTGCTGCGGGAGCGGGCACTGAAGCATTGCTCCTCTGTGCTGTTCACCAGGGTGTCCAGGAAGCTGAGCACGTCCAGCGAGGTGGGGCCGGCACCATCAGGCGCTGGCTCCACCGAGTACACGCTCTCCATCAGCGCTGTCGTGGAGCCTCACCCTGCAACACAGGGGCAGGGGTATGGATGCAGAAGCCTGTGCTTGAAAAGGCATCACGGCTCTTCCAGGTCCTCCAGCGAGGTCTGAGGAGCTCACTACGAGCAGGGAGGGGATAGGACTGGCTGATGATTTTGGAGCTTCCCCGGCCCCAGTCTCTCTCAGGATGGGGCTGTGGGACACAGGTCAGGGAGTGTTGCTGAAGAAGCCTCACAGCTGTCTCACATCCTTTCCCCATCCCATTAAACCCCATGCTATTTGGTTGTCTCCGTCATACCTGAGACAGGTCTCTTACCACCTTAGCCCCTCAGTCCTGGAAGCTAGGTTAAGTCATGGCCACCCTGGTGCTGTCAGCAGATAGGAACAAGGAGCTGAAGCACCTGCTTGAGTTTCTGAGAATAAGAGCAATGATGACAATAACAACTGGGCTGCTGGGGCTGCACTTGCTTTGCTCCCCACAGCCAGATATCTACTGTATGTAGAACATCCCTAAGCCCTCTCTTCTCCTCCAGCACCACAATCTGTGTGACTCAGGAGTTGTGGGACCTCCCTTCCATCTTTCCATCAGAGCAGAATTGCTCCTTCCAAGATATCTCGATGTCTTCAGAAGAAGCAGCTTCTCAGAACCCTAAATGCCAGGCTTCTCCTCACTTCCCCAGGAGCTGACATCACAGGCTACAGTCCTTGCTGATACGAAGCAGTCAAAGGTCATTAATGGCCAAGACTGTGGCTTGTTTCCAAAACCTTTCCTACTGCCACGCTTTAGGTAGGAGATGTTCCTCTCCAAATCTGCAGTGCCTGAGACCCCTGGGAACAAGCACCCTACAGCAGCCAGCATGGCTGTTACTCATGTGGATGTGTGCCACACATGGGGATGTGTACCTGGGATGTGTGCCACATCATGAGGATGTGCACCTGTGTGCCAAGACGGTGCTGAACAGCCGCTGCACTCACCAGAAGGACAGGAGGAGCAGGAACCAGCACAGCAAATGCTAACCAACATGGGGTGGGGACAATTGGGCCAGAGTCTCCTCTCCTCCTGTGCACGCCATGTCTCTATGCCTTGGAGCCCCTACCAGCACCATTAGCCAGCCGCTCCTTGTGCCTGGAGAGCTGCGTGTCCTTCAGAGGAGGACAGCTATGACTGTGGTGAGACCAACCACATCGCTGGGGTGAGAGGCACCTTGGGACAGCGGGGAGTCTTCAGGGTGCTCTCACAATGGTCCATTAATAGGTTCTTGGGGGGGTTTCAAAATGGCAACCAAGTTGGGTACCCAATGACTCTTATGATAAAGCCCTGAGCTAGGGTGTCTAGTACTTTTTAGGTAGATAAATCCAGAGGGTTGAACCTTCCCTTCCTGCCAGTTATTCTGTGTCCCTATTCTCAGGGACTTGTGCTCCGGACAACAAAAACTTCTGGACTGCATGAAGTTTATAAGGAGTTATATGAGTGCCTAGCCCTGCCAACATGCTGAGCACAGTATATTGTGGCCAATGCAAAGGCCACATGAAACCTCAGCATAAGTATACTCATAACATATACTCCTGTGAGCTTTGTACTCAAGCCACTGGGCATTCATTCCTCTCCCTCTTTTTTATCTGTATTCCAGCAACAACTGGGACCCTGCTGCAGCCCCTGCAGTCACCCAGGAACAGCTGATCCCTGCTGCAGGATGCTCACTGCCCACACGGACAGGACAGAGGAAGAGGAGCAGGAGCCACAGTCCAATTAAGCAGTGGAGGAGGATGCAAAGACAGGCAGCACCTCCAGGGACCTGGAGATGCAAAGTGTTTATGGCAGTTTTTCCCATCAAGACTAAAGAGGATAAACTCTTCTTCAACACCAAAGGAAAGCTGACTGAGAGGTCCTTGGGGAGCACAGAGAGAGTGTGCACAAAATGCCTTGGCTTAGAAACAGGATCTTCCTGAGCTCTACACGGATTTGCTTTTGTTGGGAAACATTTACTTCTGCTGTGTCAGTGTGACAGATGGGAGACTACACTAGCACGTGGTTTTATGTGCACTGCTGTAGCCTCAGCCTCTCGCTCTTAGACAGTGAAGCTTCTTGCTTGTGGAGATTAGTCCTGTCCTGAAGCTCCTGAGGAGCCCAGACACCCCCACCCCGTGACTAAGCAGAGCGAGCAGGACAGGGGTGCTGGGGCAGGAGCTGACACAGGTTACACACCTGAAACACTGACTCTCTTTGACCTTCTTGTCCAGAGACAGGAAAGACTGAGGAGGAGGAAGGTTTTCAAACACAGTGTTGACAAAAAAAAAAAGGCTCTGGCAAATGCAATCAGGTGGACACGAGGGATTCCCAAGGGATTGTCAACCCAAGCTCTCAAGAGGGTTGAAGAACACAAGAACTACTCTCGGTGCTTGCAGTTTCCAAATTAAACACAGAGAGATGGTGACTTGCTGTTTTTTTCATTTCTGAAGGATAAATTCCAGCCCAAAGAAAAATCTCCACTGGAAGCCAAAGAGTGACCAGGAGGCTTGGACCAAGGCTACGAGCCCAGCAAAGTCTGAGGCTCACCCCACTCCTAGCGTTAGGCTGGCATCAGGCTACCTGCATAGATGCCTTGAAGGGATGCCAGAAGCCGCTGAACTACAGGCATCAAGATCCCCGGCACACGAAGACCCATGGCAGTCCCCCTCACTGTGCATACAGTGCAGTGTCACAGGGGGCATGGGCTTCAGTGTTTGCTACAGATCTGTCCATGCTACCTACAGCATCTTCTGTTCTCCTCAGAGGCCCCTAGCCATATTGGTATTGATCTAGCCAGTCCATGGTATCTGGAGACATCACAGGCCAAGCTAGGACAGCTGACCATTATTGTGGCTCCCAAAAGAACTGCCAAGTCACCTGAGATATGCTGATACTGTGCCAAAGGGCATCCTAGTAGACTTGGGGCTGACGTACCATCCCTGCAGCCAGGTATGAAATGAGGGATGGGCTGGCAAAGCCTCCCTGTAGTGTCCAGTTGTGGCCTGCTTCCCAGTCAGGGTTGGGAGTCCTGTACTTCAAGGCCCAGCACGGCCCCATCAGGGTAACAACCCCTGAAGAGGGAACTCCAACAAGGGGAGACCCGTGGGAAATGTGTGGGCAGCTCTGGCAAGCAGCAGCTCTTTGCCCTGGCTCGCCTGCCTCCTGCTTGCCATCAGGCACCTATGAAAGCACCTGGGCCACCGGGACCTCTGGCTGGGGTCAGCCCTTTCCTACGGAGATGCTCTCAATCTGTTCTCCCTGCGTGCACGTCTCCCTCCCTCCCCTCCTCCTGTAAGCAGCAGAACCATCGCCATCTGGCATTTTCAGCTGCTGAATAATTTATCGTCTTTTTGTTAACAAGGAGAGTGTGTCTCTGACCGAGAGCCATTGGACCTTCAGCAAATAAACAAGGAGACTCTTAGCAACCTTTGAGTCCTTTTTCCACCACAACCACTCCACTACCCAGCGGTAAGATCCTGCAGCTTGTTTCTAGGCACCGTCTTCACGCTCGTAGGAGGAACATCCTGCTGGAGGATGGCAGGGTGAGGGGGATTTTCACAGGGATTGGTATGGGTTGTCTTTCCTTATCAAGTCCTTGTCGCTCCCCCCTCCCCCAGTAGCAGATATTTTGCTCCTAGTGGCCAAAAGCAATGGGTTCCTCCTGGAGACGGTGATAGTATCTCCTGCTCCAAGCTCTCCTGCCCACAAGCATCCCAAATGCAAGTCTCCACCCACCCAGCCCAACTGGTTCCTGTCTCTCCACCCAGCATCACGGTTTCAATGCCAGTCTTACTGCACAGAGAAATTTCAGGAGCAGAAGACACCTGAGGCCACCTGTCCAGCTCTGTCCCCTCTCTCTTAGGCACCTCCAATTCCGTCGCCCAAAGGAGCCGGCACGTCATGTTCAGGCCTGTAACACAGCCCTTGCGCCATACCACAGCTCCTCTGAAGCTGATCTCAAGCTCATTCTCCTGCTCTTTCCCTGGCCCCTTCACCCCCGGATACCCATGGAAACCCACGTCCAAATACTCAAACCGGTATTTTTCTAGACCGTTTGTTCCAGCTAATCTCCCCTTTTATGGTGCTGCTCTTAGAAAAGCTTATGCAATTTATATAGCTGCAGCATTACTATTAAAATAACCATTGGGAACAACCAGTGAAAAGTAAATCATGTAAATGTTCCAGGAACAGCACGTGCAGCAGAAACGGCAAGAGGATATTTCTGTTCACGTGCACAAGGAACAGCTTGAACTCAGACCTGCAGGACATGTTTAACCTCCCTCCAACTGGAGGCGATGCCTTACTTGGTATGCAGAGTGAGAGATCACATCGACACTGTAGGTCAGACTTAATGTCACTGATAAAACACCTAAGCCAAATTTTCACACCAGATGTATGAGATAATTCAGCATTTTGCAAAACTCCAGTGATGGCATTCTGCAATCATATCTTAAAGGTCCAAACAAACCCCACAGCATCGCCAGCCCAGTTCCTGTTCCCAGCTACACCACTACCATTGTGCTTTTCCCAGTCTTTAAGGGCCAGAAGAGGAAACAGTGTTGTGAATAACACAGCTGGGTGGGTATCTTCACCTCCAGAACGTGTTGGGAGAGCTTCCCGTTAGCTGTGTATGAGGCAGTGCCTCCAGATGCCAACCACAAACCGGCATCCCTCGGAGCAGCCACTGCCTGGAGGAGCGATAGCAACAGGCAAGTCAAGAAACACAGGAGCGGACAGGGTTGCAGCTGGGAAAATGAGGCAATAACAGAGGCAGAAACTGCAATATATGGCCTACCCAATCTAGGTCTTACTCAGAGGAAAGATGCTAAAATAGTCAGAAAACATGTAGAGCAATAGAGAAAGGCAATCCTTCTTTCTCCTCTTTGCGATGGCTGTGAATGGACAGTGAATGTATGAGATTTGCCATTGAAAGTGATTTGCTTCATAATTACTATGAAGCACTTCCAGTTTGTAAGGTTTGCCTTGAATATTCAGTGCCCTGCTTGTTTTGTTGATACACCAGCATATGCTTCTCCTCTCCGGTTGGGTGGGCACTAATCCAGAGAATCAGATTTCCAATTAAAAATAAGGCATGTCTTTTATGCAAATGTAATTTTTCAAAATTTATCTTTCCCTTGAAGCACTCTGCCAGCAAACTCATTTGCTAGGGAATTCACAGACAGCTGGAGTAGCAAAACACCAAAACAAAGTCTTGGGAGCGCTCAGATGACTAAGCCAGGCTTCCTGGCATGCCTGCACTCACCCGGCCTCAGCACCCCACTCCGGCAGGGAAGAGATTACTCATTTCGGCTGGTGGGTGGGCAGCCGGGGTGCAGGGCTACTGATCAATCTGTCCATGGCCACACAAAGCCAGCAGAAAAGCCAGGCTGAGTAGCCAGACCGTGTCTCCTAGAAAGCAAGCATCCCCACTACCTGACTGCCTCTGCACCCTTCTTCCTTCACAAGGAGATGTAGCCAGGCTGCAGGAAGGGAAAATGAGGACCACCATAATGGGAAGATCAGTTTCGTGCCCTGGTATGCCCAGGACCAGGCAGGGAGGTGAACTTCCAGCATCCCACCTTGCGGGACTGCAGGGACAGGGATGCCAGTAAACTCGAGCCACTGCCACTGACTCAGCGCAACTAACCTCGGGCTCGAAAAGGCTCATCAACACCCTGCGCTGAGCTCAGCGCGCACCCTGGCAGCGGCAGTTTTGGCACCAAAGGGCATGGTGACCTCTCCGTCCCTGTAGCTCGGTGTACAGAAGAACAAGCACGCCACAGGCCACATCCATCCCCAAGGTGGACGAGCACAGAGGGGATGGGACAACAGACACAGCCCTCCAAAACCCCGCAGGGGTACAAGGCACTCTTCCCCAGCTCTCCCTTCACCTTTCCCTCTTAAGAGTCGTGGCCTCTAGGTCTGAAAAGCAAAGAGAGGGCCAGGCTGTTGGTGGTCTGTGGGGCAAGCAGGTGTGTGGGGCAGCAGCATCCCTGGGTAGAGCTCTTTGCACCACCTTTAGCATCTTTAGGGCAGGTGCCTGCACAGGAGACCAAGTCCACTGTGATATTGCTTACCTCCCCGGGGCTGTGACCCACAGCCAGACCCCGCTGGGAAGCCAATGCGCTGGACGCAGAGAGATTGGTAAAACACTGACACTGGTGTGAATGCTGTGCCCACACCCTGTTAAGGCCACGGCACAGACAACCCACCAGCAGAAGACCCCGTCCCATCTCCTGTAGGATGGCAGCTGCCTCACTCAAGACATACACCAGCCCATCCCGTTAGCCTGCTGGAAGCCAGACACATCTTCCAAACACGGAGAACCAGACCACAAGAGGCAACCTGGCTGGTGGGCTATGGAGGCTGCAGTCAGCAAAGGACCACTCTGCAGCAACTGATGACTCCTAACAGGTATAAAAGAACTGCTCAAAGACTAGTTTTATCATTGCCAATGAAGATATGATTATCCTGAGAGGTCAGGAGGACTCAGCAGCTAGTGCCCTTGTCCTGTATCACCCAGAAGCCACCACACGTGCTGGGGTTGCTCATGCAGATGGTGAGTATGAGTGTGGAAGCGAGTGGGATCAATGAGAAAATGAGTGTGAGTGCATGGCTGAGTAAAATAAACCTGCTTAAAGATGGTGTAAATAAACATCACCTTCCCCATCCATAAGCTCTGGCGCTGCTCCATTGCTCTCCCACGAAGGGACACAAATGCCCACCAGGCTCACTGCCAGCCAGGGCAGGATGGTGGCGGGGAGTGGCCAGTCCACGAGACCATCCAGGCACTGGGGATGCAAACCCCACAGTGAGACCCTTTCCCTTGGTGGTGAGCCATCTGTCTCCCCGGCCCTCTGGGGGCTTCCTGCAGAAAAGGATGGCACAGAGGCACAAGAACACACCGTGGTGGACCACAGAGAGAGCAGGATGAGGGAAGAAGTTTCTGGGATAGAAAATGCGTGTCCTCCCTGTTCTCCTCTCCTCACTCACCACTTCCAACCTGCCCTGCGAACACTGACCGTCTAAACAACGGAACTCATCAGGAGGGTGAGACTGTGACCCCATTTTGGGGACCCAAGCAAGTTTTTCGGCTCTCAGGAGTGGCGGGTTGCCACCACCTTCGGGAAACCCTGTGCAGGGTCATGCTGCCCCAGGGACTCACCTGTAACCAATGCAGCATTTGAGAGCAAAACCCTTCCCTGCCACATCCCCTGCGGTGGCTGTCGCGTCACCTCCAGCTCCCTGCCCTCCCCGGCACCACCCTGCAGACCCTGCGTTTTGGCACTGGAGCTGACTAAGCTCCACGTACGAGGTCTTTGAATAAGAAGGCGTCCCAGCCCTTGGCCTCCAGCAGGGCTCTCTGCAGGACAGTGTTTGTGGCCTTCCTCTGCAGTACGGGAGCCACCTGCACAAGCCCCTTCTCCCAGAGGAATCCTGTGGGCCAAGCAGGGCAGCACTGACTCACTGCAGCAATCCTCAGCACAAGAATAAAGCCAAACCTCGGGCAACTGAGAGCAAATGGTGCTTACAGTGAGATGTACAGCTAGGGAGGCTTGCTTGGGCAGGCGTGTGGGAGACGCCGTGCACAGAGCAGCTCCCCTCCAGCGCCTCCTCCACGCATGGACGAGCCAGCGGCTGCTGGAGCCAGAGCACAGCAGCTGGGAAAGAAGAATCCGAGTTTATTCATTCCACCCCCAGCCCTTTTTGCCACATTTGACTAAGCTGCCACTGCAGGCTGGCTCTAACCCGTGTTTGGTTTATATTTCAATATCCTGCTGCGCACGCAGCATGCTTAGCCCCTCACACGGCACTTTGTGTGTGCAAAGCACCGAGCAAACATGAGCTAATTGGGCTGCAAGCTCTTCAGGGCAGGGGTTTGTTGCTCTTTCTGCCTTGTGCACCCTTGTCGTCTGATCATGCTTAAATCAACGCTCTTCAGCACAAAGATTACGCAGGCCAGGCCCAGCCTAAGTGCAGGGCAGGGAGCTGCTGGGCTGCTGGTGGGCGACGGCTGGGAGCAGAGAGACACAAAAGGGGACTTGTAATAAAGATGGGGACAGACTTTTTAATAGGGCCTGTAGTGACAGAACAAGGGATAGCGGTTTTAAACTAAAAGAGGGTAGATTCAGACTAGATATAAGGAATAAATTTTTTACAATGAGGGTGGTGAAACGTTGGAATAGGTTGCCCAGAGAGGTGGTAGATGGCCCATCCCTGGAAACATTCAAGGTCAGGGTGGATGGGGCTCTGAGCAACGCGGTCTTGTTGAAGACGTCCTTGCTCACTGTTGGGGGGTTGGACTAGATGGCCTTTAAAGGTCCCTTTCAACCCAAACTTTTCTATGATTCTATGAAAAAGCCGGGGCTGACTGGGGGATGGAGACCCAGGTTGCTCACAAGTGGGAAAGGAGCAGGGAGTCATCCCAGGGCTCTCAGTTAACACATGCACTTGCTTAACACCTGCCAGCTCCAAGACCATGGTATACCGCTGCCACACACAGCTAGCCCGACAGCAGCAGCTCCTGTTTGGCATCAAAGGCCAAGGAACGCACCTCTCAGCAAGGCTGAGATGGCAGTGGGCCATTGGGCACTTACAGGCAGATTGCTTCTTCCTCCACCTAGGTAACCGTGCTCAAACAGAGGAGGATTTTAAGGCCTCTGTGAAGTAAAGTGCCACCTCCACTGGGAAAAACACTCCCTCACAGAAACATATATGGAAACCAGAAGCAGCTGTGCCATGGTCGGTGGCCAGCTCAAAGCTGTCACTGGGGGTCATGGGCATCTTTCAGTGCCACAAGGTGCCTGGAGCACTGCGGTCCCTGGAGATGGCAGAAAACGCAGGGCGGAGATAGGGGAAAAGGCAGATCTTTCCTTCCTGAGTTCCTTCTGCTGTTTGGGGAGCAGGGAGCTGTGGGAGGTGGAGAGGAGAGGGGGAGCTTTATCTGCTGCCTCTTATTAAGCCACCTGCTGCAGAGAGACTGCCAGCCACAGGAGCAGCCAGCACAGCTACAGCAGTCACCAGTGAGCAGAGGGAACCTCATCCCAGGGCAGAGGGAACAAGAGTGGCAAAGAGAGGACTTGGACCGTGCATGAGGGCGACACAGACCAGGAAGCCTAGTACTGCACTGCTAGGACCAGGCAACTCGGGTGGCTTTGCACCCTGGTGTCCTGCCCAGCTGGGATGGCATGGCATGCTTAGAGATGGCAGGGACCTCACTGCTGAGCTGGTGGAGAAACCGAGCACATTTCCAGTCTCCTGTGCAGTTGCTCTCAGCTGCTGAGCTCCAGCCAGCCCTCCTCGTGGGTGATGCCTGCAAGCCTGCTGTCCGATGAGGGCTGAGCACAAGTGCGTGGCAGGGTAGTAGGGGTCTGGCACCTATGCTGCTGGGTCCAGCTCTGCTCCACTCCAGCCTGCTGCTGCTGCCTGACAGAGACCTGGGGGCACCCTGCCACCAAGCACCCTCACCCCACAGCCTCCCAGGGGCCAGGAGAAGTTGGGCAGTGTCATGCGTGTCCTGTTGATCTCCTCCTCCTTGGGCTACCCGCGCACCTCCCTCCACACCGCTCTGGGGGAGGCCTTGGCACCCAGCTGCTGCCAGCCTCCCCCCGCTTTGCTCCTCCCCAGCTTCGAGCAGCCACAATGTCCTTCACAGCCGATTCTGCTGCAGGAGCACAGAAACACTTCTGCCCTGCCCAGCTTCCCCCTCTACAAACACAAAAGCTTCTTCCTGAGAGCAGTGGGTTACAATGCTATACGCACACACACACAGAGTATTATTTTAGAGCATCTGCAGAGCTAGAACATTTCTACTGCCTGTGCTTGGTGCCAGGAGCAGAGCGAGGTTTGGGCTGCAGCAGGAGCCCACAAGCACACCGCTCACCAATCCTGGCCCTGACGAGCCTTTCCTCCCATCTCCGCCCAGCTTCCGAGCAGATTTGGGTAACACCAGACAACCAGGATGAATCACGCTGCCCTGGGAGCGTGGGAGCTGGCAGCTCAGCGAAGGCTCTGGCACCACTGGGTTGCACAAGCAGGGATGGCCCTGGCAGCCACTGCGTTAGTGGCAGCCACTGCGTTAGTGTCAGCCACTGCGTTAGTGTCAGCCACTGCGTTAGTGGCATCCAGCCGTGCCAGAGGGATTAGCTCTCAGCATACCAGTTTGAGTCAATGGCGCATCAAAGGGAAGGGGAAGCCTTTGATGGTGAACACAGGGGCTTGCAATGGGAGGACAAGGAGAGAAGGTGCTCCCTAAGGCCTTGCTCAGCCACCTCCATCGCCTGGGGATGCCTCCATAGCAGACTCACCAAATTGCCACCTATCCCCCAGTGTGCAAACAAATCTGGTCCTTGACAAGGGGGAGGGAAGAGACTGAACCTGTATCATAGTCTCAACACCAGATTGCATTGCCTTTCACCCGGGCAGCCGAGGGAGCACACAGTCCCCTGGTCGCTGGGGCACACATCCAGCCACGTCTGCAGCCCACGCAGCCTTCAGTGGAAATCAGAGGAAAGCTGCTGTGGCCAGGAAGGGAGGCGTCTCTCCCAGGCACATGTGGAGCTGCAGACGGGCAGCTCTGCAAAGCATTGACTGTTCCAGTCCCCTACTGGCGCGACGGGTGCTCGCGCACGCTGACAAGACAGCTCGTCCTCATCAATCCCATTGCCCCTAAGGAATTCCCCTTGCCCAGGACACCCCAAGCACAGTCCCAGCCACGTACCTGCCGCAGGGCAGAGCAGAGCCAAGCAACGCAGAGCAGACAGCCCATCACACCCACCAGCCTGCTCTCATCTCCATTGTGGAGAGGATCTGGGGAGTCAAATGGCCCTGGAGCAGAGATAAGAGGGAAATCACAAGGCTGTTTGGATGGGCCCATCAGTGCATTCCAAGCCAGCAGGAGCAGAGACAAGATGTTTGACAAGTACGGGGGTTCAGGATCCCACCTACAGCAAGCAGGTGGCCCAGCACACAAGGGTGAGCAGGGCACAGACAGTCAGTGCGCAGCCTTGCTGTGCCAGTGCCGCAGGCTGGCACTGCCTGCATCCACCGCGTTGCCTTCCTGCCCTGCTCCAGCCGTGCCCACCAGCCAGCAGCTGCCCACGGCCAGTGCAAGGGGCATCGGGAGTGATGGATGTGACAGGAAAACACAAGAAACGGCTTCTTTCCCTTCAGGCAGAGAAGGAAGTGTCACATCTGGACACGTACAGCAGCTAGGCTGGGAAAGGAACAAGGCACCAGGAGGAGAGAAGCCGTGGGCCGGGAGGCACAGCATTGCCCAGAGGATGTAGTGAGACAGATGGCAGATTTGGCAGCAGGGTGGTCACAGAGTGACCTGCAAGCTGTTCCCACTGCAAGAGCAAGCGACACAACACTGCGTAGGGGCTGTCAGCCCAGCCTGGCAGATTTGGCGGGGGGTGTTGCCTCCTTTCAAACATACCACATCCAACAGCCAGCATCAGAGATGCACCATGGGCAAGTCAGCCTTGGAAAAAGACTATCTGGGATCAGGGGAAAAACGGGAAAAAATATCAGGATGGCAAGTTTTAGGGGCAGGGAGGCAGAGAGATTGTCCCTGGTTTCTCGGCACAAGCCTGCGTTCCCTGCACACAGGGCCACGCAGCCAGCCTGGCGCTCAGGTAATGGCTGGCAGCCCCTGTGCCGCTCTGCCCACCCTGCCGGCAGCATGGGGTCCCCAGGCAGCCACCCCCTGCCCTCCACAGCATCACCGCTCATGTGGAAGAGAAAAGGAAAGGAAAGGAAAGTAAACATGAGGCACTGCAGCAGATGGCTCAAAAAGGACCCTCCCCAAGCCCATGCCCCCTTGTCCTTGGAGGGTGCTTTGGGTACGGCAGTGCTGGCACCAGGAATAGAGCTGGCCAAAGAGATTTGAGGGCTCGGGCAGGGACAAGTGTCCCAGTAACAGCCACTGCAAGCCCCTCCACAACCCAGCAGCTATTGAGGCCCCGCCACAATTAGCAGGAATCAGACAGGCTCTGCACCTTTTTTGGGAGAGATGCTTGGGGATGCAGCATTGATACGGAGGGGTTTCCACGGTGGTTGTGTGTCCTGGCCGAGCCCCAGCCCAGGCTCCTGCTTTCCACCTGGTTTGGGATATGCTGTTCTCCCTGCCTGCATCCCCATGTCCCAAACCTGCCACCATGAACGCTGCTCTTGCCTGGCTGGGCTGGCCCTCCAGTGAGTGTCTTGAGATCCCATACTCGGCCTCTGCAGTACCAGCAAGGCATTTATTAAATGAGCGAGGGTCTCCACCTCCTCACGCACTACATGGTTGATGAAAGGGGCAGTTTGGCGCATGCCGTGCTTGCATAGCTGCTGTCTCTGTTCTGGGAAGCACCTCCCCACCTGGAAACACAAAGATCCTCCAGCCAGTTCGAGGGGCACAAGGATGTCATGCTGGAGGGAGGGGACCATAAAAGGACCAAAAGTCAGGTGTGAGGAGCTCCAGGAGGGCACTGGGAAGGCTCCTTCTAATGCTCAGCACGGCACAGAGAGACTCTGTGCTAAACGAGCTGCAGGACCAGGCCAAACCCAAGAGCGGGCTCCAGCGATGCTGCTGGAGCCGCACAGAGCACACCATGGGCATGGCCAGAAAACCCAGCTACCCGGATTTGCTCTATTAAATGAGGGAGTGAGATACCATCTTGCTGACACAAACAACGCCCCCGCTTCCCATCTCTCAACCAAGGTGAGCTCCAGGAAACAGAAAGCTTTCCCCAGCATGTCCAGGAAGCGGGCAGCCAGACTGCAGCACTAAGAGCAGGATTAGACCCAAAGCTCAGCAGGTCCATCACACACCTGAGCACCCCCTCTCCCACCCCAGGGGATGAGGAGGGCACAGCGCTGGCATGGTGGGCTCTAATGGGCAGCCACGGAGGTGGAGGGACACCCCTGAACATCACTACCAGCTGGGACTTTAAAGGTTACAAATGTAGAGAAAAATATTCTGCTCCCAGGATATTTTCCACAGAAAATCCCAAGCCCAAAGAAATGTAGAGTGAAATTCCTTCTCAGCTGAAACCAACGGCAACTTGCCTTTCAGGAGGGCCAGAAATCCACCTCCTCATTATGAAGGTAAAGAAACCCCTGAAGTTTGACTCTGTGCAGGGCCTGTCCAAATAAACGGCTGGCCCCTCTGATGCAGCTGTTGGGATGAAGGAATCCTGAAACCTAATTATTACCCTGGAACACAGGTAAAGCTGTAGCTGTGACGGTGTACGTACGGACCCAAAACAAGGCTTAGGGCATGGTCATAGTTGCTGTAAATCCAACTACTAAAGTTTTACATAGCTAGGTTTATCAAGCCCAGTGCATAGGACATCAGAGGACTATATTTGCAGAAGCAGCCAGTCCCCTGACCTCCCTGCAATGACTGAGCTAACTCAAAAGTCTTTAAAATGCACCGTTCTCAGGAGGTGGCCCAGCCACTGCAGCCGTTGTTAGTAGTATTCGCTTTGTTGGGGTTTTTTTTTTGTTTCTGAACAAGGAAGAATTTGACAAAATTTCATGGAAGAGAACACAAGAAATTAAAAACTCAGATGAAAGAAAATTAAACTTGATTAAAACCTCCCAACAGAAAAATCCAACGAAACTGCCTGATGAGAAGATTAGCAGCAGCGTAATATGAAAGAAAAAGCAATAAAGAGGACTTGGAACTAGAACAAATAAAAGAATTATGACTTCTGGAAACATATACCTGACTTAAAAGTAATCAGATTTTGTCTGAACTAAAAACTTTTTAAATTAAAAGACGGTCAATTTAAAACTGGAAGTTATAACAACCTACATGCCAAGACCTCAGATCACTCTCATCAGCGAAAAATAAGTCAGTAGAAATTCATGCAGCACGTCCTTGCTGCTGCATTAGCTCACTGGCTGAGCACCTGGAGCTAAAGCCTGATGAACTGCAAAAGTGGCTCTGACAGCAGCAACCTTTTTGAAAGCAGAGGAAAAAAATGTTTCAATTAATTTAGCACACTATTTAGTTTAGTCAAAGTTGAGAAAATTACTGCAAGTTAAGGCAGGAGAGCCTAGTTCCCCTTCCAAGCCCAAAGCCAGAGTCACGCTGAGGAGACCATCCCAACCTGCTGCTGCAACCACATCTTCCAGGCAGGTGGGTCCCAAGTCCCAGGCTACTGGGGGCTGTCCCAGCGCCAGCTGGGATCCTAGCTGTGCTGGTGCCGTGTGGCCCATGGTCGGCTACTTCCAAGCCTCGCGAGTCACCCCCCAGCTTGCCAGCCCTCACACAACATCTCAGCACCTCAACCTGTGCCACTTCCCTGGCATGTCATCCTAGCATGGGTCATCTTGCTGCATGGGTAGCGCAGCAAGGGGACTCCTCCAGCAGGGTCACCTTGGCTTGGCCAACACAGGGTCCCCAGACCTCATCTCAGGGTACCACAGGCTCACCATGGGCTGGGGGCTGCTCCCCAGCTATCCTTCCAAACCTGAGGTTTGCCCTAACTCCCCAACCTCTACCTTTTCTGAATTTCGGTCTCCCTTACCACGTCCAACACAGCAAACCCAGGGGCTTGTTGTCTCAACCGCCACCACTCCAGCCCCAGCTGCCTCCTACCACCAACTCCCAGCTAAAAATAAAGTGCTCCCCAGCAGAGCAGGGCGGAGGCCCTTCCTCTCTCTGTTAGGAAGAACCCAAAATTACATGACAACATATTTTTCCACCTCTCATAACCTGCCTTTTAGCACTTCAGGGTGCATTGGAGCTTGGCTCATTCAGATCCTGCCTTCCGCTCGGCTCACCCACAATCTGCAGATGACAAGACACAAGATGTTGGTGCTGGGGGTAAGGGAATTGGGTCACCCAAAGCTTTCACATGCTCCCACTGAACAGGAGCACTGAGCCTCTCTGCTCTGGTACTGCATTTTAAACACATCTTAATTTGAGATCAAACTATGACAGCAGAGAGGCCCCTCCTTCGTCAGAAAGGTACCCGCAGCTTCTCATGGGGACTCTGCTGGGAACTGCACAACTGATGCCGGTGCTGAAATGCTTCCATACTGTGGCGTTCATGCTCCCCAGAAGCTGGGCAACATTACAGTAATTTCAATTAGGAAGGCGATTTCTCAGCCAAATAGGTTTTCTCTGCAGCCCTTAGCATGGCTGCAGCTCTTACGCCAACACAGCCATCTACTAAGAGAGGGCTGTACCAGGACAGGCAAGGCAGGACAGCGCTGAGGCTTAGGTAACCACGAAGATGGCGACGCAGGGACCAGGGCAGCGGGCTGGGAGAGAGCAGCCCATGCCCCAACCCCAGGCTACTCCACCCCACCTCCCCCTGCCTCTGCAGAGAGGCCCCGCAGGACCTGCTGTGCCCAGTCTCACCCATTAACCAGCAACAATAGCGGCCCGGGCCATGGGAAGGGCCCGTGCACGGCTGTTGTTGTAATGGTGTGAGCAAACTGCTGCCATTGTCCCCAGCTAATAACAATGTGTGATCACAGCCTAATTACCAGTTCCTGCTAGTTTGAAGCAATAACTTCAAGCCAGCTTCTAAAAGATGTTTAGGAATCTTAAAGAACAGCTAGATGCTAAGTGGGATCTTCAAAAGCTCTAAGACCTCTCGTCTTTGAGGGATCTGATAGCTGGTTAGGGACTGAATGTAATCAAGCCATAGCTGAAGGAAATTGGGACTGGAGCTGCTTCTCCTGAAATAATCTCAAAGCAAACCCACTTTTGCTCTGAGCGCAGTACCTCAGCGATGCACTGTTTTCTTCAAACTTAGGGCTAAGTACACAAAATACATTTTGTACACAGCAATTAAAAGTAGGTAAGAAGAGCTGTTTCACCAAATGCAGAAGTGACAACAGTAGAAGGCTTTGGTGTTTATAGGACTCATGGAGGAGTCAGCATTTGCACATCACACTGATGTTTGCCTATGAGTTTAGGTGACTGATTAGTTTAATATCAACTGAATTCACTTGTGGGTGTTAGAAACATTTCTCCCTCTCCCTGTTGCTTTGGGAAAGCTTTTGCAGTCTGTTAAGACGGGAGTATTTCCTGCGACGAATATTTTAAAGCAGTGACACTCCTCCTTTTACAACTCTGCAGATGTAGGCTCTGAAGCTGTAATGAAATCTGCCTTACTTTCCTTTGGGCCAGAAGTCTCTGCATGGAAGAAGGACAGTATTTCCCTGCAAGGGCCTATGCACACCCCTGACCAGCATCCCCAGCAAGCACTGCTATTCCTGTCCCTGTCTGCAGGACCACTCTATGCCTACCACCGTCAGCAGCCACCAAAGCAGGGATTAACTAGTTAACCTCAGGGAAAGCTTTGAAGAGGAGAGCAGCTACAGAGAGATTCAAGTGTTATCATGCACAAAAATAAAAGAGCTGAAAGGCATTCAGATGGCCGTTGCAGGAAGACAGGAGCCAGGATGCTGCCATGAGAAGGCGGCAGAGGTTTAAGCTTACACGGAAGCCAGAAAAGCCCACGTGTGCTATGGAGTCAGAGGCTGCAGGGGTGCCGGCAGCCTCCCTGCTTTTATTTATTACTTATTTGTTTGCCAATGGCTGTTTGCCAGGCTACTTAAGACAAATCCTTCCTGAAAGAGCTGCTTCTGCCTCCCTCTCCATCTGCTGCCCAGCCCTGACCACCACTTTGCAGGGTAGCAGGGAAGGCAGCGAGGCCAGGGTTCAGGTCTGGTCTTAGGGCCAGTCTTTCTGCCTTCTGCTTTTTTCCACCCTTTCCCATCCTCTCTCCTCTGAACAAATACCGCAAACCACTTCAACAGCACATTTCTAAATGGTGCATTTTGCCTTCTCTCCACTGCTCAGACAGGCAGCCTGACTTGTCACACCGCATGGTGAAACCCCAATATGGGGCAAGGTGCTTTCTCATACCTCTTTTAACCATCCAGCTTTCCCCTCACCTCCTCACTCTCTGCCCACTCCCCCCTGAACTCTCTGAAAGGGAAGAAGGCAGGAGTGCAGATCAGTGCTGGAGATGGTGGCTAAACAGTTAAAAGAAAAAAGATGTTCATGCAGAAATAACATCTGCCAGACAGACAAAGGTGTCTCTCTCCTGGATAATACTCGTTCTGTTCAGGAGGTTTCTGAACTGCAAACCCACTGTGCAGCACCACTGCTGTTAGAAAGGATGGGGAAGCAAGTGAGGGTGAAGGCAGGGCCTTGATCTGTGGACAAATCTGGGTGAAGCAGTAAATTGGGGTGAGAGTAGCTTGGCTAGAATGTTAGATCATCCTGACCCAACAGCCCTTTCAGAGTCAACAGTCTCTCAAAAGCTCGAGGGAGAAATGCAGCGACATTCCTGCTCTTCTCCCCTGCCAGCACGAAGCATTTCTAACACCATCAGGTGTGGCTCCCAGAAGGAAGATTCTGTGGCCAGGATGACGTGGGGACCAAGCACAAGCCATGGCATGACACAGCGGTGGGATGACATTTTATCTTGCATCAGAGGAGAGCAGCGCGGGCCAACATGCGGGCACTGGGAAAAGACACCGAGGGACTGGGGCCTGCCCTCTGCTTCTGCCGCTGACTTACTCCGGCAGCTCAGGGAAGCCTCCACACCTTGCTGGGCCTCAGCCACCCATCAGGCAGGTGGAGACAAGCGTTATTCACAGCCACTTTGGTATGTGGTCCAGAATGAGGGCAGGAAAACAGCGTTTAAACAGAGCTAAGTACCCAAAAACCTCCTACAACAGCAAACCAAACCCATCCCTGTAACCTGGACCCACAGAGCCGCCCTCGTGAGCTATACCCGGGTGCTGCCCAGGGCGGTGCTGGCACAGCGCCCAGGGGGTCACGCAAGTTCCGCGAGCATCCCCCAGCGCAGTCCCAAAGCCAGGCCCACCCGGAAGGCGCAGCTAAAAACGGGGAGGGGACGGGGAAGAGGTCGGGATTAGCCCGAGGCACGGAGCGGCTTCCTCCCGACCCCAGTCACCCCACCGGCAGGACGCCCCCC
>VZSC01009899.1:199146-218356 GCA_013398225.1 Steatornis caripensis | reverse complement strand
GGCGGCGAGGCAGCGGCCGGCGCTGCCGCCGAGCGGGCGGGGAGCTGCCGGCAGAGTGCCGGGTGCGGGGTCTGCGCGTCTCAGGCTGTTTCTGGGTCTGAGGCTGCGCCCGCCGCAGCAGCCGCCCCGAGCAGCGTCTGCGGCGCCCGGGCTCCGCGGGCTGCCTCCCCGGGCGAGTGCCACAGGGGCAGAGGGGAACGGGCCTCCGGGGGCCGGCCAGCGCCGTGGGGGCATGCGGGGGGTGAACCCGCCAACGCGGCGGCAGGGCTGTGGGAGCGTTTGAGATCTCGACAGCGTTTGCAGCATCTCTCAAGTCAGATGAGAAACTTCCTAGGGGTCTTATTTCTGCAGAGCAGCCATGCCTCCCTGCCATCAGGAGTGACCGGCAGGTGGGACAGGGACCTGAACCACTCAGCTGCAAAGGGGCCTTGAGAGCCTGTTTTCCTTAAGCATCCCGCCCTGTTCTCCATCTCTCTGACCCATGAGGATGCAGGCACATGTCTTGCCCGGCCACCGGTGTTCCCAGCTGCTGATCAGGGACACACCTGCAACTGGGCTACCAAGGAACAGCCACCAGAATGTGACCACAGAGAAGTCCCACTGACATCCCAAGTGCTTCATTGCTACCGCCTCGTATGGGGGGCCCTGGGGTCCCACATCTGTGACTTCTCTAGATGCCGAGTAAACAGTGTTTGCTCTGCAGCATCCTCTGAAGGCTCGTTTCGGCTCATTTCATCTCTTCTGGGCTGAAGCAGCACGATCCAGTGGCTAAGCCCCTGCCGTTTAAAGGGCCTTCCAGTCTGACAAGCACAGCTGTGGAAGTCACCAGGAGAGAAGCATCAGGGAACAAAAACATGTAAAGAGCTGCCAGCCAAGAACCTCCCTTCATACTGCAAGTTGAAATAGGCTGGCACAGCTCACGGACCATGAGGAGCCAAGGGGTGAAAAACAGGTGTCTCCCATAGTGTCTTTCTTCTTTTTTCAGGCTTCCCAAGGCTGAGGTAGCACTCAGCTGAATTCTGCTCTGCTGGAGCACAGTGCAGAGCACAGGTGGGTTACAACGCAATGACTTTTGAGAAAATGAGACCTTTATCCCTGACTGGTGGCTTCTAGGAGCTACCATAGCCCAAACAACACATGCCTAAAAATGTAGGGAACAGCTGAACAAAACAAGATTTCCACATCTCTTTCACTGCCATCTCCTTCCGCCCCAGGCAATATGTATGATGGGGAGAAGGCACGAAGTTTGCCCCCTCGCTCCAGACAAGCCAGCGCCAGTCCGACAGCATCACCAAGTTTTGGAGACACTGTCTGCCCCAGGAGAGAGCAGAGAGGACTGTGCCAGCTTAGTACAACATGTGCCCTGCAAACACTGAGCAACAGGGGCTTGCGGGAGAAACAAATCTGTGGGGATTTTTTAAAATGCCTTGTGATTGTGATCTGCCACTGGGTCCCCAATATTTGCTACCCTACTTCTCAGCAAGTGCAGACTGTTTTTTTCATAAGATGTGGCTTCTCTGGCCTACTGAACTGGAAACCAATACGCTGTCACTTAAACTGGCAAATACTGCTGGGAAATCTTGACTTCTGAGCAGAGCTGGCAACCTTGCTGCTGGTGCAACCTTGCTGCTGGTGAACTGCCCCAGTCCCAAAGGAGTGAACGCTCGCTCCTCCTCCCTTGGCCCTTCAAGACATCAGGGATCACACAAAGCTGGGCAATCCTACCCTGTGCGTAAGCCATTCCCTGGAGATACTTGTTTCTTCTTGACTCTGGCCCAGATTATGCATAGCTGGAATAGCATAGAATAGCATAGAATAGAATAGAATAGAATAGAATAGAATAGAATAGAATAGAATAGAATAGAATAGAATAGAATAGAATAATAAACCAAGAGGGAAACACAGAGGAGTCCATACAAGGAGACAAACTCCTCAATTTTCTGTTATATATTGGCCTCAGTGGCATGACTTTGTCCCAAGAGCAGCCGTACAGGTACGGTCTCACAAGGCACTTGGGCGTCTGATGCCTGGGAAGCACAAGCAGTGTGTGGCTCAGCCTCCAGCTCTGCGTGCGGAGGAGCCCGTTACCTCCTTCCTGCTCTGCTTATAACCCTGGAGCAGTGTGGGAGAGACGCGGAGCTGCAGCCAGAGACAGCAGGAGGATGAGACACAGGGAGCTGCCTTACTGTCAGAGCTGTAGCACTGCGTTCTGCTGTCTGTGTGATGCAATTCTAAGTTCTCTTTTCCATCGCTTACATGTTTAATGTTTCAGCTGGATTTCTCCAGGCAGGCTCAGGGACCCAGGCTGAGTTTGTCTAGACACATTTCAGGCAAGATCGTGCAACTGTTCCTGAGAACAACGTCTGGAGAAAAAGACTATTTTGCCCAGGTTTAAAGAAAAGGCTTGTGGTTTCTCCTTGGGCAGCTCCAGTGTCTCCGAACTTTGGAGCCAAACGTTGGCAAAGGTGTGGCCTTTAGCCAGGGATGTGCCTATGAATACCCGCGAGAAGCTGGTACCTGTCCCTGGAAAACTGCAGTTTGCCCAGGCCAGGGGCCGACTTGAAGGGTGGGAGAATGAAAATACCCTTTAGTCCCCGCTCCTTCCTCCTGGAGCTGACCAAATCGTCTCTGTGCCCCTGGCTGGCAGCCCAGCCTGGCATGGCATGGCGCTGCCAGGATGTCCCCATGCCAGCTGCTCCCCACCGGGACGTGCCAGCTGGGGTGCAGCCGGCACGGCCTGTGAGCCCTCGGGCGGGGCTCACCTGCAGGCAACCATTGAAGAGAGCACTCACCTCCCCAGCACAGGGGTGGGAGCCAGTGTGGGGCTTCGCAGGGCTGTGCGGTGTGGGCAGGCCTGGATACAGCACCTGGGAACCGGGGCTGGGAATGGGCAAAGGCACAAAATGGCCAGTGCTGGCATAGTGCAGCCCCGGATGCAGCCCCAGACTTTCTTACCTGCAAACAGCTTCCAGGACAGAATTACTTGTTTCCTTGGAGGATTTTTTTCTGCATCATTACATAATATTTATGCTTCAAAAACAGCAATGAATTTCTTCTGATCCCTAGGACAAGGAGGGGATTACCCCCTGGGCAAAGATGGAAACTCACACCAGAGGAGGTTAAAGTTGTTCTTTACCCAGCGATGCTGGGCGGCTTCCCCTGCGGTTGGCGGGCGCAGCACTGCAGCCCTTCTGTGCTAACTCCAGCGCCGGCCACGGGCACTCGGCTTTTCTTCCAGCTGGACTCCAGGGCACCGAGTGAACATCTGGAAAATGGAATCCGGGCAATTTAGTCACGGCCTAAGGGAGGTGTTGGCGACCCACGCTGCCTCGCGCAGCCCCAGGGACGGCAGCGGGCGAGGGCCTGCTCCCCAGGGCAGCGTCAGCCCCCCTCTCCCGAGACCTGCCTGCCTTTCCCGGGCTGCCTGCTCCTTCCCGAAATACCTCCCGCCTGCCGTAACTAAGGAAACCGGGCTCCTGGAGGCAGCAGCTTCCTTCAGTGTGCTGGGTCCCCAGAGCGCGGGGAAGCTGCGGCCGCCACCCCGGGCGGAGGCAGTGCCAGCCCCACCCACAGCCCGGCCAGGCGCCTCCGGGCCGCCCCAGAGCCCAAGTGCAGGGCAGCACCTCCCGCGGACACCCCCTGAAATCTGGAGCAGAGCCAGCTGCGACAGACCCGCACCCCCCTGCGCAGAGCTCTGGGCCCTTCACTGGGGTCTGCCTGGCACGGACCCCGGCGCCAAGCGAGACGCTTCTCCCTTCCCCCAGAGACCACGGGACTTGCACTTTGCAAAAGGAGAAGCTGGAAGAGCTGCAGCAGGGGCTGAGCCGCCATCACACCAGCCACCCCAATTCTGTTAATTAAAAAGTTAATTTCTTAATTTTCAAACACTCACCCCGGACCTTTGCAGGGCTCTTTGAAGGCAGCTTGCCATTGGGAATAGCAGAGAAAACTGGGGCCGCAGCTGCTAAGCTGGGAAATTGTCTCTCCCCCATGCTGGCTCCCTTGTGGTTTGGTGTCTGCATGCTTGTAATTTCAAATCTGCTTCAAACATCACCCACCACCCAGGCTGTGTGACCAGGCACTAATCAGTTACATTAAAATATGCTAATTGGCTCTTCCAATTGCCAGTCAGATGGGACAGTGTGGCTCCACAGTCGCAGGCACGCAATTTCTCCGTGGCTCTGAATCTCGGTTTTTTGTCTGGCCTGGGGGAGCGAGGTGTTCCCAGGGTGCTGCCCAGCCACCTCCAGCCCCAGTCCAAAATGCCCCACAGCTGGGCCCTCAGCACAGGCAGCTCAAGTTGTCCTAGTGACTGGTGTAGCTTAAACCCAGCTGCTCATCTCAACAAGTACCATCCCCAGCCCTCTTGGCCATAAGTCACTACCGCCTCCAGCGGTGCCTCTGTGTCTGCTCCCACCCCCTCCTGCATCACCACAAGCAACTGGTGCAGCTTCTTGCTTGGGGCTTTCCTCTCTTCGCCTCAGCATCTTGCCACTAACCAAATGTTTCTCCACTTTTCCCTCCCCAGATCCTGCCTTTTACAACACAGAGCAGTTCACTCACCCGCTTGAAGACGTACCCGTTGGAGATCTTCTTCTAGACCTGCAGGCTTGCACTTGATAGCTCCAAGACAGCTTTTGTGCATCAAACATCCTTGCATTACTCTGCAAATAGCGGGTCTGCGCTTCCCCAGAGGTCAGGACCACTGCCCACCTACCCTCCCAACGACAGACGCTCTGACCTGGCCCTGTGCCTGCTCTGAAAACCCAGGATGTGCTGTGTTGCTTCCTTGTGGTCTGGAGATGCACGCAGGAAGGAACATGGGTCCACTCGCTTTGTGGAAAATAACGTCTCCCTCTCTTACGCACATGCGTGTGAGAGAGAAACAAAATAACTACATGGTTATACAGAGCTTGAAGTAGAGGTCAAGGATCAGAGTCAAATCTTCCCCGCGAATCACAGGGAAATGACCCTTCTGTGTCAGGAGGTGCAAGCCGTTAATTCCTGACAGTGGAGAAGATCTGAGCTGAGCACTTGACCCTCCAAAGCAGGAAATGGCATGTACGATGATGCTTCGAGCAATGAAAGATTGATTGCAGAGATACTAGGGAAAAGTGATAGTAGTTTTAATGAGAATGTCAGTGGATTACGGAGGAAGGATGTAAGCTGACAGGCTGAGCTGGGAAAGCCAGTGAGGAAGATGCACATCATGTAATGAACCGTATTACCATTCTGGCCAAACGCAGGGCTTTGCGTGCAGGCTGTGTCTCTGCCCACACGCCTGGCCTTCCCAGGAGCAAACACTCAATGCACTGATGTTCTCTCCAGCTAAAACAGTTGCCAGGAGTGCAGCTAGCTAATGTGTGGTGGCGTGGTCCTTTATGAAAGTCATTAACTCTAAATAGGCTGTCTCATATACAAAATATTCAACAAAACCATCTTTGCTAACCAGATCATTGGCCTTTTCTGCATGTGCAGAATAGCATCAGAATGAAAAAAAGAACACAATGGAAGAAAAAGGAAGGGTCCTAGGTCAGAAGAGGGATTTGTGTAGAGTAGCATTCTGTTTCTGGAAGCGGCTGGTAGCAAACGCCTTGAGAAGAGCGTAAGAACAGAGCAGGACAATGCTCCTGCAGCGTCCTCTCCCACTCGCTAGCATGAGGCTTCCTGCACCAGCAAATACATTGTTCTTGAAGGAGATTCAGAATTCATATAAAATGTGGGCATCCACAACATCCTACAGCAAGGTGTTCCCTAGGTGAGCTGCACACTGTGAGAAGAACACAGTGTCTCCTCGTGCCTCTTCTGACCCACTCACCAGCCACTTTGACCCACTTCTCAGCCTGGAACATGCAGTTTGAGCCCTAGCCATCAACTAATAATTATTTATTCATTTCCCTGCTTGTGCTGCTGGCTTTACCTATGGTTTCACTGTGTGTACAATTTATCATCTTCAACTTCATTCATAATGATCTCTGCACCTCCTTTCTCCCACTCCATTTAGAGAAATGAAGCCACCACTCAGGTAGGGGCAATATAAGTTTATCAGACTGAAGTTACATCAGGGAGCAGCTGGGAACTTCACCAAATTGAAGCTAGAAGGGAGGTGAGGGTAAATGACATGTTATTAATGACTAATAATGCTACCCCATGGCAAAAGTGTAGTCCTGAAACACTGATGGTCACTGATGATTGCAGCCGTGCTTCTGGACCCTGATGTACTCTGCCAGGTAGCTTGGCAACTGGCAGCTCTGCCACTGCTTCAGCAGACTGCCAAGAGCCCCAGGGAGAGCTCTAGCACACAGAGACAAGGCAGACACAGCAGCTCATTTGCTCTCTGTTGTGTCTGTGGTGGGTTGACCAGGGCTGGATGCCAGGTGCCCACCAAAGCCTCTCCTCACCTGGCCAGAGGAGAGAAAATATAACGAGAGGCTTGTGGGTTGAGATAAGGACAGGGAGGGATCACTCACCAGTTACCGTCACAGGAAAAACAGACTTGGCTTGGGGAAATTAGTTTATTACCAATGAAATCAGAGTATCATAATGAAAAACAAAACCACGTCTTAAAAACACCTTCCCCCCGCTCCTCCCTTCTTCCTGGGCTTAACTTCTACTCCTGATTTTCTCTACTTCTTCCCCCCACTGCAGTGCAGGGCCACAGGGAATGGAGGTTGCGGTCAGTTCATCACACGTTGTTCCTGCCACTCCTTCCTCCTCAGGGGAAGGGGTCCTCACACTCTTCTGCTGCTCCAGTGTGGGGTCCCTCCCACGGCAGAGAGTCCTCCATGAACTTCTCCAGCGTGAGTCCTTCCCGCAGGCTGTGGTTCTTCACGAACTGTTCCAGCATGGATCACAAGTCCTGCCAGCAAACCCGCTCCAGTGTGGGCTCCTCTCTCCATGAGACCACAGGTCCTGCTAGGAGACTGCTCCAGTGTGGGCTTCCCACAGGGTCACAGCCTCCTTTGGGCATCCACCTGCTCCAGCATGGGGTCCTCCACAGGCTGCAAGTGGAGATCTGCCCCACCGTGGACCTCCGTGGGCTGCAGGGGGACAGCCTGCCTCACCATGGTCTTCACCAGGGGCTGCAGGGGAATCTCTGCTCCGGTGCCTGGAGCACCTCCTCCCCTCCTTCTTCACTGACCTTGGTGTCTGCAGAGCTGTTGCTCTCACATACTCTCACTCCTGTCTCCAGCTGCAATTGCCACTGCGCAGCAACTTTTTCTCCTTCTTAAATACATTATCACAGAGGTGCCACCACCATCGCTGACAGGCTCGGCCTTGGCCAGCAGTGGGTCCTGAGACAGCTGGCACTGGCTCTATCAGACATAGGGGAAATCTCTAGCAGCTTCTCACAGAAGCCAACTCTGTAGCCCCCCCCCACCGAAACCTTGCCTTGCAAACCCAATACAGTGATCAATGTAACATGTGATGTAATAAACAAGGAGAAAGGACTGGAGCTCCCAGGCAAAAGCTTGGAGAACTCCTGGAGCAATTTTAGCCATGTTGCAACAGACCATAAATCACTGCAGTGGGTAAGATTCACATTTGATGCAGCTTTTAGCCTCCTGCAATGACAACTGCAAAGTCCTTATCAGTAGTGATTTGGGGAGGTGCAGGTGGGGATGCTGCTCTGCAGGTGGATCCTGATGGGAGAGCAAGCACTGCCCTCCCAGGGGAGATCACAGCTGTGGGGCTGGGGGCAGAGGCAGGGGAGAGGCCTCTCTTTGGTTGTGATGGTACTACACATGGCTCCCGTCCCACGTCCACGATCTTCTTGAGCTATTTGGCTTCCGAATCACAATGGTGGCAGCCCCATGCAGTGGGTGATCCAGGGAAGGGATGCATAACCTGGGCACTTGTGCCCCCCAGCCCACTCCCTGCAGCACTGCTGTACCCTGCGCTGTCCCCATCCTACTGCAGGGCTCCCTCTCTCCCGCCCCTTCCCTATCTTCAGCCTCCACCGAAATCTCTCTCCATCCCACACTATCTGCCCCCTACTCCCTTTGGCGCACCATGGGAGATGGAGAACTGGGCTCAGAAGACCTGACTGCCGCAGGAACTACGCTCCACTCTCATCGCTGGCCGATGCCTCCTGACTGTCGCAGACAGGGCAGCGTCTCAGCGGTCTGCTGAGGTGAGCGTGGTGCAGTGGGCCAAGCAACCTCCCTGAGCTCTGCAACCCAGTGGGCAGAAAATACAGCACCATGACATCCCATACCACACATGGTACAGGCCTGGCTTATACCCACTGACCTACATCTCCTGCTCAACTGATTCATTCACCACTGCACGGTTCCTAGCACTTTGCCCAGTTTGCATCAGCCTCTGACGAAATGGCATTTTGATAAAGAGATGGATGTGGAGCTCCCCAGGAGCGCATTTTATGGGCAGGTTGGAGCCAGCTGAACCTCCAGGTTGTCTGTCTTGGATGTGCAAGCAGGTACCGTAGGAAAAGTCAGTTGTGCTGGAGTGAGTTTGGTGGCCCGTGATGATTTTGTCTTTGTGCAGCTGCTTCATTTGCTACTCCTTCCCCATGGGTGAGATGATAAAGGCTTTTGGGAAGGTGGCTTGATCCCACCCCAGCAGAGGAGGTGGGATTGTTGCTTTCCTTTACCTTAGTCATTGCCCACTGCCTTCAGATGCCTCTGATACAGGTGAGTGTAGGAAGGGGCTATGCTTCTCTGAAGAAGACACTGTTTGTCTGTGTCTGCATCTTCCAGTGGGAGTTGCGCAACAAACACTGAAACCTTGGTCCCTCTTCCCAACCTGCAGGGGCCTTCAGCTGCCCAGAGCAGGACCTGACAGGGATGGAGGGGGCGCATCATGGCTACCCAGGTAGGAATGGCCTTTGCAAGTGGCTCAGCAGGGCTTTTTGGGGTGAGACTGCGGGCAGGGCTGCGCTCCTCTCTCCTCCTGTGGCTCCCTTCCCTTGCCTTCCCTTCCCTTCCCTCCCCTCCCCGCGGGCTCCCAGCGCCACCTGCCGGCNCCACTGCACGGTTCCTAGCACTTTGCCCAGTTTGCATCAGCCTCTGACAAAATGGCATTTTCATAAAGAGATGGATGTGGAGCTCCCCAGGAGCGCATTTTATGGGCAGGTTGGAGCCAGCTGAACCTCCAGGTTGTCTGTCTTGGATGTGCAAGCAGGTACCGTAGGAAAAGTCAGTTGTGCTGGAGTGAGTTTGGTGGCCCGTGATGATTTTGTCTTTGTGCAGCTGCTTCATTTGCTACTCCTTCCCCATGGGTGAGATGATAAAGGCTTTTGGGAAGGTGGCTTGATCCCACCCCAGCAGAGGAGGTGGGATTGTTGCTTTCCTTTACCTTAGTCATTGCCCACTGCCTTCAGATGCCTCTGATACAGGTGAGTGTAGGAAGGGGCTATGCTTCTCTGAAGAAGACACTGTTTGTCTGTGTCTGCATCTTCCAGTGGGAGTTGCGCAACAAACACTGAAACCTTGGTCCCTCTTCCCAACCTGCAGGGGCCTTCAGCTGCCCAGAGCAGGACCTGACAGGGATGGAGGGGGCGCATCATGGCTACCCAGGTAGGAATGGCCTTTGCAAGTGGCTCAGCAGGGCTTTTTGGGGTGAGACTGCGGGCAGGGCTGCGCTCCTCTCTCCTCCTGTGGCTCCCTTCCCTTGCCTTCCCTTCCCTTCCCTCCCCTCCCCGCGGGCTCCCAGCGCCACCTGCCGGCTCGGCCGGGCATCCCCGCCACTCCCGGCCCCGGTGCCGGGGGTGGGGGCTCCGCTGTCGCCGTGCGCCTGCCACTGCCCGGCACCCCCGGGGGCCGTTCCTCAGGAGGTGACAGGCTCGCCCGCCACACGCCGACCTGCAGCTCTTGCTCGGCTGCAGAGGTGGTGGGGAGGGGCCGGCAGCCCCCCTGGGAAACCGGGCGGGAGGCGGCAGCTGGGTGCCCGGGAAGATCGGACGAGAAGTGCCGAGGTTAGGAGGCTGGGAAATCCGGTGCCCCCTGCACAGAGCTCTTCTCATTCCGGCGCTCACCCCAGCTCCTCTGCTGGCTCTTTCCGACCCCAGCCACCCTTGTTCTTTCCAGCTTTTACATCNTAGGAGCGCATTTTATGGGCAGGTTGGAGCCAGCTGAACCTCCAGGTTGTCTGTCTTGGATGTGCAAGCAGGTACCGTAGGAAAAGTCAGTTGTGCTGGAGTGAGTTTGGTGGCCCGTGATGATTTTGTCTTTGTGCAGCTGCTTCATTTGCTACTCCTTCCCCATGGGTGAGATGATAAAGGCTTTTGGGAAGGTGGCTTGATCCCACCCCAGCAGAGGAGGTGGGATTGTTGCTTTCCTTTACCTTAGTCATTGCCCACTGCCTTCAGATGCCTCTGATACAGGTGAGTGTAGGAAGGGGCTATGCTTCTCTGAAGAAGACACTGTTTGTCTGTGTCTGCATCTTCCAGTGGGAGTTGCCCAACAAACACTGAAACCTTGGTCCCTCTTCCCAACCTGCAGGGGCCTTCAGCTGCCCAGAGCAGGACCTGACAGGGATGGAGGGGGCGCATCATGGCTACCCAGGTAGGAATGGCCTTTGCAAGTGGCTCAGCAGGGCTTTTTGGGGTGAGACTGCGGGCAGGGCTGCGCTCCTCTCTCCTCCTGTGGCTCCCTTCCCTTGCCTTCCCTTCCCTTCCCTCCCCTCCCCGCGGGCTCCCAGCGCCACCTGCCGGCTCGGCCGGGCATCCCCGCCACTCCCGGCCCCGGTGCCGGGGGTGGGGGCTCCGCTGTCGCCGTGCGCCTGCCACTGCCCGGCACCCCCGGGGGCCGTTCCTCAGGAGGTGACAGGCTCGCCCGCCACACGCCGACCTGCAGCTCTTGCTCGGCTGCAGAGGTGGTGGGGAGGGGCCGGCAGCCCCCCTGGGAAACCGGGCGGGAGGCGGCAGCTGGGTGCCCGGGAAGATCGGACGAGAAGTGCCGAGGTTAGGAGGCTGGGAAATCCGGTGCCCCCTGCACAGAGCTCTTCTCATTCCGGCGCTCACCCCAGCTCCTCTGCTGGCTCTTTCCGACCCCAGCCACCCTTGTTCTTTCCAGCTTTTACATCACACCGAAGCCCCCCTCCATCCCTGCATCTCCATTTCTTCTGCTCCTGTTTCCCATCTCCTTTCAGTCCTGCCCTGGCACCATGCCAGGGCCCCTCCTCCCCGAGCCCTCCCCAGGGCTCCCCCTGGCCCTGATCCCCTTGGAGCCCCCGAATTGATCGTATCCCACTTCCCACTGTGCCGCTCCCTCCACTCGCAGGGCACGGCCTGCATGCTGGCCCCTACCAGCTCAATGGGGCAGACCCCTTTCTGCAGCTGTGAGCGAAGGAGATACTGGCTTCTGCCGCTGGCAGGTGTTTTGGAAACCTGGGTACTGGCTGTGCTTACCCCAAACCCACTAGACAGGAATCTGAGAGAAGCAAGTGCAGACAAGCCTGGAGAAAGTCCAAGTCTCACTGCTGTGGAACTTCTCCCTCATATTTATTCATCACTTTTCTGTTTCCTCCCGTAACTCCTTGCTGTTTACACTGCGGTCCTCTGGAGACATCCTGTGCGGTCCTGCACTGAGAGAGTCCACTGCTCCTCCACTGCAGTCGTCTGTTTGGTTTTCCTCAGTCAGTCACTGCCCCTGTGAGGAGGAGGGAGAGGAAGGCTGAAGCTGCCATCCCCACAGCAGAAACCACACTGGCTCTGTAGGCTCTGGACCACCACTGGCGTTTGGAGATGCCCAGATACTTTGGGATAAGGGAAATTACCATCTGACAGAAGCATGCCGTTTCTTCAGGCAGCCTGCTGTGTTGTTGCCCTTGATATGGTGCCATCAGCCTGACCTTGGCCTTAAAGCCATGCTAAGGGCTTCATTTGTTTGATACCAAATACATCGTGTGGTTCCTGGAATCTGGCAAACAGCTACCCATGATCAAATCATGACTTTCTTTTCCTTTGTCTTAGAAAAGAAAGTAGCATCTAAGTAATTTTTCCTTGGCTCATTTAAGGAGATGATATTACTGGACCAAGGTTTACCCTTCAGCCTCACCCAACCCAGAAGGGATATTTGCCTCTGGGGCCTGGTGTTCGTTCCCAACATCTGTAGGGATATCTCCACCCCCTCGGGGCATCCAGGCCATATGGGGGCTGGAAACAGGTGAATGTGAGGCTGCCTGCAGCCTCCTTAGAAGAGGACCCGGTTCTGCCTCTCATCATCTTCTTGAAAAGGGCTTTGATTTTTTTCTGTTAAAGCAAGCCAGATCTGCTCCCTGAAAAGATGCTGTTCATTACCGGTAGGGACAGAGAGCTGCCCAGAGGACACCCTGGCTGGTGAGAGGGCTGAACAGACATCTAGCTCACAGATGCACAGAAAGCACCTCAACCTGCTCAGGCATCGATGTGGGAATCCCCTCCATGTGGGCACCGAGCTGGAGGGGATAATGGCCCTGCTTCTGCACCATATCCAGGGCTTAAACATGTGCTCAAAAAGTCAAGTGCCTGAGCTCTAGCTCCTCCTAAATCTGCCAGAGGTTGAGTCCAGCATCTTTCATACCAAGCTACCTGATGGGATGGGATGGGACAGGTTTATTCAATGGAGCTGAGCAACAGTGCATATGGCATGAGAGGACAGAGAAGGGCAAGAAGCAAGATGGTGTTTGACTCGACATTGGGTGGCTGGAGGCCTGGTCTCTGCTCCCTTTGCTGTTAGTGCATTTTACGTAAGGAATCATAAACGGAAACTACTCCCACCGGGGTGGGTGGAAAAGAAGCAAGCAGAATCTGGCCCGCCGTGTAGCAGTACAAGTAGCCAGTTAAAGTCACTGCCACCTGCAGCGTGGCTGGTGTGGTTGTTGTGTGCAGTGCGTATAGTACACTAATTCATAGCTAGCATTTTTGCAGAGCTGAAGAAATTCAGGAACTGCTCTTCTAGACCCACTGGAGAAGCAGCTTGATGGCAGGGGCAGCAGCCGTGCAATGTCAGGGAGAGAGATTGCTTCTCCCGGAGCACTGCTGCAGCAGGCAAGAGGATTAATCCAAGTCTATTTTCTGGAATTGATTTAACACTGTGTTCATTTATCTACAGCTCTTGCTGAAACATTTCATATTTCAGATCCGATTTCACTGTTTCCAAGGCTGAAAGGCTTCCTTCTCTAGGGAGCAGCAGTTCTGCAAGAGAACAACAAGAAGGAGCCCTAGGGAAGCAGCAAAAGGGAAGGAATATTTTATCTTTAGTAACCGGTCATTTCCATTTTGGAGGCAGTGAAAGAAGAACCATCTGGTGGGTGCTGAATATTCACTATGTAAACAGTGTCTTGGTTATGAATATGTGCATGTGTTACTGATGTTTATTATTTATAGGATTCCCCAGGTGTGCATGACATTTCACAAACAGAAAGGAAGACCAGGGCTCTTGCACCTTGATGTGCCCAATATAAGTTTGCCACAATGCTCAACAGCAACAGAGCATGGCACATGAGGGTCAGGCAACCAGCTCAGGGTGGGGAGGAAGATGCCACCCCTGTGAAAAAGAGCAGTGCACACGTTCTGGAGCAGTAGCTGCTCCTGCTGACAGCAGATTGCTTCAGATGACCACGCTCATGAATTCAAGCCTGTTACTTCAGGTTTTAATCCTCCTCTGCAATAAACATCTTTTACATTTATTATTTTAATTCTCTGCTTCTTAAGAGCTCTGCTCCCGCAGTGTCCTGCCTGGAAATGATGCAGAACAAAAGGAACCTCAGTGCAATACCTTTCCTCGCTGTGGTATTCACCTGGGGGTGATGGGACTGCTGACTTGGCTTGAGCTATATGGCTCAGGAGATTCAAATCAGTCAGTTGAAACAAAAGAGATGTTTTATTGTGCATTTTTTCTGCTAGCCAAAGTATCTTGAAAGCAAGGATTCCTATCAAGTCCCTTTTCACTGGCTGAGCTTTTTTTCTATAGGGTTTTTTGCCACAGCATTCAGCCATTCCTCTGGTGCTGAGCCAGTATTGTGCGCAGGGTTTGATGAACTGTGCTGTGTAGGCACTTGAAGGGAAGGATCTTGGGTCCCTTAGGGGGACACTCCCCACACCATTATGGGGACAGGGCTCAGCAGCACCTGCATGGCCAGGGGGATGCAGAGGTGGGTACACCACAGCCAGGGACGACAGCCCTGGTCGGAGCTCAGGCCCGTAATTGCCTTCTCTCCTGCAATACTCCCTTCCCACCTATCATCCACATTTTCTCTCCCTGCTGTTATGCTTTGACACACTGAACTTTACTCGACAGCAAAAGTTTGTTTCCCAACACCACCAGCAAGCAGCAAATGAGTCAAACGTGATTTTTGCAACGGCTTTCCTGACACAACAGGGCACGCCGTAAATTGTGACTTAGTGCACTTGTTTCAAACAGGCCTGGTGCTTCGTTGCACGGGCCAGCTGGAACAGCACAGAACGTCATCAACAATGTGATATCCCAGCTCCTGGGATTGACCCCTTGTCAATAACTTTTCACTCTGCCTTCTGAAGTGCTGGAAATTCATTCGCTAAAGAACATTGTCACAGGGAAAGGTGGAGAACAAGCTCTTTTGAAGAGCGGGGTTCTAGGTGCAATTTTTCCCCCTGATTTCCTTTTCTCCTCTTCATTCACATGGCTTATTGACCTGAAAATATCTCTCTCAAATACAAAGGCACAGCAAGTCATGGATATCTTGTCAGGTGGCACATTATTTACTTTAGAACTTCCCTTCCTGGTTTAGTTTTCAATATATTCCACTATCTGAATCATAACATGTCCCTGCATAAATACCTTGTACACCAAGCATTACCTCCCAGCTTAGCTTTACACTGAATTAGAAGCTGGAAGGTTTGTAATGAGAAAACAGCAGCTGCATCAGCCCGGGAAAGGCTCGGCACAGTGAAGCAGGAGTTGTGGCTGTATAAAACCCCTCTCTTTCTCAACACTGTCCTTGAAGGAAGGAGAAGGGGAAGGCAGGTGAAGATTGGCCAGATGGGAGCTAAAAAAGAGGTTCAGCAGCTTAAGTCATAAATTCAGATACAGCATGCTCCTGACAGTGTCCTAAAGTCATGACCATCTGTCAAGTGTTTAGTTACCATCTCTTCCCTTGTTAATAAGTGTCCTCCTCTGAAACCTCCAGCACAACTGATGAATCACAACTGGCAATCTAGGTCAAAATGATTAAAACTGTGCTGTCAATCTACCTGACCTGTCTGGGTGCCCCTCAGCTCTTAGGTTCTTGCACAACAGATACAATATCCCAGATCATTTAGCCTTTCCTTCAGAGGTTTCCAAAACACAACTCAAGAAGAAAGACTGAGGGAATTGGGTGGGTTCATCTAGAGAAGACATGATAGCCACTTTCAAGTATGTAAAAGACTGCAGAGAAGAAAGGATTTATCTGTTCTCTGTATCCACTGGGCATCTGACAAAGACTAAGGCCTTAGATTGCTGCAAGGGAGTGTCAAGTTAGGCATGAGGAAATACTCTAGAAGGGTAACAATGAACTGAATGGATTGCCTGGGGGTGGTGGAGAATGTCCATTACCAGACATCTTTGGGGCCTGATTAGACTCTTGTCTCCAAGGGATAGGTATACTTGGGGCAAGGATACAGAGGAACTGAGAAAGATGGTTGGGTTGGACTCTGAAAGTCATTTCTCACTCTGAGTAGGAGCTTAGCAGTAATTTACTGTTTCAGAAAGATCAGGTCCATCCTGACAGCCTCAGCAGTATAACCCAATGCTGACTGAGGAAAGGAGTGAGCTCCCTTTTGCTCTTAGTGTTCATGTCTCCACCAAGGCAGATTGGAAGCTAGTCAACATAAAGGCACGCAGCTCTGCTGCCGACTGTGCTATATTTGTTTCTTTGCTAAATTGAAGACTTCAGGCCTCGTCTGCTGCCTTCCATGGCCATTCAACTTTACCTGACCAAGCAGGAAACCTCTCCAGACATTGTAGGCATTTAAATTTTGGAAGCTAATTAACTGGAAAAAGAAAAAAAAATCCCACAAAAAATTTATAAGGCTTGTATTTAAGTGATAATTTCAGGCAAGCAGCACCGAATTTACCACAGAGAGCATTCAGTTCTTCCAAAATATCACAGCAAATAGCAGAGATTAACTCATTTCAGAGAAAAATGACCATCAGCCTGTATCTCGAATGCTGAACTAACGGGGCTGTCTGACACACAGCACATTTTGAGTTGAAAGAAATGATACATAATTTGGGACACAATTTAAAGCAAGACCTTGAAAAATGTTGAGCAGGCTCTATCAGAGCATGACATCGACTGGAACTGTATTTTATTCTGCTTAAAGTGTCTGAGCACAAGGAACTAGCAGATCCCAGGACAAAGCTACCAAGACGGTCATCTGCCAGTCATCATCAAGTGTGGCCCAGGTTATTGAACTAGAAGATGAAAACACCAGCTGGCTGACAACTGTATAGATTATGCCTATGGCTTCCCACCCCACTTGCTAAAGTGATTTATTGGGAAAGGGTCCATACCAGAGAAAGACACTCCAGAGAGCTGGCCAGCAGGAGAGAGAGGAATGGTGGGACTCAGCGACATCAAGGCTGAGGTGAGAGAGAGGGTCAGGCTGCAGAATGCTGTGCTAATTTCTGGACAACATCTGCACAGCAGGTAGTAATGACAATAAATTGATTGCTCTTACAGGTGTTCCTCATGCTCAGCAGTCAAGGTCTTCCAGAGAAAAGAATGTAGCATAATCCTTACCATATTCAAAAAGCAGGAAATCCCTGACCCATGGGTGAAGTAATTTACCTGTGGTTGAAAAGCAGGACGTGGAAATACTCCGTGTCCTGGGTCACAACCAGACTCTGTCCAGTGAAACTCTGTCTCCTCAGAGAAGAAAAAGGAAGATGCTATTTCTGAGTGCCACACATCCAAGTTCTCTCATTATGTTGATTTTACAGCAGGATAAAATCAAATTCCTGCAGTAAATATTGTTACTTTTTAATGCTTGCTCCAAATTAACTACTGTTCTCGTTATTCACTTACTCCCTGTGCTAATCTCCTTATCTACCCATCTCTCTCATATACGCATGCACGTGCATAAGCAAATTCATCCCTAGACAACTTCTCCCCCTTCCTGCCAACAGCTCATCATATCAACACAACAGCACTGAAAAAGGGGGGGGGTTTACTATATTCTAATATGAAGCCAGTGTTTTGACAGTGACAAATCATAAGCATCAGTATGAAGCATTTTAATGAGAATATAAGGGATAATCTGCTTCACCATGCTTCCGTTCCAGTGGAAAACATTCTTTCTCTTTTTTCTTTTCTCCTTTCTCTTTTCTTTTCTTTTCTTTTCCTTTCTTTTCCTTTTCTTTTCTTTCTTTTCTTTTCTTTTCTTTTCCTTTCTTTTCTTTTCTTTTATTTTATTTTATTTTTTCTTTTCTTTTTCTTTTTCTTTTTCTTTTTCTTTTTCTTTTTCTTTTGCCTCTCCTCTCCTCTCCTCTCCTCTCCACCATCCATTCCTCCCTTCCTTCCTCCCTTCCACTTTGGCTGCAGCTTATGATGCTCCCTACGCAGGCAGGATTAATGTCTTTCATGAGATGCAGTCCCTTCAGTCTAGCAGTGTTTCATGACATGAAAAGGTTTCTCTGTGATTTTTATTATTTTGATGTAAGCTGTTAAAATATGAATAAAACACTGTCGGATTATTTAAAGATAAAATCCAAGCTGGGTCACGTATCTCTATTGCAAGGCTCAGTCTACTTTAAATTGATGAGTTGAGGGAATATCGGAGGATTTTTATTCTCAGTAGTCGTGACAGGAGAATGAGGGAGGTGGGAGTGAAAGCTGGATCGGTTCTGAGCAGCTTTCCCTCCAGTTCTGCTGAAGGTGTCTCTTAGCTGTTCGTCACTGCAGATCCAGTGCCTACAAGCTTGGTTTGCACTTGCTTTTATTATTGCCACTGTTTTTCTCAGAAATGTTGAATCACGGAAGTTATCTGGGAGAAAAAGTTATTTGCGATAAAGAATCCTTGATCTCGGTTGATGTCACCACCCTCCATGCTACTGCACGTGCAGGAGACAAACACAGCCACTCTCTCCTCCAGGCCTCTCTCCCTAGAAACTCAGACATGAAACACACTTTAATTTTGCTCTGAACCTTCAGGCAAAGGAAGAGCCTCTCTTGGAGAAGCAGAGTCTGTCACTGGCTGTGCTGAGGGGCCGGCCAGAAAGCCTAGGACCTAAGATTAGGTTAATCCCACCTTTTTTAACTTGTGACCAGCACAGAGTTTGACTGTCTCCGGGGCAAAGCTGCAGCCCAGCAGCCCTCTTACCTCCACTTCTCCTGTCATGGGTGGTTTGTCTGTGGCAGGGATGCGAAGGGAGGCAGGGATGTGGAGGGAGGCAGGGATGCTTTTCATCAGAGCTGGGAGGGAGCAGCACGTAGGTGTGCAGGAGAGTGAGAGGCTGTGCACAGTGCCTGTGTAGACGGTACAAGGACTGTGTGGGTGGGCAGAGGGGGGTGAGGGTCTGCAGCTGTCAGAGTGCAAGCACGTGTCTGCAAAGCTTCTGCTGGCATGTCATACTGAACAGGCACCACCTGCCCAGCTCAAAGCCTTTCCCAGCTACCTGCTGTTGTGCAAAGGTGCCCTGCAAACCCGTGGAGGCTTTGAACCTGCAGAGACCTACAAATTTTCCCTTGCCTCAGATGCAGATTCCAACAGACGCAGATTTGGGGCGGCAGGGAGACATGCTGAAGCCTCACCTTGCCTCTCTCACCCATACTGCGGGAAGGAAGGATGCTCTGGGGGCTGAAGCAGGCTGAACCTCTCTTCCCACCTCCCCGCTCTCCCCGTGGGGCTTGTCAGGACCTCAGAGCCCCAGGCACACCCTTCTCCTCACCGAGGCCTCGGGTAGTGCTCGGAGGGAGCCGGAGGGACCCGCGGGAGGCGAGGGTGGTGCTGAAGGGACAGCTCCGGGGCTGAGGGGCCGTGGCAGCGACACGGGCACCGGCAGGGACACGGGCACGGGGAGGGACCGGGCACGGACAGAGGGAGGTAGGGAGAGGATCGGAGAAGAACAGAGCTGGGGAGGGACGGAGGAAGGGAGGGAGAAGAGAGGACAAGGGCTGAAAAGCACAGGGACAGGGAGAGAGACAGGGAAGGAGACGGACAGAGACAGACACGGGGCAGGGGCAGCGAGAAGGGAGACAGGGACGGGTACAACGCCAAATCGGGCGGGACAGGAAAAGGGCAGAA
>VZSC01009899.1:169761-198477 GCA_013398225.1 Steatornis caripensis | reverse complement strand
CTCCCCCCTCCTCCAGCACCACCTTTTTTCCTCTCATGCAGTACCAAAACTGACCCTGCCTGGCAGAGGGACTCTGCTAGGCGAGCAGAACGGTGCCCACATCGCCGGCACACCGCGGGAGCCAGCTCTCCCCTCCAGCGCCCGCACCCCCTCCGGGGCATCGCTGCTGCCAGTTCCCCGGAGGCAGACGCCGGGGCCGGGGTGCCTCCTCCGGGCGCCGGGGAGCGGTCACTGCCCGCGGGCTGTCTCTTTGCCCCGGGCCGGCGGGGGCCGTGGGGCGGCGGCGAGGGAGGGCGGCCCCCGGAGGGCACTTCCCGGAGGCAGCGGGGCCGGGACCCGGCAGGAAATGGAAGGATGAAGTGTGCAGCCGGAGCGGTGATGTTCCTTCTCTCCTTGCTTTCCCCTGCAGGAACATAATTCGCAATGCTAGTTCTCAGGTTGCTCAATGTTGTCGCTCCAGCCTACTTCTTGTGCATCTCCCTAGTGACCTTCGTCCTCCAGATCTTTCTCTTCATCCCCAGCATGTTCAGAGACCCTTCCACCACCCCACTTTTCTCTCCTGCTCTGCTGCATGGGGCCCTCTTCCTCTTCCTCTCAGCTAACGCCCTGGGCAACTACGTCCTTGTGATCCAGAGCTCTCCCGAGGACTTGGGCAAGGGCTTAAACTTGGGCGAAGGAGCCGAAGTGGTGGCAGACTGGCTGGATGGAAGCAGGTCCCCTGGCTCAGCCCTGCCCAGCACTCACTTCTGTAGACTGTGTGCCAGAGTCACCCAGAGGCATGACCACCACTGTTTCTTCACAGGGAACTGCATTGGGAGCAGGAACATGCGAAACTTCATTATGTTCTGCCTCTACACCTCCCTGGCTTGCCTTGACTCCCTGGTGGCAGGCATGGCTTACATTTCTGCTGCACTCTCCATGTCCTTTGCGAACCCGCTGGCCTTCCTCACTCTTCTGCCTCACTCCATCAGCCAGTTCTTCTCAGGTAAGGACTCCTTCCTCAGAGATGAGGAGCTTCTTTCTCCTCCAGGGCTCCCACGGTCGGGCGGACATGATCTTCCTCGGATAGCTGTGTGTGGGGAGCAGTGGTGGGGAAATGGGCAAGAGGGAGAATTGTCTGTGTTCTACAAAGTCCTCTTTAGAGACTAGAGACAGCCTTTGCAAAGAACTTTAGTACTCACTTCAGGTTACAGCCACAACCCTATTCCTAATGCATTAGGCTCTGGAAAATGCCCCGTAACCAGCTTGCCAGTGATAGAATAGGGCTATCTCTTGTGCAGGGAGTGTGTTACAATTAGACAGAGGAGACAGATTTCATTTGTTGTACTGCAGATGAGAGGAAGTTTTGCCTGTCCTACAGGCATTTGGAGGGTCTGTAGTTTTTCATACCCTACAAGTCTGCAGGTTCTCCCCATCCCAGCAGAGATATTCTCATTCTCTTTATTCTGTCCACTCACCACCTCCACTCCAGTCACACACTTTCTGCCTTCTAGCAGCACAAACTTAATGAGATCTTGCCATCCTTCCAGCACAGGAGAATTGGGGTTCAGGCAACACAAACCAAAAGAGGAGTTAATGCGACATGATTAGCCACCTCTCTCGTGACCCCAGCCTGGGACCCAGGTCCACAGAGAACTAGGGGAAATTCTCTGTGCCTGCTCTTTGCAAGAGCTCCACACCAAAAGCAGGCATCTCTCTCCCTGTCCCCACCCCTTACCCTTCTTCCTGCTTCTCGCCCTTTCCCCTGTGTCCCTGCCTTTCCATAAATCTCTACAACCCTTCCCCCTCCTGATTCTGCTCCCATAACTCTTCCTCTGCTCTTCCAACCTTGCCTCTTCACATTTCAACATGCCCTCAAACTCTCCAACCACAGCCATTGCTCTGTCCAAATCCAAGAGCTGGATAAAACCCGGTCTCAGAGAAGGGACTATGCAGACAGCCTAGACTGTTATTGTGCCCTGAAAGCGACTGCAGAAAAATGCTATTTCTACCCCCCCAGTCCATGCAGCTCATGCCTCGCGCACTTAGATCAGCTTTCGTTAGACTAAAATAGGTATCCCGTATATTTTAGCTTTGCAGATTCAGCTGAGCTCAGTAAGAGGGGCTCGGAGTCTGTCCTGTCTCATGCAACCTCACCAAAAGTGTTGATCATGATCTGAGCATGGAGTCTCCACTGCCGGGGATACAGGAGCCAGAGAGGCCCCAGCTTGCTTTTCAGATTCCAGGCTGGGTTTGCAGGGTTGCCATCTGAAAACAAACAAATATCTCTCTACTTGGCAAATTAGCAGATTTGTCATGGTAATTACTGAGAGACAATGAACACAAAATCCTGCCATGACATTTTTATGGAGTAATTTTTCCAAGTAGAAGAATTTTCGTAAATAGCGTTGCATGAGCTTCGCCTGCATTAAAAACACTGGGAATTATTTTCCCCTGTGCCTAGGCTTTGCTCAACACAGCAGCCTGGGAGGGGGAGCAGGGATGTGGGAGGAGATTATAAAAGAATTAATTTTCTCTCTCTGACTCTGTGGGCTCATCTGCACTGAGCTGGGCCCTGGCATATGTTTGAAGAGCCACCGAAGCGCCTCAGCTCTGGTGTCAGCAACTGCAGTGCCAAAGACATTGTGTGAGCAGTGTTTGAGTGGGACACAGCAGAGCTGGGAGTCGGAACACCCTCAAGATGCAGCAGCTCCCAGCAGCTCCCACTGAACCTCTGGTTCGGATGGGGTGAGAACTGCTGCCTCACACAGCAATGTATGGGTGCATGACATCTTGGTTGCTTGGGAAGAAGGGCCTGTAGGGTTTCTACCAACGTATTTAACGCCCAGTTCAGGAAAGGAAAACACAGCCTGGAATAGTTACCTGGAAGGGTTGTCCACCCCATATTTTTCAGCTAACGTAACTATTAATTAAGTGTTGTAGGATTCAAACAGAGCATTGCTATAGCAGGGAAGCCACCTTACCTTTCTTCTTCTCCAGCACACCCTCTGCACTGGAGGAGGAGTAAAGGAGGCTGAAGGGTGAATCTGCCGGTCTTATGTCAACTGCGTGTTTCCTGCTTTCATGCTGGGAAAATTTTCAGTTGGCTCATTCTGCCCAGACTGTGCTTGGGCATGGATTTCAGGATCTGACCCAGAGTCTATAATTTCAGCCTGTGATTCAGCTTTTCTGGCATAGATAATGTATGGCAATAAGCTTGAGATCACACCAGGTCAGTTAGAGCAAAAGTGAATCTGAGACTAAAATGGACTGTGGTGATGAGGGACAAATGGAGAGTGCTTTTGTAAACACAGGTCAGATTGGATCCACAAAAGAAATTCTAGAAAATGCTTTATGTAGGTAACCTGAAAGAAAGGTTAAAAAAATCACGTATGTGGAAAGCACAGCTCAGAGATGCTTGGTATTTGCAAGGGGAAACAAGGGTAATTACTTTCCTGATGGTGAATTTCAGCAGCTCATAGAAATAAAGCTTACAGTCACCTTGCAAAACCTCTGAAGAAAATAGCTGTCTTTCTCCATATCCCATCTGAATAACAGCTGTAGGAAAGAGCAAATATCTGTCATGCTCTGGTCCAGCAAAAGAGGGGCAGAGAAGCCCATATTTGGCTCTGGGCTTCCTACCTGATATATTACGTTATTCCGACAGAATTGGTATGAAGATTTGTCATCATCGTAAGGGGCTTGTTCTTCCCTTGCTGTATTGCGTAGGAAGCCCACTGAGCTGAATGGGATCTAACGAGAAGGGAAAGATGACATTGCATTTAGGGAGAAAACTGAATGACTCCTGTGCCTTTTTCAAGTGAGGGCAATCTCTGAAAGCTTGAGGCTGTAGTCAGTGTCCTTACAAATCATCCTCAGAGGGGCCTGCTGGCTGAGCCCACAGCTTGACGTGATTGTCACAGGTCAGCCCCAATATCTCACTGACAGGTGGAGAAGCCAGGATTCACAGATTGCAAAACCAGCTGACACCATCTAATCTGGCCTTCTGTATAAGAGAAGCAAGAGATGCTTATCCAGCCACCCTTGCATTGAACTTAAAACCTGAAGCAGGTACAGACTTGTTTCAGGCAGCACACCTCTACTGTCCATGCAATCCTTGTTCTGGCAGGATCGCTCTCGCAGGGTCTTAGAGTGACCAGAGCTTTCACCTGCCGAGGTCCGTCTTCCTCGTGGTCTTCCAGATGGATGAGAGCTTTTTAATTTTTAAACCTCACAGGAATCAATGAGAGGATATTGGCTATTTATGCCAGTACAGACACACATCTAATTTTCTTTGTGTGCTTGTGTGTAAATATGGGTGTTTAATAGTATACCGATATACACAACATGTGTGTGTACACATTCATATGCACACACAGAGTATTATTTTAATGGGTTTAGATCTGCCTACGCACTGAAAGGTCACTCAGTGATAGCTGCTACTATACTAATATTTTCCAGGAGTTCTAAAATCATTGTAGAGGAAAAGGCCTACAGAATATTTGTATTTAAATACATTCAGCATAAATATATACTACAAAAACTATTGAATTAGGGGCTTCAGATCTACAAAGTATTTTGAGTATTCTAGCAGCAGCTTTAAAAAAGGAATTTGGACTGGATTTTGGAAAGTTTTCTGTTTCAGTTTCTTGCATTCATACGAAAATTGCCTTTGCCCAATGGTAGGAAAGTAATTACTGATTTATTTTTCCTTTTTAACAAATTTTTAATATATATGTAGTGACGAGAGGGAGAGAAATCCCAAATCTTTCTGCCTAGTATTAATGCACATGGTAAGGCTTCTAGAAGCATCTACAAGTGGTAGGACCCACATCTCTTTCACAAAGGAACCTAGAAATCTTAGATTCACTGTGATGAGCAGATAGATCCTTAAATAAATTAACCATTCATAAAATACTGCTGAAGTCTTACAGGCATGTTTCACTTCTGGCTGAATTTGCCCCTGTAATCTAGATCCTCACATGAACAGCAAAGGGACAAGTGGACAGAGACTGTTACCACTTTAGTATTTCCCCAGCAGGGTCCGTTGCATTGGTCATTACAAAGGAAACAATTTTATATAGTTAAAGCAAGCAGCCTGTCTTGCTCCTAACTCCCCACTTGTGGCCAGATGATATAGGCAGCTCGTTGGTTCTCGGGGCTGAGTATAGCACTGGCATGTGAGGTGTGTCTAAACTCTTTTATTGTCCTCCCTCCCCCCGACCCTTGGTCTGCAGGAGCTCTCCTTAGCTCTGAGATGTTTGTCATCCTCATGCTCTACCTCTGGCTTGGGATCGGACTGGCCTGCGCTGGCTTCTGCTGCCACCAGATGCTGCTGATCCTGCGTGGGCAGACACGGTACCAGGTGCGGAAAGGGATGCCAGTGAGAGCCCGGCCCTGGAGGGAGAACTTGCAAGAGGTCTTTGGCAAGAGGTGGCTGCTAGGACTTCTCATCCCTGTGCTGAACGTGGGACGTGACCGTCGTAGGCAGAAAGAGAAATAAAATCCCTGTACGTGTGTGTGCATCCCATGCAGACACCACCTCCCCTGATCTCTCCCACCGTCTCCTGGATCGCTAAAGAGCTGGGCTACTCCATCTCTCAGGATTGCAGCCTCTGTGGGAGAAAAGGGCTGGCTATGAAACAAAATAAATTTAGCATATTAAGGATATCACCAACCATGTAGATGAAGAGATACTGCATCTTAGTAGTTGCATCACTGCACCTGCGTACGTGGCAACAGTCTTTGAACTAGCAGAAAAATTAGTCAGACCCTCCTGTGGCTTCCTGCCTGACTCCTCCAGTGCCCAGCCCTGTCAGCCACCCCTCCATAGTTCCCAATGAACTGCAGCAGGAGCTTTCAGAGTCTGGGCTGTTGTGTAGACTGCAAAAATGGTGTCTGCTCCTTGGGAGGGTTTTGCAGGGTGCCTTTTTGGCTCTTACATACTTGAGGTAACTTCACAGTACTGAGAAGCCTTTAATGACAGAACTGCAATGCAATTAAGCTGCCCTAGAAGCAGGCTACGCACATGGCTTACGCAGCAGGTAAATCTTCTCTTCACAGGCTAGAAAATCAGGAATAAAACAAAGAGAAATTCAGATTTTCTCATTTCTGTTCTTGATCTGTTCCCTATGCAATGATATGTCAGGACTGTAGCTCTGGTACTTATTTTTAGCAGTCCTTTGCCCAATGACACAGTACAGGCAAAGCTGCCCTTCTGACAGGGAGCAGCAAGCAGATAAATCATGATCAGACAGAGGCACAAGGAGAGGAAACCACAGAGGTGAATGAAAAGGCTGTGTTTGAGAAGCTGGGGGATGAGACAGGCTATGTGTGCCTGTGAGAGAGAGAGAGCGAAGTGCAGACACACAGCGAGCTGTCAGGAGGCTGCCAAGAGCCCTGCTGATGTGTCTGAGCCCTGATGCATCACCCTTGCACAGGGGGGCACCTGCACCATTAGTGCTGTGAAGAGTTCAAAATCCCAGAAGACGGGGAGATTTTCCAGCCAGTCAGGATGCTTCACTTTGCACTTAAACAAACAAAAAAATGTTTACCTCGGACATCCCTTCCACACCGTATTTATAGGCTCTCCAAGGCAATTCCCACTCGCATTGCTGCGGGGGGTAAATTCATCCGTGTTATAACTCCACTAAGGAGGTTAATGGAATTACTACAGGAATTAATCAGCCTAATGTGTCAGTTGTTTTTTAGCTGCAGCGACAGCCCATGAGGTCAGTGCTGAGATCCTATGCTAATAGGTGCCTTAAGAAAGGATACCATGACATCTCTACCGGGACCATAGTGCTGGATACCCCAGCAGCTGCAACAAGAAGCCTCCGTTTTGGCAAACTGCATCAGCTTATGCGGGCTGGATAGGAATCCGTTGCTTCTCATTAATAGGCTGGGGAGTATGCTGGCAAGCCGTGAAAAATGTCATTTCTTCCTCAGAAAAGCTCTCGGTGCATCCCAGATAGGGAAACGCACCTGCTTTCATCCTCGCATTTCTCACGAGCCAGAACAGAGGCACTCATTCGTTTAGGCTTTGTAACTGTCCTTCACTGCTTCACACTTGTATACACATTTGGATCAATAACAAAAAAGTCTATTGTGATGAGTAGAGTAACTGTGAAAATATACTAGAAAAACCCTTAGCTGGATAATTAAAACATGTAGGATATATGTCCTTCCACACTGCGTGTGTTCACATGAATGCACTGCTGTTTCCATGTGTAATATGCTGTATTTTCACTAACAGTGAACAATAAAAAGTATTCTGTTTTTTTTACATGAGCTGTATTGTGCTTTTTGACAGTTCATTAGCTGTCTCTGTACATTTGTTACAGCACACACAGAGACACGTTGAAGGAAAAAGTTAGGATTTGTTTATTGGCTTTGCCAATAATTCATCACATTACTTTGGACAAGTCCTTTAACCCTTTCTACTTTCATGTAATGACCAATCTAAAACCGCATCTAATTAATAACCAGCTTGCAGACCCATTCTAATTTCTGTTTATAAATTACACTATCAACCTCAACTGAAAGCTACAGGAATTCAGGTATTCAGGTACTATCATTACCTGCAAACAGCGTCTTGACATAAATTCTTCCTTACTGGCACAATGGCGTGAAGGTGAGCAGACAGTCACCTTGTCGCTGGAACCAGAGCCAGCGCCTCGTGCCATACACCTCGCCTTGGAAGAATTCCCAGGATTATTCTTATTCCACAGACCATTTGATCCAACTTCTTCTTTTTTATTTCTAAATTTTCTAAAGGCAACAGGCTCCCAACATTTCAGCCAGCATCTTCCTCACATTAGCAAAGATTACGGTTTGACACCCTTGCCCTCTGCTTTTGGCATTTGATTGACACTGCAGTCTCGGGTAGCTCATGGCACTCGGTGCCTGCTTCCGTACTGCCTCAGGCTGTAAGCTCTTCAGGGCTGTACACTGAGAAGGGCACAACCAACTCAGAGTTTCAGTGGACCACTCTTCAAGGACAGCCCCATGCAGCACAACAGGATTAGTTGTCCATGAAGCCTGTTGCCTCTTCACACCAGAGTTGGATCATGCCTGGCCCCTGTGTCAGGGTCGCAGCTATCTGCCCTCACCATGAAGTCTCTGTCCTTGCTGAAGCACAGAGAGATCCCAGTGTGAGTAACTGCAGCACAGTTCTGCACAATTTTTCTTTCTATCAGACACCTGTGTTCCTGGCTATAAATCACTGTATCGCCATTTTATGCAGCTAAACGGTTCCTTTGCAGCAAACTACTGGATTTTAGCAGCAGTGGTGGGACTTTCAGATGGATACAGTCTTTACAGTTATGATCCTTTGGGATCAAAAGAACTATAAAAACGTAACATTAGACTTGGCTTATTCCTCTGCTCATTCCCAAGTGTGTGGACTGCCCTATTTGGGGTAGAGTAGTGGTTCTGCAGGAACAGCTGAGAGTAGCTCTTTAATTATCCAGCTGCCCTAACATTCCTTCCTTGTCATACCTGCGCATCCACTTCTAGAAATCTTTGGCAAGAAAATGTAACAGGGCTCAACAACTGTGAACAGAACCTTTGCTCTTAGCTATGATTCATTAAACAAAGGCTGAGCTCAATGGCAACATCACAAATTCCTAATCTATTCAATGGCTCTGAAGTTTTATAAGGTTAAATAATAAAAGTTTCTCATTTTCTGTGCTTAAAGAGCCATTACTTATTATGTGCATTTTATTAAATAGCACCTGCAATAGCAAATTTATTCTGGAACATGATTTCTTGTGACAATGTCTAAATACTTATAAAGGTTTTAAAAATAAAACACTTAGGGCTTCTCTGGCTTTGGAAAAAAAGATGAGCATGATTTCTCCTCTGATAATGCTAGTGGCTAAAGTAAAAGCTCCCTGTGCTTAAGACCTTGCAAAGAAACCATAGATTTTTGTTTAGTGGTTTGTCTATTTTAAGTGTAGCTACCTGAAAAAAATGGTGCCACCTCTAAAGCCTCAGACAGAAGTCTTTGCAATGAGCAAATACAGCAAATTAGGGGATGCAACTGTGAAGTAAACTGGAAGAAGTCTGTTCTCATGTATAGTAAGAATCTCATACAAAATAGGAAACAGATGGTTTTCCTCTTCATGCTACACTATTGGGTAGCCCTCAAGGCCTGTGTGCAAAAGGTCTTCATTGGATATCCTCCGAAGGTATAGAGTTAAAACATGAAGAGTCTCAAGTAATAAGATACAGGGAACATACGAGAAAAGATGATATGAAATAGCATTTATCTTGTTTAAGAAATAGCCAACTCAAGGAAGATTATCACAGTCTAAAAATACTTGCAATGAGACGGAATAATAGAATGAGAAGACTCATTAACTGTAAGGAAATAGTTGGAGGAGGACAGGCAGTCCCAGACTAAGAGAAAGAAAAGCCTAAGTCAGAGCTTAGGGCATCTATCTTTAAAACAGTCAGAAGGGAGCAATCAGAGAAAGTGGCCCCAGTGACAGCAGAAGTGATTTGACGTTGGTAGGGATGATGGAGTGAGAACCATGAGGTGGTAGGAGGTATGACAACACATTTCAAGTTATCTTCATTGATTGCTGACTGAACGAACACAAAGAAAGCCCAGACTGAGAAAACTCATTGCTAATCACTTTCTGCACAAAAACCCTCAAAGCACCAGCAGAGCCAAAAAAGTTTTTCTCTCTTGAACAGCAAATGATGTTACAAGCAGGAGCTGCATGTGTAGAAGTCATAAGCAGCAACAGCAGACTCTACATAGTTCTCTTTGAGTTATTTAAAGACTAGCTAGAACTACCATGGTTGAAGTAAAGCAATGACCTACTTGTTCAGTATAAACAAATAAAGGGAGAAGAAAATTTAAAGCATATGAGGAGTTTCTGTGCCCTGCTAGGTATTTAAATCAATGGAAACACAATGTCAGATAACTTACATTAATGAACGGTAAGATGATCTCTAATAATTACATGTCCACATCTGGGTTCTCTACTTCTCCAGCTCTTTTCCAGAAAGCCAGGGGAATAAAGAGTCCTTGGAGATTACAACAAAAGTCAGCAAATATGGACCAATTAGTGCTTCAGCCCTCTTGAGCTGTCCAGCCAGCAGCCTTGTCTTCATTATACAAAATTGGTTCTAGCATTGGTTGAATCTAACTGGCAAGTGATGACAGAGCTCAGGCAGGCCAGTCCCATGTCCCTTATGGCTTTTCGAGCCAGCATCTTCTAGTCTCCCCAGATGTCTACAAATAAAAAATGCAAGTTCTCAAGTACCAGTGTCATACACTGTTTGCACAGTGCCTCATTTAACATGTTGGCAGACACCTTAACAGTAGTTTCAGAATTGCTATCAATTAAAAATAAATGGAGCATGGTCATCAGTTTACTTCAAAAGAGGCAAAGCAGTGGATGGCAATAGCAAGCTTTGCATGTGAAAGAGAAGGCTCACCCTGTTATCAATGAGAACGGGAAAGTTTCACTTGTCTGCTACTGATTTTCTAAGCACTGTTGCTAATCTACCTTGATGTTGAATAGTTACCAACGGAGTTTCCTGTGATTGCTGTATATCCACCAGCTTAGGGGAATGCACAGCCTCTAGCATGTAATTCAGCTGTTTGCTCAGTCTATCTTTACCACCAGTCATCCCCAGATTCACCTTATTATCATGCCCGACTAGAAATTTTCCATCAGATGTCAAGTCAGTCTTTTAGCTGCTTGTGTTGGAAAAGAAGAAATGAAGACATCACCAGACTGCTGAAAATATAGATTGGTTTGCCATCACTATACCCTTAAGAATCTTAGATATCCAGTGGGCAATGGGGTTAACACAGTGGACCCACATGAGAGTGCCCTAGGAATTAACCAGCAACTGCTGAATGCAGCCTTGCCACAGAGGCTGTTATCAAGGAAAGATGTTATCATCCAGAAGTGCTTGAAACCACAAACTTTATGGTCAGTGACGGAAAAACAAGAGACAGACCCAGAATCATCAGCCAGGACTCCTAATGGTTAATGACTGCTGGGAGGAAATTGTTGACCAGTACAACATATGCAATCTTTGTAGGTCTAAACATGAACTGCCAAAGTCAAAGAGATCCACAAAGTCCAGATGCTATGAAAGCTGCTTTGAGAAAAACTTCAAAATAGCATTACCTACAGGAGAAATTGTTAACACTAGATGAGACCTTCCAAGCACTCAATGTTCAGATCAATGTTTTGAGCAATGGAAATTCCTTCAAGACCTAGAGAACCTGTCCCCTGCTGACAACTTCCAAGTATCAGTTCTTTATTAATCTCCACTGAGTTTGATATTCAAGACTGTCACTAGATGTTCTCCCAAAACATCCAGTGCTAAATTAGAGCAGTTTATACAATACGAAAGACCAGCATAGGTCGTCCCAGTAGCACGTATGGATACTATGATTTTGTTCTCCAGGGAACACCTGTAACACTCAGTGATATGGATTCGTCTGAGAAAACCTTGATTAATCAAGCAGTTTATTACACTAAACAAAACTTGATTGAGATTTTGGAAGTGTTATTGTCAAGGCAAATATTTTTTCCTTTTCTCTTCAAGCCACAGTATAGGGTATAAAAAATCTTTTGGACCCATCTAGCCATGTCTCCAAATTAGTATGCACTAGACTGCAATTTTATGAGTGCTCTAGCTGTCTTTCCTTGTACTTCCATTGTCTCTAACCATTCAAGGCAGTAAGTCAGTTTGTGAATATGAAGCCGTGAAAGAAGGCATAAGGAAATAAAGGGACTGACAGCAGAAAGAAAAAGGTGGCAACAAAGTTCTACTAAGCTATCAGCGATATAGTTCATGGAGATCTAAAATATCTTGTAAAACCTCTGGAAATGAAGTTTAAAAAAACCCTCATAATATTTTTCATGCCAGGAGGAAAGCTGACATTTCAAATCAAACTATAAGACCCAGTTTCTGGCTCGCAGAACTGGAGTGTTTTCCCGGTGTATGAATTCAGACCACCGCCACCTCAGATCACTCCGTTGCTTCAGGGTAGTCAGGTGTTTCAGAAATTTCTCTGTATAATCAATACAGCTGGCAGGCACAGTCAGCCTAGGCAGTGCCAATGTCCTGCAGCAAGAGATGCCATCAACTCAGAAAGAACTGTTACTATCCAGGCTGTCAACAGCACACTAAAAGCCCCTTGGGTCAGACAAGGATCTTTCATGTAACACAGAAACTTTCTCTCAGATCCAGGTTTGGGGTAGAAGAAATTCTGTAGTTAAGCTGGAGGCAAACATTGCATCTCTTCCCTTCACAATCTCTTCTTGGTTTTGTGTACTCTTTATGAGCTATTTTGGCCAAAACTTGCTCAGCATCATCCAATCAGCTATTGGCATCTTCTGAGAAAGGATGAAGTTCAGCAGGGACTCATTAGTATATGTATTATTTTGATGGGAAAAGAGCAGGAAAGCATGAAATATGTGAAGGAGCATGCCAGGCCAGCCTACAAATCATAGCATGTTGGACAAACTCAATATGAGCCTGCAGAATAAGATGGCAGCATTTCAGACTGCTTATGAAGATGAACTTCATGCAAAAAAAAAAAAACCCACATTTTTCATGGTGCTCTGATGCAATAAAAACATGGAATAGTATATTCAGCTTTGCCTTCAGTTGTCAAACCAGATGGAGTTCACAGAAAAGCCATAAATTATTAAGAAGCTGATCAACGGATTTGTAAGAGGGAAAAAATGGTTATAATTTCCTAGCTTAGGTAACTACAGCCAAAGTGGATGTGAGGAAAACGTGGCAACCATCCATGTATTTTGGAGGGTGGGAGAAATAATTCTTGTTGGATAAACAAGCATCAACTAAGAGTTCAATTTAAGTAAAGGAAATGACATGTTAACTTCAGGAAATGCTTCCAAAGAGCAATTCTTCCACTGTCAGCCATGAGAATAAGTGTAGGTTGAAGAAGCTGAAATCTTCACAGCTACAGAGCTACAGAACTGAACACGGTAAAGCGCAGTGAATAGCGAACTGCCTGCTGTTGCTGGAAAACAATGGGGAAAAATGAACCAGGGAATCTTCCACTTTTTACCCAGACAGTTGCTCAAGCTGAAGTCAAGAGGAGCTACATACTGATCATACTCACCTTGTTTATATTATTATGATCCTTTTCTATTCTGCATCGCACTTCTTGCCAGCTCAGGTGGGTTCAGAATATTTATTAGTACCAGTGCTTTATTCAATAGAAGCAACATGAAATACAAATAGTTGTGCAAATAAAGTAATTACATGCAGGTGAGATGTGTTCAAAGAAGCACAAAACAGTGTTTTGGTCTTCTCTTTATAAGCAAGGGATTATAGCATGCGATTCCCACATGGTGTCTGTTTGTAGGTGCTACAGCAATGATTGACAGATGGCAGAGAACTTCACAATTTCACATCCCTAAAGTAGTTTTCTGTTCAATGATGAATTGTGATGATATTTCTCAGCATTTCAACATGATTTCCAAATCGCTTATGTTTTTACTCTCTTTTATACTTTCAAGTATTGCCAGAATGACCACTCTGTGTGTATGTAAACTGAAGAAAACATATCTGTATTTCTATTGGATTTTTTAACCTCGAAATGAACAGTTAGGTATGTTAACTTCCCATAACACAACTTTCAGAAGGTTTGGAGAAACACTGACAATTAAGAACTTCTGGAAATGTCAGGACCCTTAAATAGAGCAGCTACTTAAATACATGCAAACGGAGATGTGATAATAGACTTAAGATCACTTTCGAATTCTGACATAATTTTAAGATATTCTTTCTTTTTCTTTTTTACTCTTGCCCCATTTCCCTCTCCTTCCAAATCTAATATAGGGAAACAGTTTTGATAAAACATAACATATACAAAAAATTTATGTGGAAGAATTGGGACACCTTCACAGCATCGGGGAAGTACCAAAGAGGAGAAAGCAGACATTTCATTAGCTCAGTTATCATTATTTATGAATCAACTAGAATGATCTTTCATACTTGTTAGATAAAATGTACTTACTGAAACCCCAGTGAAACGTAACCAATACATAATCTAAATTTCCAGCAAAAGCCCAAAATTAAGGTTTACATCTAAGTCAAAGTGTTAAGAGGCTGTACAGATTTTCACTCCCCATAGGAAGTCCCTGAGGGATTAGAAGTGTTACTCTGGTGGTCAGAAGTCTCCAGCACTACATCAGAGAAAGTAATCCTTTTGCAGTTAACTAGCCAAATATCCAGTCTTTTAACAAATGTGAATTTTGGGAGGAATTTGTGCACATATACAACCCAATCACTTGAGTTATATAGGTGCACAAATAGCAAGACTGTGCCCCTAAAGTTTATTCAAGGCATACAAAAATTCCACTCATTAATGTACTGCTACAGATTACAAGCCATCTGAGACAATTATAAATCTTTATGCTGTCTTGAAAGTCAGTCCTTATAAATCCTAAGTCCTGATCTTTTTCACCTTGGGCTTTGACAAATCCCAGTGTCTCTTCAGCAAAATTGTGCAAACTATGTAAACAAACATAAGCAAGCAGGGGAGAAGCTCCACGGATGAACAGACAATAACGAAAACACTCAGTCCTACTAGTTGCAGACCACTGTAGCTCAGTCTAGGAAAAAAGATTTGAGCATATTTTTAGCTTCAAGCATATTCTCAGCTTCAAACATAGACATAGTCCCATAACTACAGCTGCACTACACATAGCCTTCATTTTACTCATGTGTCCTTCAGTTCTGTTGGTTAGGCTGTAGTACTCAGTGTCTTCCAGGACTGCATTGAGAGTATTTTTCTGATTTCAAATTTTTAGATACTAAAATGTAACATCTGATAAGCCTCTGGGCTTTTGACCCCAGTTTCACATGTTGCTTTGCTACAGTTACATGAACAGGTTTAGGTGCTGGGGAGGAAAACGACATGTGTGGGCATAAATTAATATATGAGTGGGGCAAGACAGATGTCTGCTTACACCACGAAAGATTTTTTTTATGTTTGCAACACAGCCAGCTAACACTCTCTCCATTCCCCTAGCCTTATCAACCTTGAGATATTTATACTAACTTCCCTGTATAGGCATAGAAGGAGAGAATTTAGTCCCCTACATTCCTTTCTTTCAGTTTTCCAAATCATAAGGAACCAGTCTCTATACTCACTTGTGGAATTACATTAGGGGAAATTAACCCAGTGAGTATATAGTTTAATTTATTAACATGAAACAAAACGTAGGTTAGTATAACCACATAGATGCTCAGCCATTAGAAAACCCAGCACCAGAATCATGACAGCCCACAGCCATGACTTGTAATATATACCAATATTGCAATTCTTATAAAATAAGCTTCAAGTACTTTATAATAGGGAACAAGTATTGCTTTTCTCATTTTACAGGATCAAAGTGCCTTCTCCAAGGTGAGACAAGGAACAGAGCCTGGGGCCATCTCAATTGCAACCGTATGTTATTGTTTGAGTTATTTCACGCAGCAGTAGCAATGCCAGTGCCAAGTGCTTTTGAGCTGGGTGCAATTTGCAGGATTAAGGCCACAAACTTAAGCCTACAGCATATTTTTTGACTGAGGAAGGAGGAAGGAAGAAGGGCAAGCACTCAACAAAAGCAGTGAGTTCATCTCCACCATCAAGACACATTTCAGCTTATACATCTAGATCAAATGGGAAAAATAATCCTTGTGGTTAAAAATAGTGTTCAGGTTTCTTAAAAGAAACCTGAAAACCAGGTTTAGGACACTGTGCTTATATGGTTACCTTAAAATTTACTTTCACACATCTGTGAGAAAAATCCTCAGTAACATTGCTGTTCAGTATTCTTTTCCTTTCCTTCGCCTTTGTTCTCCTTCTCCTTTACTAACAGCTGCCACCTACTTATGGCATTAACTTTGTGGAATTGACTTCATCTTTTCCCACTTTCTTCCCCTCAAATTGCTGAAATTTTAGGCGTCAGCCATATGGCAACCAGTTCCTTACCCAAAGTTCTCCTATTTTATCTTCTACCTGATATGACTGTTTAGGCTGCAGAAAAGGAATGGAAATTTACAGTGCATTGAGAACAGTTATGATCTAAAACATTTTGTCATGCCAAGGAAACAGAGAACATCAATGGCAATCACTAAAACAAGAGTGAGAGCTGATATTACACATCATAAATATCATATCTACATCAAGATCTCTTTTGAGTTAATAAGAAAGAGACCAGAGCGAATCTCAAAAAACTGAAAAAGTCCAAAAGCATATGTTAGACATGTCAATGCTAATGGCACTTGTTGGACATTAAGTGTGAACACAACTGCCAATATCAATTTCATGCTGTTATGTATGCTTAGGTTAGAGCAGTTTTGACTTGGAGCTTGGGTGCCATGGAAATGGATGAGAAGAGTCCAAGAAGAATTGAGTGCTGCTATATTTGTTCTAAACCCAAACAAAAACAATTTCAGGCAAATAGAGACTTCTTTTTAGTCACATTTATATTTTGAAGGGACCTAAAATGGATGCAATAGCCCATTTACTGAAAAACGATCTGCTAAGGACTGATCTTCCCTCAGAACAGGGTGTGATAAAGAAATTACAAAACCATATCCAAAGTTAAGCTAAGCTGCAAAAAACAACGGGCTGTTTTCCTCCCTTCCCCATATAGATGTGAGATGCAGGCACTGGCCTTCTACTGTTATTGCCATTGTTTTCTAAGAGGTGACAGTGAATCTTTGCAGGGCTACCAAGCACTTAGGTGTTACTGAACCAACTGCCAGAAAAGCAAGATGAAGCAAGCATGAGGGTACTCCTTTAAGGTGTTCACCTATGGATAAACAGACGTTATAATGACACGGAACAGGAAAAGTGGTATCATGGAGCAACTTCACCCCAAGGAATTCGGCATTTTTATTTTATTGGCATTCATCTGATTTCGTTCACCCAACTAATCTCACTGATAAACTAACCCCTTCTACATCAGATGGCTGTAGTGTCTGAGGCTGGTAGGTGTTTATGTGCTGGAGAAGCGGTGGCATTTGAAAAAAAGCAAGCCTTACAAACTGCAATAATGCTTCCCATAACTTTGCTAGTTCCAGGATCAGGCAGAGGCAGAGCATCATTCTCCTTTGCCTAACATCACTGTTTTAAGTTTGGCTGTGGAAAAAAAGAGCAGAGTAACAATTCTAATGTGCAGGCAAGTTTTATCTTTGCATCCCAGCTTTTCAAAGAAATATCCCTTTGGTTTTGGCCATGAGGCGCATGTCCAGACTGCCCAGCTCGATTTTGAACTGCTAGAAACTAGTCAGAGCCATTAGTGTACCTGTGCACCAACATCTCACTCTGAACGGCACCACCTCTCTCACTACAACGGTCTCTACCCAAACGCTGCCGCTGCAGACCTGAAGTACTACAGCAACAGACCCTCAGTGCAGTTGCAGTTCACCGCTCTGCTCTGTTCCTGTTTGAGCTGGCTGCAGCTCCCATTATACATTTGGAGGCGTTTCAGTATTCAGATGATTGTCTTCAAGCTCAGACTTGCCTTCTTTGCACAATTAGTGTGGAAACAAATGTTTTGGAATTCTTTCTGGCCATTTCTCACACAATTGATGTCAGCAACCCACTTTCACAGTGTTCTCAGAAAGCATTATCGTGTAAGCATGCTGCAAGCATGGTCAGCAATAGGATGTTGAACAGTGAGAGCCAAATTCGCTTTGATGAAGACTATCCTATTCTGACTTTTGAGCATGTTTGGATGTGTTGTATAGCATTATCATTTGCATGGGAGACAATACTTAGCAAGAATACAAAACAATAGGCATTGTTAACATTCACTCTGCGTAAAACAGCTTTCCTACTGTCTACTCATATTTCACACTTTCCACACTAAACACTGCTCATTTCACAAAATAGTCATTGCATTGATCTCTGCCTCTGGCAAATGTAGAACAAGGCGTATCTGGCACAGCGATGTTTTGTACCAAACAAAACCCGTAATATTTTTTTTTTACTAGGATTTTTAAGGATATGGTGAAAAAACAGTATTTGTACTCATTGAGCTAGCAATTTTCTCAGGAGATGCTGTTTCATCCTCCCTTACTCAGGAGCTCTCTATTAGTCTCCTCCTCCATTGCAGATGATTGAGCAGTATGCAAGCTCCCGCTTCTTCAGCATGAGGTGATGGAACCACTTATCCAACTTGGGGTCCTGTTTCCTGTACAGGCAACCCAAAACAATTCAGGAGAAGGGGATGAGGGTAAAGGGAAATAATATCTTCCCCCGCCCCCACAGTTTAGACTATTTCCATAATGCTGGAGATTCACTGAAAAATGAATGCTATGACTAATGCCACAAAACACTAAGCTTCCAGCCAAAATACATTTTCATTTCCAATAAAAACACAGGAGTTTTTCATTGAAAACACATACATTTTTCAAGTAGTCCTATGTATTAAAAAACAATAAGGATTGGTTTTCTGTCTGTTATTGGATTTCTTAGTCCTGGTAAATATAGGAAGTGGCCTAAAAAAGCCCCTTACTACTGCTATGGAAAAAAGGTAAGATTGCCTAAGTGGGCATGGTAAGAGGCATTCCAGTTCCATTAAACTAACCCAATTAATTTAATCACAGTAAGAACAAGAAGAAAACAATGAAGAAGTTGATGAAATTCCCCTTTTGGCCCTAGAAAGCCTATTTCCTCCATTTCTTCAAATGTACGAGATGCACAAGAAATCTTTGTGCTGGCAGTATTGCATTTCAAGATGGAAATTGTATTGCTGCAGTGCAGAATGGCAGAAGCATTTCACAAAAAATTCTTTTAAGCAATTAGAAAAAAGCCAGATGTCCTCCTCTCGTATCATGACATCAGCTTGATTTCCACTTCAAAAAGTAATTTGGGACATTTTAAAGAAGGATTATTAAACATCTTAAAGTCAGCAAGTCTGAATAAGTTGTGATTGAAAATTTAACAGAAGCTAAACAAGAAGCTCTCTGGACCATCACTACTATTTCAATGAATTTCAGACCACAAGGAAAGGTTTCAGAGGACTGAGGGGATGAAAGATCTAATACAGCACCAGCTTTTCAGTGGGTAGGTAGACAGATCTGAATGCACACAGGCTGGACAACTGATAGAAAATAATGGAATAACCCATAGTTTTTGATTAATCAAGGATATAGAAAGCAAAAATAATTGAAATTAATAAAGCTTATAAGAAATAGAGCTGGTCAAATAAAACTGACTCCCTATTTTGATNGCAGGGACACCTTCCACTACACCAGGTTGCTCAAAGCCCCATCCAACCTGGCCTTGAACACTTCCAGGGAAGGGGAATCTACAGCTTCTCTGGGCAACCTGTTCCAGTGTCTCGCCACCCTCATCGTGAAGAATTTCTTCCTAACATCTAATCTAAATCTACCCTCTTTCAGTTTAAAACCATTACCCCTCATCCTATCACTACATGCCCTTGTAAAAAGTCCCTCTCCAGCTCTCTTGTAGGCCCCTTCAGGTACTGGAGGGCTGCTGTAAGGTCTCCCCGGAGCCTTCTCTCCTCCAGTCTGAACAACCCCAACTCTCTCAGCCTGTCTTCATAGGAGAGGTGCTCCAGCCCTCTGATCGTCTTTGTGGCTCTTCTCTGGACTCGCTGCAACACGTCTGTGCCCTTCTTATGTTGGGGGCCCCAGAGCTGGATGCAGTACTGCAGGTGGGGTCTCACCAGAGCAGAGGTGCAGAATCACCTCCGTTGACCTGCTGGCCACGCTTCTTTTGATGCAGCCCAGGATACACTTGGCCGCCTGGGCTGCAAGCACACGTTGCCGGCTCACGTTGAATTGAACTAGAATTCATGAACTAGAATTAAAAATTAGTTGAGGACAAAGCCAACATGAATACAATAATATTTATACTTCTGATGGGCATTTAACAACGTGCCACATGACACAGACTGAAGACAGAATCATACAAAATCAACCAGATGGTGTGAAATGCGTTACAACTATGGTTTCTGAATTGTATATAGAGATCTATTAAACACTATCTTCCACTCTTATTTTTAAAATGGTATAAAATTGGTTCTTGTCTTTAGCATTATTTAATATTATTTTTAATAATTGCAATACAACATTAAATTACCTTTAAAATCTAAAGGTGAAAAGTTTTAAGGGAGAAAAGCAGAGGTAACTAAAGAATGCAACGGGTCACTTATTAAAAACAATTTGTTTTGCTTTAAGCTGCAAAGTGCATTCAAAGGAGTGTGGAAACACACTTAAAGGACGGGCATTCTCCAACCAAAGAAGCAACAGGTTCACAGATGATTTAGACTTCTAATCTGATGCCATGGCCAAAGCTGTCATAAAAATGAGGCAGAGCAGGGAAGGCTGATATTGCACAACTCTTTTAGCAATCCTGTTTTGCTATTAATGTTAGTGTGCCAATTAAAAACACATTTAAATAATTTTAAAGGATCCAAAGAAGAGTGCCACAGATGAAGAAAGGATTCAAAAGATTTGAGAGCTTACTCAGCTACTTTAAAAAAGAAAGCTGAAGAATGACTTGTTCAGTTTGTAAATGCCTACAGTGAAAACAGCGATGTCACAGCATGCACTTCAGTTTAGCAGACAAAAGGCAAAAGATCTGACAGCTGGATACTGAAAGATAAAAATTCAGGCTCAATACAAGAGGCACATTTTTAACAGTAAGTAATTACGTTTTGAACAATTTGGGTGGATTCTTCATTGCTAGGAGCTTTCAAATCAAAGCAGGATGCTTCCTCTGAAAACATGCTTTCGTTTAAACGAGAATTTGAGGAAGTCTTGGAAACTGTGCTCTACAAGAGAGCAAACTGAACATATGGTGTTTCCTTTTGCCTTCTGAATCAGAATACACTGGAGCAGTTAAGTTTGTCTCAGGGACATACCTCAAAGGAAGTACAGATTTAAGAAGGGAAGAGAAAACTCATGCAATTTGGACACTCTGGACCATGCAACACTGTTGGGGCTATATGGCTGCATTACACAGCGGCCTGAAAGAAACCATCACCTAGATACAGCAAGAGTGTAAAATTGTGTAGGTAGCATTGACCATGCATTTCTGTCCCAGGAATTACAAGAACAAAAACGGTAACAGCACGCTACGCTTAACCTAGTGGATGCCAGAAATTTTGCATACCAGGAGATTCCTCATGCCAAGCCTGTAGCAGGTACTGCTCCTTTCAGACTGTGTGTCACAAGAAAACCCAAGACAGATGCAGTGCACCTGAAAGAAGCAATTCACCTTCTTGACCCTCAGTGAAATAAAGGTGAATAGACCTGACATCTTGCAGATAGACTTCACCATGTAAAGAAAAATCTAGCCAGAAGAGGCATGGAGACCTGAAAATTTCCTTCTTGAACTGTATCCATACATTTTACAATACAAAATTTGGAAATGCTGAGTTTCCAGTCTCAGGGAATAAAATTACTTGAATCGATGGCACTCCTTTTTGGATGTAAAGTAATGAGATTCAAGTTATTGCTTTGTCTGGTGCCAAGTAAGAACTTTAACCAGAATCTATACCTTCAGACAGGATTTCATACCACAAGGCTGCTGGATGTTCTGGGAATGACTGCCTAGCTCTCACTGTTAAGAGTCATCTTTGAACAAAGAAAAGACCATGTAAAAATGGCCAGATTTTGAAAAACGTGTTTTACTGAAAAGCTGGTATACAGATTTAGTTGAAGAATGTTCTTCAAAAAAGAGAGAGAAATTTTTCACTCAAGTTAATTCTTTCAGTAGCCAAGATCCTCACTTCACAATTTAGAACTTCTGCACACCCGGCTGACAGGATTAAGATACAGTGTAGGAGTTCACCCTGCACAGACGGTGAGCATAATGTACAGTTACCACATGGAGATAACAGTTCAGAGATGGAAAAATCCTTCCAGGTTGTTCATGACAGATCTATGGCAATGGTCACCCACGACAATATATTTTTAGTGTTCTGTACAGCCCACTTACTCATGCGCCTCCCAGAGACCTTTTAATTCATACATACTGTTAAAGCTCACATGACTCTCCTCAGGGAGATACATCATAGTATCACTTTTGGATCTGCACTTTGCCACATAGGCAACATGCTGTTGTGGAGCCATATGTAAAGCATGCTTTGGAACCAAGGACTTTGCAGTTTAACAGCGTTAAAATAACCACAAACTTTTCAAGTATATACTTTATTCCATTCATATCTCACAGTCTGTTTCTGTAAAGTTTTAGCAAAAAGGTCATGTTCTATAACAGAGTTCTTAAGCTACTGTATTCAGAGTTGGCAACGGACTTCAAAAGTACAGAAAATGTTTACATTCCAACAAGTGCAGCAGAATTTCAAAAATACATAGTAAAAGTAATCAAAAGTACCAACATTTATTAAAACTTGACAGAAAACCAGCAGTCTGACCCACCAAGCTACCCCACCTGCTAGTTGTCAGCAGCAACTGAAGCCTTAGCAGGCCATCTGATGGACTTTTCAGGGTGGGACAGCTGTCTTCAACTAACTTGTTAATGCAAAGTCTTGCTGCTTCAAATGTCAAAAAAAAAAACAAAATCTGTAAGTGTATTGCTTACAGGTTTCCAATCAGGGTCTAATGTTTCTGCTCAAATCTACTGAACCACTTCCAGATCCTGCCTAGAATCAGGACCTATTCTGGTCCTACTGTGGTGAACTAATTTCCTCAACACCGATCCAAGCTAACCTATTTTATTAAATTGCAGTCAAGAAAGAAAAGCCCTTATTGTTTAAAGGTTTATCAGGGCTTCCAGGAATAAAGGCAACTAAGAGAAACTGAACAGAATGGTACTTGATGACATATCTATCACTATGGGCCTTCAACATCTTTTTTTATAGATGTTGCATCAAGATTTGCAGGTATCTAGGGATATGTTGTTTCCTAAGGGGCCCCAGATTTACATCTAATAGTTTCAGAGTGGATTTTTCTAGTTCAGCAAATACTATTTAAGTCTGGACTGATGCCCAGTAAGAGATTTCTAACCAGCTGCTGGACTTAATTCACAGATTTATTGAATATATATTTATACAAATTACACCAGCTGAAAGGCCCATCAGCTATAAGCACACCCACTTCAGCCCATCCTCGTGCCGTCAGGGGAAAAAATACATGTGGTACTGTGTGGACTATGAGAGATTTCTATCAGCAACAGTCCCCTTAAGTCAGAGGGTATTATCCTGCAAGGCTAATTTTTCCTTCCTTTTATTCTTATCAGAGCAGTGGAAACAGGACAGAGAAGAGGTCACCGGTGGAGTCACTTTTACTTGTCTCAAACAGCTAGGATTGGACTTTTTTTTTCTGACCTCCTTTCATCTCTAGGTAGCCTGAGTCCATCATCTTGTTTTCTAGGACAATCACTTCCTAAAAATACATATATATTCTGAACCTCAAATTCTCTTCTCTGTTTGATGGGTAGAATAAGAACTTTTCCTAAAGTAGGAAAGAGATCCTATGCATTTTCTCACACCTCACCTCTAGGCCTATTAAAGGTATCAGGTCAATGCAACTGCCTCCTACTGCCCCCTCTCCTTCCTGTAAGAAGCTCAGAAGAAACAAGCTTATCTTTCGGGATTCTTTCACAAATGGCCTAAGGTACCATCACATCTATCCTGCCAAGTGTCATTCGGTGCAGATATCACAACTGATTCCAAAAGAGATAGATTGGACATGTTCTACATTATTACACTTGACTAGGCTGTCTTCCTGCCTTCTGGGTTTGCTGGCTGAGTTTTGATATTGCTGTGCTGCGAGTTATGAGACATCCTAGTATGCACATTTATAGCAGGTAATTTAAAAAAATACAGGACAGAATATAGTCTATGAACACTTTGTTTTTAATCAATTCCCATATACTGCACTAGTCCTCAGCAGGTGGGCAGGATGCCATGAAAGACATGGCTATTAGTTTGCTACGGCTCCACTAGAGCAAACCCTGCCACAAATTTTCTCTCTAGGCCTATGGCTAGTACAAATGTGACTCACATTTCTTCTCTTTGTGAGGCATGTATGGTATTTCCTCTAGTAAGTTTAAAAAGGAGGAAACCCCTTACAAGAGGGAAGCCCCTTACAATTTCTCTAATGCACATATTTGAGGAAGACTACAAAAGCATTCTCCACAGTCTTTCACAATATTGATTCCCAGAGGCATCAGAAAATGAAGAGGTCTAGTCACAAATTAGCAAGACATCCACTCTACTTCCAAGGTTTTTTTTAAAGAGTCTGAAACAGATGATAGAAGTGATCAAAGCATCAAAATACCCAGTCACCCAGACTGCACGATTTTTTAAAACACTGTCATGTAGAACGGAACATACCATAAACAATCCAGATTCCTTAACCTTTTTAGACAAAGCCATTCTTAGTTCTCTACACAGACTGCTTCAGAAAAAAAAAACCCTTCAGACTGGAGGGAGTGACATACTTAAGTGTCTAGAGAAACTGAAATGAGATGTGTCTGTACAACAGCTTTTCTAACATGACTGCTGTGGATTTCTACTAATAAGGCCTAATATCTTATGCACACAGTGGTGTTAGCTATATCTCAAGGCAAGCAGGCTAGAAATGATATAAATTTATGTGGAGGAAAAATGTTTTGGGGTTTGCTTGGGTTTTTTTAAAGTTTAAACTCAGGTAGATAAAATTTTTAGGGAGATCATCCAAGCTGACGTCTCTCTTGCTTTCCCCCCTCCTCTTTTCCCCTCTCCACCCCTCTCTTCTCGAGGCACACTCATCTGATTTGTTTAAATAAAAAAGAGAGGGAAGGGAGATATGAAAAGGGCTTATTTCACCATGGACCATTATGATCCTTTCCCTTTCACCTCTTTTTTTTTTTGTATACTTAGCAATCTGATTTCACAGAAAAGAGGATTTTAGGCTTGTAAACTAAAGATAGACATATCAAATATGCAACTAGTCTTGCCAAATTAATCCTGGTGAATGAATATCTTCCTTGTATTGTTTTTAAAAAAAAGTCACTGCAGCCTTTAATAACAATGTTTAATCTGTTAGCCCCCAAGAAAATCCAAAGTCACTTGCCTTGTACACTCGTTAGCCATTAATAAATATGGCTTTAGAACAAACACTTCCAGTGCAAGCCTTGTGATTTTCACTTGCTCAACTGTACAGATCAAAAAAGTACACTCATCAAAACACATCATTTCACTTGGGTCCTAAGACACTCATCACTTTGACCAAAGCCTGCAATGAAGATAGAATGCTGCTTCAGCACAAGCAGATCTCCACTAATTCAAATGCATTAAAACCCCAGAGCAAGACTCTCTGCTACAACAAAGGACAGTGAGAGCCTAAAGGTAGCCCCCCACCAACCTAAGTTTCTCTCCTCACACCAACTCCCTTCATCTACTTGCAGCTGATGACAGCCCAATGCTGGGGCCTGTTCTGCTGTTCCATTCTCAGAACTGACTATCTGAAGATGGGAATAGGAAGATGCTTGCAGAATACTGCAAATTGCTGTCTTTTCACTGCAACAATGGGAACATGCCAGCAGAGCACACCCAAACTTCTGGAGTCAAAGGAAGTACACCAAGGCAGCACTGAGTTTAAGGTTACACTGAAGTAGTAAGTACCCATTCTGTCAAGACCCCACCATGCTATTCCAGTCCCACAACTGGCTCTGAAGACAACCTGTTAATGGCATGCCACATTGCAAGTCTTGGACTCAGAAAATGCTCAAGTAAAAGCTTGAGACAGGAAATTGGAGGCACAGAAATAACTTGACCAACAGCTATGTATGTTTTTACTACATGTTGGGATAAGTAGGGTCTTCAAGGTTGCCATCAGCTTTATCAGATCCTGTTAGAGATGCTTCTAGCTCTGCCCATGACTGTGGGGCATTATTCTTTATTGCCTCTATGAAAAGCTGTGTTTGGTGCTTCAGTCGGTCCAGCTCAGCCTGAGTCACCTGGTTCTGATGAATGAGCTCCTTGGTTTTTAAAGTGATCTCCAGCAATCCCGACCTGCGAAGCACAACAAGAGTATTCTGAAAGCGTCTGCACTTGCTTTGTTGTTGCAAGAGCAGCTCAGGGGTAGTGCAAATCTCTTCTGGTATCAGTGGGGGGCTCCACATTGCAGACTGCATCATAGCCTGTGCTGCACTCTCGCTCTCATGAGAGGTGCACTTTGTTGCCTGCAGAGTTCCAAAAGGCAAAAGAGGAGTCACACCCGGCACTTTCTGAGTGTCACTGGAAACACGATGAAAACTAGGAAGAGCTGACAGTTTTCCACTTGTTATCAGAGTTGAAGAACTTTGCTGGTTAGAATCCTGAGGAGTCTTAACACTAACTGGTAGGTGGGCAAAAGGACTAGCAGGCAAGCCTGTGCTACTCGATACAGGAGAAGTCTCCATCTTGGGTGCTTCTGTGCACAGTCGTTTATAGCAATTGGTTTCCTGACGTTCTTCTAGATCAAATGAGTGATTTCTTTTGCACGGCTGTGGTGCTATTTTGGGATAAGAATTCAGGATGGGCAGGTAATTAGTGGAGTCATTTCTCTTTTTCCCAACAGGGTGAGGGTTAATGGGAGGTGGGATTGATGGACGAAGAAACACTAGCTGTGGCTGAGCTGGAATCACTTCAAAGGATGGCTGCACAGTCCAAGATTGGAGCTGTGATGAACTCCCCTGAGAAGCACAAATGGGGAAAAAACAGAAGTCTTACAACACTACAGAAGAGGATCAAGAAACCTTAAAAGAAACAGGTGGACTGAGCCGTTTCACCATATTTGATATACACTGTCCAATTAATACCTTCTGAACAGTTTTCCATCAAGCTCATCCTTCTCTTTCTCTGAAAACAGAGCATAGCACTGTAATCCATAATCCTTTTACTATGGAACAGCAGATACATTTAAAAACAATTCAATCTGAATCTATACGTGCTTTCCTAAATGAGGATTACAGTGCATGCTTACATTGCACAACGCTCTTGTAAAAAGTTCAACTCAGACTTGGGGTCAAGCAACAAGTGTACAGAAAAGTTGAAAAATAATTAAGTATTGTGGTTATGAAATATATTTAAAGAGCCAAATAAAGACTGCATAGACGTTTTAGGAATCACTCAGACTCCTCCTTTGTTGAAAGGCAGCAACCCTAATCTTGTCAATTCTATTCTTATAGTAAGCTTTTGAAATTATTTAAAATAGATGACAGCTGCTCAGTATGTCTTGCAATCTTAACAATACAATACACTGTATTGTACAATACTGTAACAATACAGTTTCAATAAATTTAAAACCGCGAAGTAGGAAAAAAAAATGCTGACTATCAACCAATGCAAGTAAAAAATCCTGTTGTAAGCCCAGAGCAGTTTAACTCCATACCTCTGGTGAAACAGTGAATCGATAAACCTTAAAAGCATTATATTTCAAGAAAAATGCCAAAGTTTTTACTCCCTCCCACAAGCCATATTCTGCGATACAGGGGAATACATCACTTTTTATAAGACATTACCTCTTCCTCCTCCAATACATTACTACAGATCTTCATGAGATCTCCTTGCCCAAAAGCATGCCTGCTTTTCTCCAAACACATCAAATGGTCTGGTAAGAGACACTATTTTCTTCTGAAGTAAAATCTCACTCAAAATATGTAAGTCATTACTACTACAATTATACTAATATTGCTCAACTGTACAGATCAAAATTATACTAATATACTCTCAGCTGCTTTTCCAATCCCTTATGACTTGGAATGCTACTGGCAGGCCTGCTGAAGGCACAGTTTTCAGCTAGCGCAAATACATTTTATTATTTTTGGTACTATGCTGAGTCATCTCAAATCCATCTCCTTTCCCCCAGCTGGCAAAGGCTAACATGCTTTGCTGAAGTCTTGAACTTGCCAAAAGTGGGTAGTACCTACTGATTAGGACACTGAGACTTGGAGATGAGATTCAATTACCTAGTCTGACACAGAATTTCTTTGGTTCAGTGGGCAAGATGTTTATGGAATAGGGGTACAGAACAACTACCTGTAAAAAATTAAATATTACTACCTTATCACAGAAGAAAGGGCAAACACATTCAAAAGAAAAGTATCTATAGATATTAGGAGTGAGGAAGTATATTAATACCATGGGTATACACACAGGGGACAGAACATGCAGCCTTAACAAGAAAAGCTTTGGGGTCAGAAGTTGTCGTTTACTGCACAATCAATCGTACAGTATCTAGCACAACAGAACCCTAAAACCATTGAGGCCAAAAGAGCTGTGGTAACTGTTTATCTTGTTTTTCCCCTCTCTCTGTGATCTACTTTCTTCTCTTTTCCACTCACATTGCATTCTGCTCTTTTCTCCTACCCAAATTTCATTCTTAGTAGAGAAGAACACGTTTATTTTACTAACTCTGCAAAGTGGTTTGGGTTTTGGTTTTGTTTAAAATGCAAGCTAACAACCTGCATGTATCACCGTCACTTATCTAAAAAGCCTTCCTACCTATTAAGGACTTTTACAAGACTTACAGAAACCTTGCCACAAGCAGCACTGTGTTTCAGAGAATTGATTCCTGCTTGATTTTTTTTAGTAACATTATTGTTAGCTGTTTACACTCTGAAATTGGGACAGCAAGTAACCATCATTTAGCAAGATCACAGTGGTTCTAAGACAGAAGCATGATGCTGATTGAAATTGAAACTGGAACAAATAAACAGCAGTAACTGGATGCTGGTTTGGGGGGGGGCTGGGGGGGCATTGG
>VZSC01009899.1:153837-163988 GCA_013398225.1 Steatornis caripensis | reverse complement strand
CGCGGCGCTTCGCCCGCACTCCCGGCCCGGGCGGCGGCGAGCCCCAGAGCTCTGCCTGCCCTGGCGGGCTGCCCTCGCAGCGGGCGCAGCGTGAGGAGAGGGCCCATCGCGGGCGGGCCGAGCCACCGCCCTGCCGCGAGGCGAGGCGAGGCGAGGCGAGGCGAGGCGGGCCCTGGCGATGGCCGGGAGTGCCCAGGCCCAGCGGCCGCCACCGCTCCCTCACAGCCACCTCCCGCCGGGCGCGGCCCCCCTCACCTGGGTGCCGGCCGCCACAGCGCTAACTCCGCCGGGCCGCGCATGCGCAACACCCTACCATGGAGCACAAACCTCCCTCACCGCCTAGACAAGCCCACCCTGGAAGAGGACAATCGCCCGCTCCGCTCCTTCCGGCGCACATGCGCACAGCGGAGCTGCCCGCGCCGGTCCGCCGAGCTCCGCGCTTGGTGGAGGCGGGGTGGTGGCAGGCGCGCGTGCGCCACGCACATGGCCGTTGCGTCCGTTGGTGTCCGCCCCAGCGCTGCGCGGGGCGGGGTGTGGCGTCGTGGTGGCCGGGGTGCAGGGGCCTCCGGGGGGCAGCGAAGGCGTCCTCGGCACCGGCGTCCTTAGCGCAGATAGGCGGTGGGACCGGGCGGCCCCAGGTGGGCGGGAGGCCGTGGGTGCGCAGAGGGTCTGTCAGGGAGAAGGGCCCGCCTGCACTGTGGTTTTAAAAGGCTTCTGGAGAGCCGACCCACCAGGGCCGTCAGGGCGCGGCAGAAATGGGCATCCTCGCTTCACAATGGCGTGTGTGCTCCTGGCGGCCTTGCGCCACATGGCACGGCAAGTGTGTGAGGGCTTGAAGCTGTTTACTGCCTGGCCTGGGCTTCCGAGGAACCAGACAGTGATCAGAGCCAGAAGTTTGGGATGCTGCTGGGCTTCCAAAATGTTGTGCAAAAGAGTACAATTCATCTTTACATAGGAGATCAGACTTTCGTAGAGCCTCTGTCAAGCCAAGAATGAGAGATGACAGGAAAAACATAGTGACAGCCACTTAGAAAGTGAGGAAAACAGTGCCAAAGAGGTCCCAAAGCTTTAAACTCTTACCCTCAAAGAGGGAAAACATGGCAAAAGGGGGAGCTGTCCTGAGTAAAGGATACCCTTATTCTTCCACGAGGTTGGTAGATAAGAGATGGTGAAAGAAATGCGTGGATTTGCATTCTGTGGACTGCATATAAACCAAGGGCAAATAAGGAGGAGGAAGTGAATCCTCTGGTTCAATGAATACAACTAAAACAGCTATTCTTGTTCTGAGAACTGCATAAACACTACCGGCACCCAGAAGTCTGTCAGAATATTTTGCATTTGGACATGAAAGCCATTTCATTAGAGAAAACTGGAAAGGCTGTGTGGAAGGGCTGAGCAAAGACACAATGAATTTCCTGAATCAAAACAGATGAAAGAAATGCTGTCATTGTTATCATGGTCCTGTTAAAGAATGTGAAACGCATGGATTAAAAGAAGAAACATGATTTGATAAATTCCTGAGTGAAAAAGAGAAGGACCTTTAATCTTGCTATAGTCTCACGAATAACCTGTCAAATGCAAAACAAAAGTGTCTGGGATTATGTGAAATGACACTGAGATTTTGAAAACGTGACACAGAACAGGTTCCAGTCCTACTAATCCAGAGTGCGGTGAGAGGACGCTAGTGACATATTCATAGGATGTATTTTTTAGTATTAAAATACCGGAGTTGGCTCCGAGTTACATCTGAACAGTACCGTGAGATGTGTGATCTCTAGACTGTGGATTTGGATCTCTTACTGTTGGGGAGGTTTAGGTTCTGAGGAAAAGCATGCTAAGAATGCTGTTGCATCATGATATTTGCTCAGGCATGGTCCTGGTTGCCTTATCCCCAGAAACAATGCTTACTGATCTCCACAGAGACCAGATTTCTCAGGATAGGGAGTATGTGTGGGTGCTCACTGAAGACGGCTCATCAGAGAGCGAGCAATCTGTATTTGGGACAGGCAAGCTGCCGTTCAGTTCAGGTGATTCAGAACAGATTTGGAATATGTGATACCACACCTTCATCCACAGGGTGGCAGGTAGGAGAACTGAAACAGTGTACTGTTTAATAGAGACGTTTTCTTGCATAGTCAAAGTAAACCTCTGTTTTAAATAAACTCAGTCTTATCACCTGAATTCTCCCTGAATTCAGTTGAATGAAACCTTAGGTTTATATTGAGCATTATCACCTGAATTCTCCCTGCTCCAAAATACACCTTTTTTGTGGTTTTACTAATATTTCTGTCATTGTCTCTTCTCTTCCTTTTCCTTTCATTTGATTCTTCATTGATAGAAGTTCTTATTTACTGTGTGCTTTCAGTTATTACTGTCAGTGGCAACAGGATGTTTTCCTTTTTTCATATGTTGTACTGTGGTTTGTTTCTTTATCCTAAAGGTGAGCATTTTGGCAAATAAGTATTAGCTTTTTGTTCACTTCCCTGTTTATTCTGGTCATACAACAGGAGAAGAGTGAAAAGAATATAAGTGAAGTATGACTGCATATTTACTCAGTTTAGGTGTTTCAACACTGTTATTAAAAAAAAATTCTTCCAGGAAAAGATGCAAAAATCATCTTTCATGGCTTAAGGGGGACAAAAGCCAGGATTTATCCAACGAGGCAGTTAAATAAGAGGTCTTTTGTGGTTGCTCAACAATTAATAAAGGTGTTGATGTGTGGACTTCATAAATGCTTATGGAACAAAGAATCTTTTGTCCTAACAAAGTAGTAGAAAGAAGTGTTTGACAAACTTCGGAAGTAAAGCATAGCCAGGACAGAAGAAGAACGTAATTTCATAATACATTGTCTGAACTGGAGAGGTTAGGTGTTTGAAAACAGTATGTACTCAATCTTTTTTCTTCATATACTCACTGATTTATTTTGCTATCACAGACAAAATACAATTTAGTAGGTACTGTATTGCATTAAGTTAGTCTGCAAATAGTTAGCTTTATTAATCTCGCTTTATTGAACCAAAGTCTCACCTTTATGATATTTTGATACAGATATCTTTGTTCCTTCTATTATTAATTTCTGTCATTTTAGTACATTACTAGAAGAATATTGTTCAAATGATGCATCTAAGTTTTCATTGGTCTCAACTGAAGAATGATTTCATGTGGCTAAAGCATTTGCTTCACGTTTCAGCAGAGGGGCACTAAATCTCAAACCTGTTTCCTTTTATATTTGCACTAGCTGTGTTGTTGGACATTAAAACAATGTTAAACCTCCAAATCTGTTTGAAAATACATTCCCCATGTGGGTTTAGTTAATAATGAATATCTTATTTAATAAATACCAAAGCATGAAAGAAATGTGTGATCACCTGCTCGGACCTAAAGTCTGTCACAGGTCATAGAATTTCACCTAGCAGTTGGGTTAACAAAATTTTTCTCTAATGAAGGTATTTTAGCAATAACTTGTTTTTCTACATTTCAGCTTTATCTAGATATGTTTCCTTTTCAAAGTACACATCTGTCAGATTCTTGTGTCCATCTGCAACTTTATCCATCTCCATCTTTACTGTAAATGCCTTCAAATTAAGGGAAGCCAGAATGACGATAATTTAACAATAACAAATGATTAGCAGAGATGGCCTATCAAGAATAAAGCACCTTTGATGCTCTTTACACTCTTCTGTACTGTATGATGTTGGAGGAGAACAAAGCTGGGTTTAATACGCTCTTTGCAACTCCTAGACTCTTGGGCCAACTGAGTATTTGGGGAAACTATACAAAAGAGCAGCCCCAGTGACTGCTTTTAATCTGTGCAGTATCCGACCATTTCAGCAGTCCAGAGTGCTTTGGAGGGCAGCATGCCCTTTCGTACCCTTCACTTCCCAGCGCAGTCATCTTCTCTGTCTGTCTTCAATGTAGCCTCCTGTGTGTGGAAAGCTACAGGGTGTATGTAGAAGGGTGGCTTTACTTAATCAGTGCAATGTCTTCAGGGAAATCTCCTTATGATATCGTTGTTTTCTGATGGAGAAATCTACAAGATTTACACTGTTGTCATGAAAGAACTACTGTTTACTCCAAAGTAGGGTAGATGTCATATTATCCTGGAGTTCAAAAATTATTCAGAAAGTATTTCAGATGTTGGTGATTGCTTTGGGAGTTTTTTTGTGTCATAAGTGTTGAGTCTGTTAAGGCCATCTCTACTGACTATTTAATATGGATTGTAGCTTGTCCAGTGTCTTTATTTTTCTAGTTGCATCTTGGTTTTGTGAACCTGGGAATGGTGATAAGTATCTTCACGTTCTACAAGGCTTCTGCATTCCTGCGTTGTTTCTAACAACCGCTGGGTGTCATGTGTCTCTCTGAATTACAGTGTATAAGGAAGGTCAAACTTAGTCCTGTGAAGGACTGCCTTTACAGGATGAAAAGGACTTTCTCTAATTTACATAAAATGACAATAAATAGTCCCAAATCTTACTTTAAAATAATTTTATTTATATACCAAGGGCAACAAATATGAGATAGGGATACTACAAACAACAGGATAATTCTCTACATGATTTATTCCCAATATCATTTACCCAGTGGACTGAATGACACATTGTTTGGTGGAAAATACCTAAGATGTCAGTAGGTAATTAAAGATAGCCTGATAACATAAATGCATAATGTAGCAGAATTGAGGCTGCACTGGTGATCTCAAATCTCTATTTCTCCTAATTGATGGGAACTATATTTGACCTGACTATATTTGAGAATATTATTTTGATAAGGATTTTGGCCTGTTATTTCCTGTCATCTTTACAAGCAAATGAAAAGACAACAATTCATTACTTTATGTGCAAGGATAACAAATGTACCTCATGCAGAAGAGAATTTGAACCTCGAGCCTTCGGTACAGACCTCTGCTATGGAGGATTAAAGACTGGCCACATTAATTGCACATAGAAGGATTACATTTTCTATGGACTAGTCATTAGAGAGATCATATGATGCAGTAACATCGATATAGCTGTGTGCTGTGCCTCATAGTACAGATAGATGAGCCACGGATATAGACTGGACGCAGCCTTTCTGAGAAACTCAGATGCCACTGTGACTCAGTTGCTTTCCCTGTAGGCTTGTTATGTTAGATGGCTGAATTCATCTGGTGCGTGTGAGTTCTCTTAGTAATTGAGGCTTTGTTTAAGAGTACAATTGTGAAACATTTAGATTTACTAGAGCTGTTTAAAAGACAAATACAAAACTGGCTCTTAGCTCGCAGGGCAAAATATGTTCCCCTATGCTAGGGGACAGTAGCGGGATCCATTTTACCTTTAACTTAGAAATCTACATTGCACAGACTATCACAGCAAAACACTGAACAGTTTGTGTCCAAGCATACAGGAATTGTGAGGGCTTGTAGGAGTAGATCAAGAAAAAGCTGCTGAGTCCTGATTTTTCCAGTGGCCTGCGTATAGTGTACCCAAATCTGAATGGATTTTTATAAGGCTAGAAGAAGGCAGTGCCTTGTTGATAGTACTTCACAAATCTTCAGACCAACTTTCTAAATTTACAAAGAGTAGCAGATCTTCTGAAGAGATCTTGTTGTACAAGAGGATGTCATTATCGATTAGAACATGCTTTTGCTCTGGAGTCATTTATGGACCTTGCTGAGGTCCGTAATTACTATGCTTGCAAACCTCCGGTCACAGAGAAACTAAAAAACAGTTATGATTTCAAGTGAGATAGCAGAATGGACAGACGATACCAATTGAATTTGTAATACACACACAAGATTGATTTCTGTTGTGCTGAATTCAGGAGGAGCTGCTGGGGGGTCACCACTTGAAAATGGGGCCACTTGTTTGCATGTCTTTGGGAAAATAAGCAGAGCTTCTTGGAAATGTTCTGACAGTAATTGTCTTCCCAATTGTATTGATTTAACAGAAGTAAAACTTATAAGGAAAATGTATCAATATTGCTGAAAAGCTTACTGAAAATTTATGTTTTATTTTCACTTTTACAGTAGTAAATACAATAATAATCAGTACAATACAAAACTAAAAAGAAATAAAAAAGAACCCAAATTTGGTAATGTTCCATTTTGCTTTTTTGAATTGAAATCTAGTCATTGGTTTTGGTGAAAACTTTTGAAGTCTTGGAATTTCCTGGAAGGTAGAAATACTCTCCTTCTTTTCTTAATATAGCCCTCAAAATTTCCAATCTTCTGGAACAGTTTTAATATTTTTATCAAATTCTTCAAGTGAAATCGTTGCAGTGGTCAGATAAAATGGAGGATTGCATAGTGGGAACAATAATGCCTGAAAAATGTATATTTCTGGTCCTAAGATAATTTATATAACTGGATTTGTGATGCCCTGCTGTAATACTGTTTTCCTTTGTATCGTTGCTGCATGGAAAGAAATAGCATTGATATTAAATGTTTGTATGCTCCTGCAGACCAGAGAAAGAACCTGTAATGGAATATCAGAAATGACAAGCATACTCGGGCTGTCACACTCTTGACCAGCTCTGTTATGCCAACAAATACGCTGCTTCAGTAGGGCAAAAGCAAAATATTCTAAGGACAGTAGAATATTTAGCACATGTTTATGGCATTTGTGGCTCCAGGACTAGCCCTGTGTAGATGTAAGACTGAATTAGATTTTTTGAGTTTTGCCAAGGGCAGGAAAATTCATATCCAGTTAGGGAAGGCAGTTTTTCATTTTTTAGGAAATTCTCCACATGATGGCAGTAAAAAACCTCTGGAATTCAGAGGTGGTTTGTGTTTCACCTTCAAAAGCCAAAGGGAAAAAACAACCCAAGATGAAGAAGTGAGTATGTGACTGAGCTTTTAGATTTCCCATTTTTCTCCTGGTAGACCTTAAATTCCCCAGATAGTTTTCCAGACAGCAAGGCTACATGCAGCCTGGCACAAGGAGAATAGGTCACCCGTCACATTATACTAGGGCACAGTGTCACTCACAGGCACGACTTCAAAAGATATTTTTGGTTTCTAACGCTGTGTATTAATGTGCAGAGGGAGAGCATAAGGAAAAAAGAGGTTGTTTTTAATCTCTATCTGAGAACTTGTCCCTACCCAAAGAACTTGGAGACCATAGCTCATCCCTTCAAGCCACATAGCAGAGGGCACTTGGATAAAGACCCAGTTTGCCCCAACTGGGCATTAGACCAGCTTGGTTTGACTGCTGTAACAATGCCAGACAGAGATTAGTTGTGGAATGAGTTTGCAGTTGAGACTCAGCCTGTCTAGAGCACTTGGATAGCTTGGTGACTGGAAGCACTTAGAGGGGAGTGTATTTAGAGAACACAGAGGCAGCTGTGTGGCTAAAATTAAAATGCGTTTTTCTTGTATTGTTTTTGCTTGGTTTCCTGTTGCACACTCTGGACCTGTCTTACGAGAGCAAATGGGCAAAGGAAGGAGATGAGTCAAAAGGGTGAAATCGATCCTAGAAATTCCTGCTTTGCTTTTTACAGCGTGGATGCACCAGATATTTGACATGAAAAGGCCTGTGGCTAAAACAGTCTTTGAAAGTCTCCTCTTCATATTCATATGCCTTTCATTCCATTCTTCATTCATTCAGCACATAGATTTTCTTTTTCTGTGTGTGCAAGGGTTACTGTTCCATACCTTTTGCCCCATTTTTCTTTCCCAGAACACAGGAGGTCTAATTCTACAGTGCCTATCACCGAAAGTAGGTATAGCTGATCAAAACATGGTGTAAAAATATCAAATATAAGTGGCAGAAAAATATTGGTATGTAAATGAATGCATAAGGTCCAACTTACAGATGAATCAGACCAAGATCTCTGATAAAGCAAAGTTAAAAATATAAACAAAGATTAGTTTATAATCAATAGAGCAATTGCTCCTTTAGCAGAAAGATAATTTTCTTTGAGAGGGTGTATTACTTAGAAGTCTTAGCATAAAAGACATTTAGCAATAGATTTATACTCAGACGCTTCTGGCATGTGGAATTATTACCCCAGAATAGCACATGGGGAATTAGAAAATAGATTTAAAAACTTGGTCAAGGTCATATAGGAAGCCTGTGACAGAGTCAAAAAACCATGAGAATGGTAAGGGCATTTCCCTCTTTGTTTATGTGCATTATTAGAGGTTGTAGAGCCTTGCTGTCAGACTAAGAACTTGCTTAGTCTGAAGCCTTAAATGCTGATTTGGAGATAAATATAAAACTAAGTTATGGGCAGCTTGAGATGTGATTCCATATGATCTTTTAGCAAAGGAAAAAGACATGTTTGTCTGTCATAGTGAATGTAAAGGGGCTACACAAAAAACCACAACCCCCTCCAAACAAACAAATACATTAATTCCATCTGCGTAAAATGCCCTGTAAATATTTTCTAATAGATTTAAATTTTTTAAAAAAATACAAATATACTGTTAAGGAGTGAGATAAAATGACCAGCCTACCTTGCCACTGATAAATGGGAAAGTAGGAGTCAGGGATGTATCTCCCCAGGTTTTGAAACCATAGGTTGATCAAAAGTAGTAAACAGAATCTCACGTAGCTCATCCTTTGCTGGTATAGCAAACTTTATTTTCAAAAAGGATTAGGCTCTTTGTGTAAATGTAGCATTCCTGTTCACGACAAGGGAAGTTACATGCTGTAGCCTGAACCCCCAAGTGAGCAGCGCTGAAAGGGTCACGTCAGCAGTTTGAACTTTGGCAATGTCAAGGGTGCTCTAGAAACAATGAAATGAAAAACTAGGGGGTAGTCAACAGAGCTGAATAAAACAACAAAACTGAAACTGTTACTTTCTAAATGAGCCTTCTGCATCAGCAATCATTTTGGCCAGTGTTTTGGGTATTCTGCTGAAGTCTCAGGGGTGAAGGATTCAGGAACAGTAGCCCCATTAAATGCTGCTGAAGACTGCATCTTCAGGTTTTCTTTGCCATACAGATAATGCAGCTCTGGTGTCCCTGTACATTTTCTGCAAGAAGAAAGGATGGTGATTACATTTTCTGGTTTGTTTTCCCTCTTCAGAAATAGCTCAGTTGTGAATGACCCTGTGTGGTGAGTAAGAGAAGTTCAGTATGCAGTTTTGGTACTACAAAAGGCCTTGTTGGTAATTTCAATGCACGTTTCCCAAGTCCTCGGAGAGGTCATTGGGGGTCTCCATTACGTGCAGTCTAGAGCCTGGTACAATTTTCTCATACAATTTAATCTGCTGCCCGGATGGCCTCCAGTGTACAAGCAACTGACAATCTACAGTCTTTGGAATTGATTTCCTGGAATCGTGGAAAGCCTGCTTGGCCTCCAGATGACAGATGTGTGCTGCCCTCAGTGCAGCAAGATGCTTTACAGAAATGAGAGAAAATTTGCCTCATTTCAGCATTTTCTGTAAGCTTTTAAATCTTCTGCTAGTGATTTTAGGGGTAAAGTTATCGCTAAGATACAAGCATCACTCTGAGTGGGCATTATTAATAATAATCCTTTGCTTTCTGTAGCACTTACCATCTGAGGATGTTTATGGGTTTGTAAATATTCCTTAAGACCAATACCTCACTTATGAATTTGGTAACTATTGTCATGGCCATTTTACAGCTGGGGAACTGAAAATTAAAGGACAGATAAATGAGTCGCCAAAGTTCAAACACCAGGGTAGTGTCATCACCAGAAAAAAAGGTTTTAATCTTAGAGTTTAGTTCAAGCAGTTAATGTGGATTCATGCTGTAACTGTCTTGTCTTCACTAGGATTACACCTGTAGTGTATTTAAAGCATATGACAAGTACACGTTCTTCTTAGTAAATGCAATACCTGCATAAATAGCAGAATGAGAAAATAACTAGAAATTTCTAACTTATTTTCCAGGTTTAAGGCGAAATATTCTTCCCATTTATCTTCTGTATATAGCAAAAGCTACTAAATGTGGGCTATAGGTGCCATTCCTTCCTCTCATAGTATATAGCAGCAAAAACCACATCTCAAACTGAGGGTGACCAGAAAAAAAAACCTAGTGGTGAATGCACATCAGGAAAAGTTTTGGATTTTCATTGAAAAATGTGAATATAAACAGTTCCGTGAGAATAGGTGTTAGTTATTTCCCTTGATGACAAGCTAAGCAGGCAATCTTAAGATTCCCTGAATCATCTGCTGCCCTTTCAAATCTAGAAATATATCTTCAA
>VZSC01009899.1:107970-153556 GCA_013398225.1 Steatornis caripensis | reverse complement strand
ATATCTTCAAACACAGAAATAGGGAACAGAAAATAGGAGCAGAAAAGCTGGGATTCTTAATACAGAACTCCAACTCAACTGACATAGTAATGGCTTGTTAGAATGGCTCATATGACTAAAATATAAGGGCACACATGGTGGCTTGTCCAGAAAGAGGATACATACACCTGTTAAGAGATCAGGGAGATTTCTGTTGAAATCCCAAGCCAGAAATGTCTGTTGCATAAGGCTTGAGTTCAGTTTTGGCTCTTTTGTGGGGGTGGCGCTGTTTTGGGGTGGTTTTGTTTCCTTTGAGAAACTAGCCAAATCGTCTAAGGCATAGAACTTCATAAAACCAGGCAAAAAAGTTTACACAGACCAGCTGGAAAAGAATAAAACAGCTTAGAGAGAGAGAGCAAAGTATTTGTTTGTGTGTGTGACAGCCTTGGTACAGAAAGTACCAAGAAGCAACCAGAGAGGTTAGAATACAGTCTACAGTAGCCCTGTGCTAAACAGGATGTGGATGAGAACATGAGAGTGTAAGAGAACTTGTGTGAACATGAAAGTATCCATGATGCTTTTGAAGGCAAGGAGAGAGAACAGCAAAATAGAAAAAGATATTTTCAAGAAAGCAGACTTCAACAAACTCAGGATGCTGGAAGATCACATGTCATGGAAGAGAAGTTTAAAGGAATAAAGGAATTAAGCACTTCCTGATGAAAAACATGCTATTCAGAATTTAATGATCCCAATGCAAGGAAAGAATAGCAAGTATATAGCAAGAAATCATCTGGTTAAATCCTATACATTGACCTCAAACACATGAAAGAGTCATACAGGAAATGAAAATTATGTGAGATTACTGGGATTAGTACAAAGGAATGCATAAGTATGTGGGGACAAAAATCAAAAAGAACAAGGCACAGAAGAAGTTATAATTAAGAGGAACAAGAAACCTTTTATAAGCAACCAGCTTTAAAAATATGTTTTTATAGAGAACATAACGGTTTATGACTATTGAGTTTCTACTTGAATTCTGTAAGGAATAAGAGAAAGACTGAGAAACTATTCAATACTCCGTTGAGAGAGAAAACTAGTAATGTAAGATGTCTTAGGCCAAAACATTTAATGCCTTTTTTGTTTCAGTATTCACTAAAGAAGTCTACTCTAATCATGTGGCTAATACAATTATTATGAAAAACAAAGAAGCATGATCTTACAGCCTAATAAAATGGACTCTAGCTTGTTTAGACCGCTGACCAAAACTATTTAAAGCTGTCAGCAGGGATCTCTCATAACCTGGAGGTGCTTGCTAAGGCTCTAAGTGATTGAAAAAGGACAAATGCAGTTCTTAAAGGGTAAAGAGAAAGAAGCCCAGGAATTTTACATCAGTCAATTTAACTTCAATTCCCCCCAAAATACTAGAACAAATAATGAACAAATAATCAAACGGGTTATATGTAAACATCTGGAAGATGGCAAAGAAGTGGCTAACAGACAGAACGGATCTGTTGAGAGCAGCCCATGTCAAAGCAATTTGTTTCCCTTGTGCTTTGGGCCAATAGGGCTCTGAACAGAAGAGCAATAATAGATCCTGTGTATCTTGACTTTAGCAGTGCTTCTGACCATCTTTACATGTCATAGATATATGCCACATTTTTATAAGCAAAGCAGGAAAACTTTGTATGAACACCATGATGGTAAGATTAGTGCAAAATTATTCGGAAAGCACACTCAGACAATAGTTAACAATAGTAGTGGTATCAAAATAGCAAAAGTAATCAGCACTGTCAAATTGGAAGGATGTTATCAGCTGGGTTGAACAAGCATATCTCCTGTGTCTCATACTATTTGGTGGCTTGGAGTTGGAATACAGAGTGTGTTTGTTCCATTTACAGATGGCAGTAGGCTGGCCACAGCAAGTTGGAGGACAGAATTCAAATTCTAAATGGTCTCGGCCAGTTGGAGAAGCAATCTGGAAAATTGGATGCAGTTCAATATCGAGAAATGAGAAGTTTCGTATTTAGGTGGGATTAAGCGGCTTTAACAGCTTGGAATAGGAAATAACTGGCTAGTCCTTTAGAAAATGATCTGGAGGATAGAGTAGGTCTCCTTTGGATGCAAAACCAGAAATGTAGTCTGTAAAATGTAGAAAACTATGGTACTCTGTAAGGTCTCACCTAGATTATTGTAGTTAGCATTTAGCATTAGACTTAATGAAGGAGGTGGGTTAACCGGAGTGAGTCCAAAGGAGAACAGTGGAGTGATTGTGATTTATGAGGAAAGTTTGAAGAACTGGTGATGTTTAGTCTATGGGAAAAAAAGGTTGAGGTGAAATATGTCCTCAGCTATGGCTTCTGGGCTACCCCAACAAGAAAGGGAATTATTTTTCTCTGTGTTCAGCATGGATAGGACAAGAAAAAAGAGATTTGAAATGAAGCTAGAGAAATTCAGATTCAATTTTGGGAGGAATAAGTAGGAATGATTAAGCACTGGCATATGTTGTGAAGAGATGATGTCAAATCTCTGTTACTGGAGTTCTTTATGTTCAGACTACCTATGCTCAAAAATGTTACTGATATTTCTGTCCTGCATTAAGACAGCAGGTAGATGAGATGAGCTTTGAAGGTCCTTTCCAGTGACATCTTATGTCAGAAGTTTGCCCTTCTCCAACCTCGTCTGCCTCAGTCTTCTGTGTATGTCAAACACTTCAGACAACAGTGATGGCAACCAAGTGCTTTTCACCAATATTCACTTCAATAAAATTTTGTGAAAACAAAGCAGGTATTCTGATTTGTATCATACAATTGTTGGGAGGATTTTCTCTGTGTCTGTCGGGTGCCATGTAGAGGTGGGGGTAGAAAACACTAGACTTATATGCAGTAGACATTTAAACCAAAAATAATTTCCATGTTCTCACTGTAAAAGTCACTATCAGCTGTAATCCATCTTCATTTTCCCTTTTCCCATGTTTTTCCTCCACAAGCTTTTTAAAATACTGCATTGACTTCTAATTTAGTAAGCATTTTTTTACTCTACCTAACAAACTTCTGAAAGTCTTATCTGTAGTTCAGGTAGAAATTGAAATTCCTGGGTAAAGCATCTTCTCACCAAAGGAGATCACAAGGCCTCAGCACCACTCTATCTACAAAATGAGAACTTGGAGGATTATTCTTACATCCCAGTAACATGGTGGTAAGTCACAAGGCAGCATATGTTGAACTGTTTAATAGAAAACTGGTGTCAGACCTCCAGCAATGAACAAATCAGGATTCTTTTCTAGAAAAGAAACTCCCAAGTAACATACTTTTCCAGAAGTTAGGTCTTGTTTGACTTTTATTCCTGTCTCCTTTTTTTGTACATGAAATCTTTGTCACATACATATTATAGAACTATAAAATACTTTTTCTTTGTACTAAGGTTTCACATAGTTATGGAACTGGAAGCCTTACAGGAATGCATTATATTCTTAGTCACAGGAGAACAGAGATGGAGCTAAATGTTAGATATTGTGAAGGAGAAAATAGGTAAGAGTAGCACGTAATCAAGGATGGATTTGATCTGCTAGAAATTAATGGAATAAATCATTGGAGAACACGATTAGCACATCTGATTTTCATTCTTTACAGTGTTAAATTCAAGATGTAGTTATTTTTATGGTAATTTTAGTAAATGGGAAAGTTTTTATTAATACAACAGATAGGTAATTTAGAAGAAGTTATTACTAAAATTCCATGTATATTAACCTGGGTTGAGAAAGGGAATACTAAACACTTAGTGGGAAAAAATTATTGGAAAGACTGAAGTTCTGAAAACAGCTAATTTTTCTGAAGTGAAACGTAAGCATTGTGAAGAGTTCTTAAATCGCAAGATAAAAAGAATTCACACTTATTTCTAAAAGAAAATTAGTTTCTTCAGAGCCTCCACATCAAATGAATGAAGCTTTGTCTGTTGAAGTGGAAGAGAAAACATGAGTTTGATGATCTTCCAAGTGAGACATCTTCAGTGTCATTGAAAGTTAGCCACAATGAAAATGTAATTCCCTACTCTAGGTCTTCCAGCAGCTCTTCAACAGCAACCTCCTTTCAGAGCATTCTCAGTTCATCTTTGAAAACCACAATATGACAGATCAATTGGCAACTGCACCTTAGAAAAAAAAAGGAAGAAAAGAAAGAAATGAAGACAAAGGCTTGAACTTGATAGAAAGTTGCAACCTTCTTTTCTTCTAAAAACATCACCTTCAGTGTAGCACAAAATGAGCAATTTAAAAGTGATTGAAGCACTTTGCCCTGAATACTCTCGTTCAGACAGATTTAAATTTGTGGTTTCATATTAGATACTGCAAGTGAAGAGACAGAAGGAAAAAATTAAAGGAACAACTAAAAGAATCAACTTTGACGTTAAAGCAGATGGTTCATTGCACATGAGAAATGATCCAATAATGGATACAAGTATCCACAGAGAAAAATGAGTTCCTACTTAATGCTATCGATTTTGTGTCTGACAAGAAAAGCGGAGAATATTATGTCCAGGTTGGTATAGATGTTGCCAACCAGTTCGAAAGAAAAGCGTAAAAGGAAACTTTTCATTTGTCCTAATGTGGAAATAAAGATAACGAAGCTGTTTACATTAAAAATTACTTTAAACATTCGTGTGGTAGGTATTAAATATACATTGAAAATATAATTGTAAAATAATGTTGCATCTGACCCTAATCACATGGCACATTTTGGGAATTCGAATACTCTCGTGCAACGGTCTGTCTCATGCTTGCTTGATTAAAAAAAGAGGATTAATGTTGCACCTTCCCAACGGCAGTCAGAGGAACTCTGTGGGAAATTGTTGACCTGATTTTCATTTACGTTAAGATGATGGCTTGCATTGGATAAAGTGACCTAAACACACCTGTAAGTCCATTTTACACCATCCAACAGTATTATGCCATCTTTTTGTCAAAGGAAATCAGATCTAAAAGGTCTCTATACTTTCATCAGGAATAACACAGGTATTCAAATTGGTGTTGAGCCCAAAGCAAGCAGTGATCAAAACACAACAGAGTTTACTGGTTTTGTTTTACAAAGATGCTGCATTTACAAAAGCTACTACATTTTGGTTTTGAGGGCTAGAAAGTTTACGGACATACAAGTCTGCTGTCATGGTCACAAAGAAGAAATGGCATGTCTAATTAACAGCTAGAACCACACAGGGAGAAAAGAAGTTCTTTGATTGTTAGTGGGTTTTTAATAATTAGAAGTGATGTTTAGCCAGCATCACTAATTATTAATACAATTGGCAGATTTTGGTCTATATTAGGAAAAAAGTGGCAGAAATGTGGTAGGTAGGCTCTAAGCCTACTTTTCTTTCTTCTTTTAACACTTGCAGGCTTTGTACATGACATATATGGGAAGAAGTTATGTCACAATTTATGTCAGAGTAGTAAGATTTAGGAGTAGAATCACAGTGGACAGATACTCAAATTCTGAAAGATGTCAGTTTTGCAAAATACATACATTTCTGTTCAGCAAGCTCAGTATGCCTCTATGGTGGTTCAGATTAGTTTGGTTGAACTGTTAATCTCTGAAAATCACTGTTTTAAAATATTCTGGAATGACTTGTCAGAATCTGGCAGCCAAATCCACCGAGCATTCTTTGTCTCTACTGATCTTCCTTCCCCTTGATGGGTCTCCTTTCTAAACGGAGTAAAAATGGTCCATTTCCAAAACCTCTCTGAAGAGACTAGCATGGATCATGGACCATGGCTCCAGAGAGGAAACTGGTCTTTTTCCTTGCATCTTAAAGCTGCTTCTTCTTGCTAAGAGGGGGAATGGAGGAGAGAGGAAGCAAGCTATGTGACATACAAAGGAATGAGTAGGAGAGGATAGTCATAGGTTAGATAGGGGTACAATATTTACCAAGACATGAGAAGAACAGTGCAAGCTAGGATGGGTAAACAAAAAGGGAGGAAAAGAAATTATTTAATTAACAGAACACGTAATTAAACCAGAATCTCAGTGTTCTTTTGCTATCATAAAATATATATGAAATCTACTAACAAAGTGCATCCCTCTACCCCTGCCTTCTACCCTCTGGCCTATACTGCAGTTTACCGTTATTACTGGGGGCTTTGTTAGTGCAGTCTGCCTGTGACAGCGGCGTGTACTATGAATTTAAAAATTAGAACCCTACTATTATAGAAATCACCATAGGTCCATATGATGGAATTTGCATTCACCCTTACTTAATTATTTATTCCATGAAACTGGAAGAGTAGTAAGGTTGTGCTAACATTCTAGAAGGTAAGAAGACTGACCCAAGTAATTATAGGTTTGTNTGTACTATGAATTTAAAAATTAGAACCCTACTATTATAGAAATCACCATAGGTCCATATGATGGAATTTGCATTCACCCTTACTTAATTATTTATTCCATGAAACTGGAAGAGTAGTAAGGTTGTGCTAACATTCTAGAAGGTAAGAAGACTGAACCAAGTAATTATAGGTTTGTTGGCCTGGCATCAGTCCATGCCAATGTAATGGAAAGTTATTAAGGATTTATTTAAAGAAGAATTAAAGAATGGTGAATGCTAGTCAAAGTAGATTTACAGAAAATCAGTCCAGTCAAACAAGTCTGATTGACATTTGTATGTTTACTAATTTATAGAAGCAATATATACAGATTCTTATAAAGCGGTTGAATTGGTACTAAAAAAACCCCATTTTAATTCAAGGATGAACCCTATACAGTGTCAACAAGGCACATGCTGCTCTGGTTGAAGAACTGGGAACACAGAAAAGTAGTTGTCAGTAGGGAGTCATTATGAACGGAGTTTACTTTGCACAGGGATTGATACTAATGCTATCAGTAGGCTAATGGAAGTCTAATGCTATTCAGTATTTTCTCCATTATTTTAATAAATAAATGGTACTAAATGTATTTGGTAAAATATGTGGATAATATAAAAATGGAATAAATAGTAAATACTAAATGAAGCCAGGGCAGTCCGCTTGGACTGTTTGATTAAGTTATGCCCATTCAAAGAAAGTTATATTTTAACACTTCCCAAAGCAAGGTCATATATTTAGGGACAGAAAACATACTGTCTGTTGGTCTCTAGGAAGAGTTGTTGCTTCCTGGAAAGCAGTAATTCTGAAAAGATTTCAAGGTTGCAGTGGACAAATGACTCAACATGAGTTTTCACTGTAATGATTTGGCAAAAATAGGTCATTTGAATAGGAAATGGACCACTTGAGATGTCATTTAAATTTTGGATATGGAATTGGCACTAGAATCCTGAATAAGTTTCTGGAGCTTGCATTTTAAAAAGAACAGTGAGCACTTTGAGTGGATAGAGAGCCACAGAAATAATTCTGGAGAATTGCTTTGTAGTTTGAAAACTGAAGACCCTAGTCTGCTTAGTTCATTAAAACAAACAAACAAAAAAAAAAAAACAAACCAAAAAACAACAGAGAGAGAGAGAGAGAGGAATTATTCAGAAGTTATTTGATTACAATGTATAAATACATTCCTGTGGAGCAAATCCCACATTCTAAAGACCTTTTCATTTTAGAGGAGACAGGCATGGTACGATAGCATGCTTTCATGCTGGAACCTGAATTCAGGTAAATTTACATTGGAAACAGAACTTAATATTTTTTAACAGTGACAGAATAAGCTACAGAGGAAGATGGAGGTTCTTCATCTCCTAAGACGAAGGTTTGAAAGTTTCTCTGAAGAAGTATGAATAACCTTCAAATCAAAGCAAGATTGGGTTTTTTTATATGCATTAGTTAGTAGCCTTAGTATAGAGTGGAATTTATTAGACTGTGATATGCCAGAGGTACAACTAAAGGATTTTAAATCTTTTCTGACCTATGAATTTATAGGAAAAAATACATTTTACTTACAAAAATATCTCAAAATAATTTTGAAGTTCTAAGTCATGCATTCAAAAAAGGGAATAACAGAATGTAGGCTTCCTGGGCAAACTTGACTCCAAACTATTTTATCTGTGCATTATGAAATAGTCCAATTACTTGTTCTTAGATGCTGGAAGTCATGTAGAAAGTGGACAAGGTACAAAAGAGAGTAAAAGGCACTGAGTGGAGCAGTGGAATAGTACCATGGAAATATTATGTGATCATGCAATTATAAACTTACTCTAATGAATATGCACGAACAAAACTACTGCTGGCATTCACCAGCTTGTGAATGCTTGTCTGTGCAACATCTGTGATCCTTTAATGGGAGCAGTGAGATCGAAGAGGAATGAGAAAGAGGCCAAGGCAGTCAAATAGGGAAAGAGTATCCTACAGGCAGATCTGTCTGAGAAAGCTATAGAGTGCTTTAAAAATACTGTGGAAGAAAAATACCTCTTTTAGGGATTGTTTCTGCTTTCAAAAGAATTATTTAGACCCAATTCTTCTTTTACTTTGTCCTGTCGTAGATTAACTTGGGACAAATCTTAAAAGCTATTACGTTTAACTAATTGCCAGATTGATCAGTTAGCTTGTTTGTCCAAGCATACTAGGTTGGCTGAGCAGAGCTTCATGGGAGCCTGAAGATGCTGAAATTAAAAGAAAGATGTATCATTTCTGTAAATTTTGTATATGGTTCTCCAGTCTCAGGGATGATTGAAAACTATGAAGAACTGTGAGAACTCTATATTTTATTTCACATTTCTGTGGGCTGAAAAGGCAGATAGAGGAAATGTCATAACTCTCTGAATAAAAAGAGAATACGAACTTAATTTTAGTGATTGCTTCTTGTTGTCAGCTGCATATAATGGCATAGGGATGGCTTTTTCTGCCATATGCTAACTCAGGAAGAACTTAAATGGGCTTCTCTCATGGAATAGTAATAGTGAAAAGAAAGCAATACAGAATAATAAGAAGCAAATATAGCAAGCCAGTGGATCTGGATGTTCTTCTGTTTACAGACTATAAACTTGCATTTTACAAAGTATGCACTTTTTTGTTTGATAAAATTTCATTGCATAAGACTTAGCTGTTCTTCATTTCCCTTTGCAACACCCTTCTTCTCATCCTCATTTCATGAAATAAGGAATGAAGTCAATGTAATAGCTTTTTCTTAACACTAAAGGGAAAAATTGCAATGACATATACTTCTGTTAGTTTGGTGACCTACTGTATTTAAATATGAAAAGAGGTTTTATAAGGAAGAAGTGTGGTCTTCATGATTTGAGAATTAGATGGACAATAAGGATAATGACCTGCAAAGAACAAGGACAGTATACCCAATAGCAATAAAGATAGGGTAATAGAAGTGGCTATCAATCACCAGTGTGGAAGAATAGAGAAAATATAGGCTTCTTACTCTGAGAAAACAGGAAACCTATATTATGTGCCAGAAAGAACTGGCGCATGGAAGTGCAACTCTGCTAGCAAGGATTTTCAATTAATCTTTCAATTCTAGGATGCCACCATGTGATTGGCAAGTAATAAAAATTGTTTGTTTTTAAAAAACGAGGGGAAAGGTACAGGATTGTTGTTTTGACCTTCATGCTGTGCAAGGTCTTAGAAAAAGTTTGAAAGGAAGGGGTAATCAAGACTGTGTAAATGGAGGCAAACAGAAAATGGGATAAAATGTGAGATAGTTTTATCAAAAGTAGATCATGTTAGACAAACCTCATTTTTCTTTGATAAGATAAGGGATTTCTTTAAAAAGGGCAATGAAGTGGACCAAATACATCTGGATTTAAACAAAACATTTGAAACAGTGTTCATGGAAATCATTATTTAAGCAGTAGAGGACGGGAATTGAAATTAAAAACTGGCTAAATAGTTATAGTAGGATATTTTGAAAGAGAGGTTGTAAAAATGTGAGGAGTTTATTTATGGTATTTTTCGGAGATTCATTCTGGGACCGATTCTGTTTAATATTTCACATTAGTGACGTTAGTGCAAAACCCAGTTTCTGCTCCTGAAATTTGCAGACAGCAGAGAGTTATGAGTTGTTACTAATATTAAGGAGAATCTGACTATAAGATAGGAAGAATAAGATGACTGTCAATAGGAATCATCACAACAAGAAAAAATTTAATAGTGCAAAGTCATGCATTTAAATGGGACCTTCTGCTGTGAGCTGGAGGCCCATTGGTCAGCAGGGATGCAGCAAGTTAGACCTCTGTGTTTATTAAGATAAATACCTTTGTGGTATTTTTCAGCCATGAAGAAGACTGCTGTAAGTGTCAGAAACACATTTTCTGTGAGGATTGGAAAATATTGATACAATTAGGACAAAATACTGTTAAGATCTCATCTGGATTACTAGTATCAGTCTGGCCATCTGTACTGGAAAAAAGGTGAATTCAAACTGGAACAAATGCAGAAGAAGTCTCCAAGGACCATTAGTGGAATGGTAAAAAAATCTTTTGAGAGGAAATTAAAGGAACGTGGCTTGGTTTGGCTGACCAAGATGAAGATTCAAAGAGGATATGATTACTTTCTAGAAATACATTTGGGGGTAAATAGCAAGTAGGGGGAAGAACAATTGAAGTTAAAAGATAAGATCAAATGGATATGAATTAATAATACATTTAGACAGGAAGTTAAAAGAAGTTCTCTAGCTATCAGAGAAATTAACTTCTGGAACTGTCTTCCAGAAGGAGTAATAGGTGCAAGGAATCTGAATGGCTTACAAGGTGAAGCTTGATAAATTAAGGGCAGGCTAGGAAAGATCATTGAAGTTGGAAAGTGAAGCTTGTGAACTGAGACACTCTGCATTTGGTTTGCTGTCATTCTTATAAGAGCACTAAAGGAAGATTTGCATTCCATGTATGCTGTGTCAGGAAGTATTTCGTGCCATGTGTTTTGTCTGCTGTAAAACTAGTAAGTGGAAGAGAGTGAAGCCAGGAAAGTTGGTAATGAGATACATTGGCACAGGTAAAAGGAAAGGCTAAGTACTGGCATGGTTTCTGTCTTGTAGATACTAGGCATGTCCATGCAAGCAAACTGACTGTCTGTTCAAGGACATGTTTTGGTATGGGATCCGAGGGTTTCTGTGTCTCATATGTGCAAGGACAAAAAATAGGGCCAATCCAGACCCACTCATTAGATGAGGTTCTTTGTCTCTTGCTGGATCATGAGCTTTTAGTAGTAATTGTTGTATTTAATTGCTGCATTTAATTAATGTATCACATGCTTTAAAGTTTCCATTCAGTGCCTGAAGAGGAGAAGAGAAAATTTATTGTTTTCTTCTCTCCTTTTTGGTAGTGTAATTTAACTTTTGAAATGTTTTTCACTCTCGCATCTTTCTCTGATGAGATTGGCCACAGCTTTGATGGGATTTCAGATTTGGTGCACTGATTTAAGGTCAGAAAGAAAATTTTTTTACTGGTCAAGTTGCCAAGGATCTTCTTAGGGTTGCAGAGTAGGGGTGGAGGGTGCCTTTCTCTGTAGTTTGCAAAGTGATTCACTTTAGGATCATTTGAGTTCACCTAACAAATTCCCTGTCATTATAGGGGAGTTGGGAGTGACTTCTGCAAGATGTATGTTCTTGTACCTGTAGTGTCCTTCTCAGTTCTGTGTTCCAGGATTGAACTGATGCATTATATTGATGCTAGAGTTATGATTCAGAAAGTACTGTTTTATTGATGAAGTATAAACCCAAGTTCTTTATTGTTTGATTTTATTAAAGGATGGGTAGCATCTTTGTCAAGAATTGAGGTGCTAACTACAGTTTTGTGATTAGTTACCAGATGACTGACTATATTCCCTCTAAAGCTTGAACTAGGCATGATATACTTCATGACTTCTGAACTGCTATGTAGTACTGTTACATGCTTTTCTGCATTTGAGAGTTTCAATGCATTTAAATTATGGGACAGATAGATAAATTTATAATCATCATCATGCTGTCTTGCAGAGAGCAGTTTCTAAGACATATTGTGCTGAGACATTAACATTTATCATCTTATGTTGTTATTAAATTATTATGACTGGTATATACTGGTACTGGTATATATATATATATACACACACATATACTTCTTTACTATTAAATATGAGGTAAAGTATAAAAGCATCGTCTACCTTAAAAGGGATTGTAATGATAAAACCCCAAACCAGACAAATAGCAAAGGAAAGCATTAAGTGAAGTAGTTCACATGGTAATTCAAGACAAATGAGTATTTTTACCTCCAGAAAAGAAAAATGCAGAAGAAATGCAAGGTGTAAGGAAGAATTTAAAGGATGTGTGAGAGGTTCTAATGGAAAAAAATATTACCTTTTATCAGTTTTTATGCTTTTACAGAGTTCTTGAAGTAGCTGAGCTGCTAACAAAATATTCAGTCTACTTTTAAAAATCTGAATTAAGTTACCATGATATTTCAAATATTTGCATAGAGGTAAATTTTGTACCTATTTATAAATGCTGCTGGGAAAGACTGAATTTACAAACTAAATGCAATGAAATCAGTGAATTTATCAGAGACTTTATTTTCAAGTAGCCCTGCTAGAAATCGGTATTCAGAACAAACCTCTTATGGAAGAAATAAATTTGTAAAATTGAAAGTTATTTTTAAAAATCTTAAAGGCAGAATCATGAGATTTATTTTAAAGATATTATTTTTTGACAGGTTATCAAATTTGGGACATTTTTAGGTTCCCTGGACCTTGCCCAATATGGCAGATCCATTCCTACTGTTTTTTCTTCTAGGGCACAGAATTGCCTTTATGCCGTTGAGAAACATACTGTTCTGGGGTATGGTGTTGAAAACCTTTCCCTAAGGGGTCCAGAAGGGACACAGTTCTTAGCTTGAGAGCTTAGTCTTTCAAGCCTTTCCACTAAGACCTAAAAAACTAGACCATCTCCTGAAAGATCACGGAGGTGTGGCCAGTACTGCTTCTTTTCATTTAATCTTTTAAAGGAGGAATTATTTTACAAAGCAAGACGAGAAAAAGCTGTAGGGAAACTGTGATAGCTTCCTTGGCTTATAAGGGTTTTTTTGTTTCTTCCTCCCTTCCATGGGAGAAATGTACTGCCTTCTCCCCTCTACCCCTGCTTTCTTATTTTATAGCCTCCCCTACTAAGAAGAGAGTTTTCATCTCTTCTTTCTAGCAGTCTAACAAGTCACAGCTGTTAGTTCAAGCAGCATGTAGGAGCTACTTTCCTGTTTTCACACAGTGGGAGAATTTAAATGCAGAGTGAACCAGGAAGGGATTTATGTGTGTTATCCCTGACACAGAACTGCTAAGTGAGTTCCAGCAGGTAAAAGTGTAGAGTTAGTCAGATGAAGTGAACGAGAGCAACTCCTGTAATAGGAACAAAGAAAGGAAGAGAAAGTGCTCCAACACTAAATGGATCTGTTTAGTCAACAACCTGCGATCCTATCTCAAGGATAAAATCTTGCATCAACACTGACAGGATCATTCATCTATAGCAATGTGCCGCTTAAGTTTACCCAGCCAAGACACCATCAGTTGGCATCTTTGGAGGTGCTTGTGAAGGAAATATCAAATAATCGAACAGTTACTGATGCCTCAACATCTTTAGGAAGCATCTTCTCTGGACTAAATGAGAGACCAGGAAAACGAGTCCTTTGTGTAAGAGAAGTCATAGTTCAAAGACAACTTTATGTTACCAAATTTCCAAATAGATCCCATGTTGCTGCCATAAACCTCTCAGAGTGAAGGACTTGGTTTCATATTATTCTTTTGAAACTCTACTTAATAAAAATAATGTTTAAGCAAGAGAACACCTTTGAAGCTATTGCTGATAGTTTAGATAGCTCTAGAGTTCACCTTTTGACTTTGATTTTCTTCCAGGTGTTCCATAGCATGGGCTGTTGGTGCTAAGTTTCTGTTCATCTGTAACCCGTTCCTCTGGCAAGAAGTGTTGTTTGTTACCTGTCAGTGTATAGAAATTCAGGCATCACCATCTTTCAGGGCAATACTTCTTCAGATGGTTTCAGAGTGGCTTGTGGCATGCCTTGCAAGTGCACTTACAGCCAAGTATACTCCCCTTGCAAGTGATTGCTTAAAACCTTTTTTGTTTTTCCTTAGATACAGAAAGAGGGCGGAAGTGGTTTTGACATGGGCAGAAAAGAAGCTAAGCAAGATCTTTATTTTGTCTGCCAGGTATGCAGACTTAAATTTGATCATTCTATTCAAAGCCTTAAAAGGTCGTATTAAGTGTCCCTGCTATAAAAAAAGTGGAGGAGTAGAGAGAATTAGGTAGCATTGAACTGCTGGTGCTGCATGCCGGTCCTGGGCTGGTTGATTCATTGGTTTGCTTTATAAATGTAAAAAAGGGAGATATGTAGGAAAGAAAAAATAGCATGAAGGGTGAGTGTAACTTTCATTTGTGTCATAGCATATAGAGTCACTCCTGGGTAGTGGCATGTCCAGCCTTCTTCTTAGACACTCAAAGACTTTTTCTAGTTTTAATTTCTTCAAGGCACTACTTTCTGGTCACTGGCTCATGAAGCATTGTGCAAATTGAGGATTGTTGTGGCTGCCTGCATCAAATCTTCATTAGAGAAAAAGCAAACATAAGGAATATAGGAAAGACCAGAAAAGAATTTGTGGGAGAGCCGGGCACACTATTACTTTGAGGAATAAAATGTTAATAGGAATCTTAGGTTCATATTTCAAACATTAAAGATTCATCGAAATGTGGTGGTACATATATCAACCAGTACTGTCTCCTCACCCAACTGTTCATCTAGCTTTTTCAGAGACAATTTTTAAAAAGTCCTAAAGGAGAGATAATAGATATTAAACTGGGTAGAAGAGGGGCAGGAATGCATAGCCATTCCGATGATGAAACTTGTTCCTTTCCCTGTCTCTTGAGTTGTTCGTCTGACAACCTTCCGGTCCACAAACCTTAAAATCTTGCCAAATAGCTGCAGAAAAATAATTTCCAGAAAAGGGTGGCATCTGATTTATTTCCTGCATCCTACCCTGTCTTGTTGTGGTTTTGGCTGCAAGATTGCAAGTCTAAAACTGAGAGAAGTGTCATCAGCCCCTAGAGACAGTGTCCAAACAATTGAACATGTTTGGAGGAAAGATTTATTCTTTGGCTCTCTCAATACTTGTAACTGCCAATTATTGAGTAGTTATGGCCTGACACAGACTCACTGTGGTTCATGACTTGCTCTTGGATTCCGAAGTATCTGGAATTGTTCAAGGAAGGCTAAGGAGGTGTCCAAACATTTCCTCAAGGTTCCTTTGATATTTGGTGCTGCTAGTGGTCTTCAGGCATGTTGGTTTCTTTCAGGAGATGTACTCTGACTCGTATCTCAGAGACTGGGCTAGTATAGGAACATAAATAGAGAGATGAGAATTCCTTTTCTGTTCATCTGTGAAACTGGACTCGCTCAGATTTCTTCAGCTCAAGGCAGACAAGGTTTTGGAAGAGCTGAAAGCCACAGAGTTCACAGCCAGTTTTCAGGGCTTGAATCAAACTCTGCTTTTGCAGGAAATCTTTTCAGTTCTGTGACAGCAGTTAGCAGTCCTCTTTTACAAACTGGCTACCTGCAAAGCCACAAGAATCTGCCGGTCCTAATCAAAGGAGAACACAAGGAACAACACCCCTCTTGCTGTTCTCCCTCTTCTACCCCCTTCAAAAAGAAATCAAAATTGCCCCTGAAATCCAAAGTTCAAGCCAAAGTTGATTCCACATATCATTCATTAATATGACTGAGAGATCTAAAGCCAGAGAGGAGATGTTTCTGTTTCTCTCCTTATGATGATTCTTTGTCTTGCCTTTTATTTGGGTCATTTGGTTTGAAAGGCTCAAATGGTGGTGATTCTGAGTAGAAACAGAACCAGCCTATAGGTCTTGTCCTCTTCTGCTCTAGGTATTTTGCTCATGAAAAAACTCTTGAAGAGTATTACTTGGCTGTGGTGAAAATGTGAATCATCAAAGACATTGCCAGGGGGAAGAGTTTCGATTTCTGTATTCTTTTTTGAAACACGCACACACACATAATATATATACTGAATTTGAATCTCTGCGATTTGGACAAATACCTCAGTAGAAGGAAATTCTGCATGCCTTACTGGAGGAGAGTAATCCGTCCTTTCAATGTTCAGGATGGATTTGGGTCTCTAGGCCTTTGAATAATTTCCATCTATCTCAGTAAGCCACGAAAGTACATCAAGTTCTTGGTGGGCTGTGACCATTGCCTTTCAAGTTCCTATCCTTCAGATCTTCATTAGTCCTTAGGCTATCATTAAATGCTTGGCAATGGTTTTATCTTATCTTTGTTGTTAACGTCTGCAGGTGCATTAGTTATCTAGAAAACTTACTCATTAGAGATCATTTTTACAGCAGGGTATTTTGTGCCTTCTGGAAAACTTATTACTTGAAGAATCCCTGTCAAAATAAGACTTTCTTTTGTCCCATTTCAGGCTCTTCCCTTGACAGAGGGTACCTGGGGTCTCAAAAGAGCTCTAGTTTACATATGCTTCTACAATTTTATGCAGACAGGAGATCAAGCTATATCCACAACAGAATACCCAGGTTATATTATTTTCTTAATTTTATACTGAGGAATGGTATGCACTTTGGATATGATCTATACCAGAACAAGAGAGTTTAAAGTACAAAATAAGCATTTGAAGTTTGGATTCAGTGCATTTTCTGTTAACACGTGAAAGTCTATATCCAATATAACAAGTATACTTTGATGGAGATGCCCTTCTTTTATCCTGCTCCAAAAATCATGATTGGTAAGGAGTATCCAACCCAAAAAACAGAGCAAGTCTTAAATGTTTCTCTGGAGAAAAATGTGAACACAGAGAAAACTTTACAATCAGTACACTATAGCCTACCATTTAGTTTTACCAGCTCCCTTTTCTAGCAGCCAAGCTGTAACACTCCTTTGTGCACCAGTCAAAACTTCTTACAGCATCAGTTTCATGGTGAAATGTGCTTGTTCTCACAAAGAGTTTTTCCCTTTAAGGGAGAAAATTTGAGGGTGTCCGATGCTGGGCTTTAGGAATCAAGGATAATCAGACTAAGCTTATCCAGATGCCATCTCAGGTTCCAGAGCAGTCCATTTGCCAGGTTCACACCCAGAAGAATTCCTAGAAATTGTGAGGTTCACAGCATTTTTCCAGCAGAGGTGGGAGGAGGGTTCTACCCCAGCTCTGGTTTGTTAATAGCTCATCAAAAGAGATGTATTTCTTCTGAATCTACAGTAAACATGCACATTAACAGAGCTCTTCCACATTCCTTGCTGGAAAGAAAAAAATGTCATCTTCTTTTTCTTCAAGAGAATCCTTTAATCCCAGGCTGCTTCTGCTTGCAAATCAGAACAGCTAGGGCTTGTTTTCCAGGAGCAAGAGACAGACACAACTGAAATGAAATTTAAATAACCAAGATCTCTCACTCTCTCAGGTTCTGAACAATGAAGCAAACTCACTCTTAGATAATTAAGTAGTACAGCATTTGAGGGCAGTGCCTTACCTCTGTGTGGTTGCATTCTCCGCTCATCTCTACTGTCAGCCTTAACTTCCCCTAGTCTGAGCTTCTTTGCACAGAAATCTCACAGTAAACCCCTAGCTGCCTGACGTTATCAATCTTCCCATGGGCTCTCTGTTGGTTCAGAGTATGAAGGGGTACTATAGGGTAAAGGAGTTACACCTTCACTAATCATTAAAATCACAGGCAAACCTTCAAAGCTATTAAAGTCACATATATGAGGTAATACTTTTATGAATTAGATACTGATTAAAAGGCAGAACTGTTAGATTTTCTGCATCACAAAAGGTTAATAGTGAGGTGCCACAAGGCACAGTACTGACTACTACTATTGTGTGTAATACATTGAGCAGTTATCTATAAAAGAGAGGTGAACAATAAGATGGGAAATGTGGCAGATGACATGAAAGCAAATCAGTAGCTGGAGTTCAGATCCATACCCAGCTCTCCTAAAAAATCCCCCTGATCCATTGCATTTTTTATCACAGCAGATTCTTTTAGTCCTTTTCACTGTATTCATGAATGTAACTTGCACAATACAATATCCCAGCGACCTTATGCTTTCCATTCTGCTGAGTGAGGTTTATAGCTTTTCATTTTCATTTTCAGCCTTGGGCTGACTTGAAAGACTGAATCCATGTCCCAGCCTGCAGACTGGAAGCACTTAATTAGTATGCAGGGCAGGTACTGAGGGAGGCTGTCTCTATGCGACAGCTCTCAATCCACTCTGATTATTATGGCTCAGGGAAGAGAAAGTGCAAGGGAAATGGAAAAAAGTGTGAGAAAAAAAAATTATTGCCTTTTCAAATTAAAAAATACATATATATGTATCTCGGTATAAAGTATCTGGAAATATCAACAAAGAAAATGTTTCTGCCTCTGTATTAGTGGCCAGTCATTCCCTCAGTAAATTTAAAAGCAAGTATCTGTTAAAGACGGTCACAAGGGAAGAAGCCAAACCTCAAATATTAATTACCTGTTGAATTTATTATTTCTGGACACTTTTAAGGAAGAGCTTATGACTTTAATATCACAAGCATCATAGCATCAAGTAACAATCCACTCTGCTGCTAATTTTCTTGTTTACTGCTTGGACAGACGGCTCCCTATCAAGATTGTAAAGCTAAGCCTATTGTAAGTGTGTGCACTTGCTCATAGGAGAAAGAACAAGGAAGACAGGGAAGTATGAGTTATTATTATGATTTATCTGTTTTGTTTTAACAAGATATGAAACTATGGGGAAAAATACTATCTTCGTCTGTTGTCATTCATACTGAAGGACAGAAAAATGTTTCACAGACAATCAGATCCTCTCCCTTTTTCTTGTTCCAGTTACATATATCCCAGATAGCTCCTTGTTCGTGGGTAAAATGCTGCCACTTGTGGTTAGGAATATTGCAGCTGTTGAACAATGGTTTTAGGACTGAAAATTACATAAGGAATAATAACTAATTTCCTCTTAAAATGAGATTATAGGGGTCACCTTGTATATGGTGATTACCTTACCTTGTGCCTTAGCTCTTGCCTTACCCTCTAAGCCAGTGGTGACAGCACTAACCAATGAAGTCCTTGGGGTCCTAGTTTAGTTTGCTTAAGGATGTTCAATTATGCCATCTTCTTCCTCCCTAGGAGCTTGCCCTTACAGTTAGCAAACTGGTTGAGGTAGGGGCAGTGTTTTTCTTCCTGTTGGCTCTGTGCCTTCATGCTGAAAGGAACACAAGATTTATGGTTCCAGAAGAATGGTAGACAAGAAGGGGCATGACTTGCTAGCCTGGTACTCAGCGTTCTCACCTTGAGGATGGGATTCCTGAGTTCAACAGCATTCTATATTTCTCTCCCTTTATGCATCTTTGTGCAGCTCACCACTCATCCTTTTCAATTGTCTGATTGGGGCATTTAATTTTCTCCTGGCACAGTGTAGAAAGCTGAGGTATCTAATCTTCTTTGAGGGTCAGGCAACTAAAATGAGCTGTTACACTACGTAAATTTTTTATTAGCATCCTGTGGGTTATTTAAGGCTTTTGATATGGTTCCCCACAACATTTTTCTCCCTGAATTGGAGAGATATGGATTTGATGGGTGGACTGTTCGTCGGATGAGGAATTGGTTGGATGGTCACATCCAGAGGGTGGTGGTCAATGGCTCAATGTCCAGATGGAGATTGGAGACAAGTGGTGTTTCTCAGGTGATGTCCATATTGGCACCAGTACTGTTTAATATCTTCAGCAGTGACATATACAGACAGTGGGATTGAGTGTACCCTCAGCAAGTTTGCAGATGACACCAAGCTGAGTGGTGCGGTTGACATGCCTGAGGGATGGAATGCCATCCAGAGGGACCTGGACAGGCTCAAGAAGTGAGCTTGTGTGAACCTCATGAGGTTCAACAAAGCCAAGTGCAAGGTCTTGCACCTGGGTCAGGGCAACCCCTGGTACCAATACAGGCTCAGGGATGAAGGCATTGAGAGCAGCCCTGTGGAGAAGAACTTGGGGATACTGGCAGATGAAAAACTGGACATGCGTCGGCAAGGTGCACTCACAGCCCAGAAAGCTGACCATGTACTGGGCTGCATCAAGAGAAGCATGTCCAGCAGGTCGAGGGAGGTGATTCTCCCCCTCTACTCTGCTCTGGTGAGACCCCACCTGCAGTACTGCGTTCAGCTCTGGAGTCCTCAGCGCAAGAAAGACATGGACCTGTTGGAGCGGGTCCAGAGAAGGGCCCCAGAGATAATCAGAGGGATGGAGCCCTCCTTCAAGGAAAGGCTGAGGGTTAGGGCTGTTCAGCCTGTAGAAGAGAAGGCTCTGGGGAGACCTTATTGCAACCTTTCAATACTTAAAGGGGGCTTATAAGAAAGATGGGGACAAACTTTTTGTTAGGGCCTGTTGCAATAGGACAAGGGGTAGTGATTTTAAACTAAAAGATGATAGATTTAGACTAGATATAAGGAAATTTTTTTTTACAGTGAGGGTGGTGAAACACTGGAACAAGTTGACCAGAGAGGTGGTAGATGCCCTATCCCTGGAAACATTCTAGGTCAGGGTAGATGGGGCTCTGAGCAACCTGGTCTGGTTGAAGATATCCCTGCTCATTGCAGAGGAGTTGGATTAGATGACCTTTAAAGGTCCCTTCCAACACAAACTATTCTATTCTATAATTCTATTTCAAAGAGCGCCCATTTTATCAGAAGCAGAACCCAGGATTTTGGTCTTGGAAAATCTACTGGGATATTCAATGAACAGTTCTGTTCAATAGTGACTAAGATGAAAACAATATGGAAGAAATTATGGGACTCAAATTTCAGATGACCAATTTAAGATCAGTTGTAACATCACTAACAGAGGAACATTGCCAAGCTTCAGGAGGTGCTGAGTTTTAATCAATCATATATGATCCAGAATTATCAGTTTAATTATTTGTGTGCAGATTTATGTAAAATCAATAATGATCACTGTAAGTGAAAGCTGTAATTCCATCAAGGAGAAGTGACACCAAGAATGAAGTCCAAGTCACCACACATCAGAGCTGGGTTTTCCTGGGTTTAAGCTGCTGTGTATGTATAACCAACACTGCATTTTTTTCTATTGTGAATTTAGTTTATTTCACAGTCCACCTTCTGTTTGGGAATGAAGCTGATTATTTACATAGCTCCCTAATTATAATTTATCACTGATTTTTATGGGACTAAAACACTCTGTCATCTGACGCTAAGGGGACAGACAGGTTCTTTTATGGATCCTTGGCAGAATGGTGATGGCACTAAGTTGTAGTTACAATTAAAACTGTGTTTTCTTAACAGGATATTATGATTAGTATAGCACAGAATTTATGATTAGAATTGAACAAGATTTCTACAAACATAAGTACAATTCATAAGTGGCATAATACAGATTTTATAATACAACTTATGATTTCTAATCACCTAGACCCTAACTTAACTTACGGTTTCTAATCACCTAGACCTGCTGCAGGTAAGATCAGTTCTTAATACATGATTTGCTGTATCAGTATAACAATCATCATCTAGACTCAAAAATCACATAAAGAATCCAAGTCACACACAGTCAGTCCTTGAAGAAAGCAAACAATGGTGGAGGCATCCCTGGACATCAGGAGGTCACGATCTCACTGCCCAGCAGCAGCTCTGGTCCAAGCTCCCCGTTCAGGACTCATAACTGCCTGATTTTGTAGACAGTGCTCTGTGTGCTTTTACGCTTCCCTGTTCAGTCACAGGGTCATCAACAACACCTGGCTGGCCAGGTGCCTGGGACCTTCAAGGCCAGTAAGGAGGGGAGTAATCGGCCTGGTGCCCAGGAACCTTGAGGCCAGCAGGGAGGGGAAGAAGAAATCTGTTTGGTTTGTCTACTTGGTTCACAGGACCTTCAGGGCCTGATAGTGAGGGGAAAGGGAACTCACACGTGACTCGCTTGGCCACAGAGAATGGCTTTGCCTTATAAAATGGCTTTAGTTATGCTAACCATTTTATCAGGAGTCAGGAACAGGAGGTACCAGTCACATACATACTCCTAGAAACATGAAGTCATTTTCTATCTCTTTGAGATAAACACAGATGAGAAAGACGCCTAAAAACACCTTTGATGATGAGAAGATTTGCCTTGCTCATGAAACTAGGCTTTATTTGTCAAAATATTTACATGGTACATGAATGGCTGATAAAACATCAACATCACTGCCCTCATTTTTAGGCTGCAGAGTCTTCTTCAGCACAACAATTAAGTATTTGTCCTCTGCTAAGTACAAGTAATGCAGCTGATTTCCTGAGATCTGCTTGTATGCACAATTGTAACTTTGTTGCTCATCTTGTGCTCTATGCTACAAGAAAAGAATGAATTAAGATTTCATGGCAATGTGAATTTTAGCATCTTAAATTTTGGAGTGTTTGACTTTGCAGCTATAATATTCTTTTAATATAATCTCTTTATGTGTAATTTCCTGTGTTAATTCCATCATGTGGAACCACATTAAGTCTCACATGGGTCATTAGTAGAGCTGGAACTTAGATATGATTGTACAGACCTCTATCATTTGAGCTAACTGACCTTAACAACAGGCAGCTATCCTTTATGAGAACCAGCCTCTAAAGGCAAAATGAGACAAGCACTTTGCAAAGGGATTTCATGGCTATTTGCTGACAACAGAGGAACGATGGGACTCAGGAAGCCTTGTCCTGGTAATGTACGTGTGCTAATGGCTACAGACCCTCTGCTCTAACTCTCTTCAGTCTGTCTCCTTCTGCATTTGGAGATAGACTCCCTGTCAACTCAGCTCAGCCTGAGCCTATGCTCAGTATGGATGAAATAATCAACATATTTATTTACTAGCCTCTTATATCTTCTGAGTGTACACAGCTAGCCATTGTAGACTTTATTATGTCAGGTTGTTTTCCACCTAACCAGCACAAATCGTCTAGGGAACAAAGAAAAGTTTCTCTCTACCAGGTCTACCCTAGCATTTGTTCTGTGGTTCTGAAGCATGAAGGTACCACAACTTCTGAAAACAAGTGTAAAAATTTTTTATCATTGACAAAACAGTATAGTTTTCTGTAAGTTATTCATCAGAAAAGAGAGAGACATCTATGCTGACATTGTACAAAGTATCAGCCTGAGGCAGACGGCACAGAAAATTTAAACTCAAATGATTAAAATTTGACAGTTACAAGCAACTAAACCAAGGCCTTGTAATGTTAGGTGTTAGGTAACTATTACTCTGCTATACCAGCTCTTGACAAATGCAACTTTCCCAGTACGATCTGAAACCTTAATAGGGGAAATATATGTAGATAAATACATTGGATTCAGAAAGCACAACTGATTAGAAACAACCCTGACACAGATCAGATTTGCTTCACTGCCAATATTTAGGGAAATCAATAAACTAAACTGCCTAATTGTTGAAAAACAACATTTTAAAGGGCTTTTGGATTCAGTATCATATATTTTGGTAGCAAGGGTGTTCAAAACACAAAAATTAATCTTGATCATCTCCTTTCAGCATTTTTAGTCACTATTAACTGTGAGAGTTGTGAAGACCTTGGTATGAAACACAGGCCCATAACAAACATTTTACTTATTTTGGTAGTTGACTAGAAACAAACCAATACATACGCCAAGTATAAAATTGAGTAATTTTATCTTGCCATTTCCATCAGTTTCTGTCTTCTGTAATTTACTAGCATTTATGTAGTGCTGTTGATCATGAAGTGTTCTATTGTCAATTTGTTCAAAGACACTTTGATAACTGAATTTTAAAAGCAGATATAGTTGCGGCCCCTTTTATCTGTAAAAAGCTAATTGTAATCTTTGTTGCAGTGTACAGTATTATTACCCATATTAGGTACTATTTTCAGAAGTTCTAACTTTTGAATAAAAAAACTAACTTGTTTTCTGTCGTAGAACAAAAGTTCTAATTTAATACAGTCAGCCTATACTTCCACTAATATAATTAGAAGCATAATTGATTTTTCTGACTGTATCAACACTGGACTATTTCAGTCTGAAGTTGATGATCTACCAGTTAATATGATAGTAGTTTGAAGGGGAAAACCTGGGCATTTACTGTGATTTTTGAGATATACTGGGCTTTACCTGAGACCTTTCCTTATAGTTTACCTGATCCAGGTAACAGCATAGTTTACGTGACTGCACTAAAACTAGAGATACCCTGTTCTATTTTTTGTGTATCTGTATACCGTTGTTGTGGTTTAACCCCAGCTGGCAGCTCAGCCCCACACAGCTGCTCGCTCACTCCCCACTGGTAGGATGGGGGAGAGAGTCAGAAGAGTAAAAGTGAGAAAACTTGTGGGCTGAGATAAAGACAGTTTAACAGGTAAAGCAAAAGCTGTGCACGCAACCAAAGCAAACCAAAGAATTCATTCACTGCTTCCCATCAGCAGGCAGATGCTCAGCCAGCTCCAGCAAAGCAGGGCTCCATCACTCATAACAGTTACTTTAGAAGGCAAAATACCATCACTCTGAACGTCCCCCGCTTCCTTCTTCTTTCCCCAGCTTTACATGCTGAACATGATGTTGTATGGTGTGGAATATTCCATTGGCCAGTTTGGATCCGTTGCTCTGACTATGCTCCCTCCCAGTTTCTTGTGCACCTGTGTGTTAGTAAAACACGGGAAGTTGAAAAGTCCTTGATTTTCTTTGCAGCAACTAGAAACATCAGTGTATTATCAACATTCTTCTCATACTAAATCCCATACTAAAGCCGAAAGCGGTATTCTAGCTAGTAAGAAAATTAGTTCTATCCCAGCCAAAACCAGGGTAACCGTGCACCCCTGTTTCATGCTGGTGTCCTCATTCCTCGTCCATCTCTACAGAACACAAGATTAATTTGTGCTGAGGTTTTCTACTAAAGAGGAAACTAAATAGGTCTTGGGGCAGGAAAAATTTGCTTTGCTTTATAGGCAAACAGTACAGATTCAACCTGGGCTAGACCTAGTCACACTCCAGATTGCCAGAGATATCCTGACAAGAGGTCTTGCCTTGCTAGTCCTGATGCTTCCCAGCAAACTTGGCATCTTGCTGGTGGACAGTGAGAAGAAGGAACTGATGGGAGAAGAGATGGCTAAATGTAAAGATATTTATGTCCCTTTTCATCATGTTAAGTAAGATCTTTCTACGTGACTCTCAAACCTTCTGCTATATTCTTATTAGTGCCCAAATCCCCAGTTACTTTGTTTGCTGAGAATAAATGGTTTATTCCTCTGTTTGGTCTTTTTTGAAAAATAATGAGCGAGTTGTAAAATGAATAGTACCCTACAACAATGTGTCCTCTTATATTTTTCTGAATTTTTAGGCACTGGCACTTTTGTTATGTTTTGCTGCCCCACCTTCCTGGGCCTTCGTTTGTATGCAGAAATAGACATCCTGTGTAGAGGGAGAAACCGTCGTCCAGAATGCACAGTGTGAAGACAGTATGTGCAGGGAGCGCTGGGGATGGGACTGAGGGAATGGAGTGCCCCCCGAGGGGCACTGTACTCACAGGGCAGAAGCTTTTCTAGCAGAGTAGGAGGGAGCTCCTACCAAATGCATATAATCCAGTGACTGGACAATCACACTAACTAGCCTTTGGCTTCCTTTTAGGGGCTGAAGTCTGTGGACATTCCTGAGGAATAAGACGTCAGTCGTGAGGGGCTGAAGGGCTGGGTCATGAAGGAAGAGGAGGGGGGAAGAGTGGCTAAGAGAAATAGGGAACAGAAAAGGCCACTGGTGGTGGCCATTTACCCGTATGGTTGCACTTTATGAGCATGCTGTGAGTTCTGCTGCAAAATAAACTCTGATGGCTTTTCAGACTTGTCTCCCCATCAAGAAGCCAGATTCACTGCCTACACTGGTGCTAGCTTTTGAGAAGTTACTATGAAGGGCTCTATTTGCAGCATCCATCTGGATGGAAAGGCTCTCATAGGCCACAGTAAAAGTTTTGGAGGACATGGTAGCCTTGATGAGTTGATCGAAAAGCTCATTTATTCCCTACCCATCAGGAGTTTACTGCTTGATGAAATACTCATGTTTGCCTCCCTGTCTGGTAGGACAGCATGACCAGAAGAGCACAAGATAGATAGCACTGATCAAAATGCAATCAATATCCTAATCCAGAAAATACAGGAATCATCTGTTCACTGGGTACACTCTGTCATGATGTCCTTGCATTCTTCCTTGTACTCAGCAAGGCTTTGTAGGCCAGGAAGTGAAATCTCTTCTGAGTAACTTTGTCAAAGGCCCTCAGTGCCAGACACAATTACCTAATCTCTTGGCCCCTTTCCCGCTATTTGAGCATACTTTCTGGGAAACTGCCTTGCGATCCCAGGGCAACAGTGGTCCACACCATTTGGGGATAGTAGACTTGAGCACATTTGAGCTGGCCACCCGACCGTGAACTTTTCTATGACTGCAGGGCTGGTTGCGGAAGTCAGGAATGTTCAGGCTTTGTGAGCAGATTGCAGTGCTTATGGACGTGAGGATAAAATCCATCATGCTGCTGGGCAGGCCCCAATTGTTTGCACAGAGTTACTCCTTATCCTAAAATGGTGGAGTCACTGTCCATCCTCCCTCTGTAGAACATGAAGCAGTCCTCCCAGTGCATGCTTATCTCCCTCTTCCTTCCCCTGTTTGCTGGGGAAGAGATCTGTATTTGATTGATTTGCTATAGGAGTAAGTCTAGGTGATAAGTGCCAGCGGTATTCTGTTGTAAACAGAATAGTCTCCCTCTGTCTAGGGCGAGGGAGAGGCCTGCAGTCTCCCTCTCTGTCCTGGTCATTGAGAACCATTGTGTCCCATCCCAGTGTGTCCAAGTTAGCTCTTTAAAGTCTGATCCCAGCCAAACCAATAGCAGCAGCTGCAGCAGCAGAAGTTGCAGCAAGAGGCAGCGTGTGTATGTGTCAAAGTTGCAAAGCGGGGGCTGATGACAGTGCTGGCTGAAGCCCTGTTTATATGGTCATAGGCTGTATGTGAGGCCAGTGAGTCACAGTAGAACGCATGCTGCAGGGATTTGTGTTACTGGGAGGCAGAGCCAGAGGGTAGCTCTTGTGCTGTTGTTCTTACCTGGTCATTCAGTGTATGCTCAGGGAGTAGGGGCACAACCTGCCTACTCAAAAGGTCCTCAGATTGGAATAGTGTGTGCAGCCCATGTCGCATGACCCAGATAGATAGATAAAATGCACTCTGACATACCTACCAAAGTTGTAATTAGAACATGTGTTTTCCTGGTGTATTCATTGTCAATGGAAGCAGAGAAAAAGAAATTATAAGTTGAAATAGCATGCTGTATATTTCTACTACTTTTTTCAACGTGGAAAATGTTACAATAAAGATTCATAATTACAAGTGGTGAGAATGTATTACTCCCTATGTGTGTCTGTGTGTGTTTGTGAGACACAAACTGAGTTTTATTCAACATCTAATTACTCAAACTCTTTAATGTCATAATAAGATATAGCAGTAGGAATTTGTGTGAATTGGGCAAAAAGAACGTGTGCGAAGGTTTTAGGATGTAATCTTGGCTGACACAGAGTAGGTGAAATTCCTTTTTCTCCCCTGTCCTGTGCTAAAGATTTTCTACCAGTAAAGGGAAGGCTTTTAAAGGAGGTCCTCCTTTATGGTAGAATCACAGAATAGTAGGTGTTGGAAGGGCCCTCTGGAGATCATCCAGTCCAACCCCCTGCTAAAGCAGGTACCCCTAGAGCAGGGTGCACAGGAACGCGTCCAGGTGGGTTTTTAGTATCTCCAGAGAAGGAGACTCCACAGCCTCTCTGGGCAGCCTGTTCCAGTACTCTGTCACCCTCACAGTAAATAAGTTCTTCCTCATGTTCAGGTGGAACTGCCTGTGCTCCAGTTTCTGCCCATTGCCCCTTGTCCTGTCACTGGGCACCACTGAGAAGAGTCTGGGCCCATCCTNCATCAGAAAACTTGCTGAGGGTACGCTCTGTCCCTTCATCCAGGTCGCTGATGAATATGTTGAACAGGTCTGGACCCAGTACCGACCACTAGGGAACACCGCTGGTCACAGGCCTCCAACCAGACTCTGCACGACTGATCACAACCTTCTGCGCTCTGCCATTCAGCCAGTTCTCGATTCACCTTACCATCCACTCATCTAACCCACACTTCCTAAGCTTAACTGTGAGGATGTTGTGGGAGACAGTGTCAAAAGCCTTGCTGAAGTCAAGGTAGACAACATCCACTGTTCTCCCCTCATCTACCCAGCCGGTCATGCTGTCATAGAAGGCTATCAGATTGGTCAAGCAGGATTTCCCCTTGGTGAAACCATGTTGACTACTCCTGATAGCTTTCTTTTCCTCCACATGCTTAGAGATGCCTATCAGAATGAGATGTTCCATCACCTTTCCAGGGATGGAGGTGAGGCTGACTGGCCTGTAGTTTCTCGGGTCCTCCTTCTTGCCCTTTTTGGAGACTGGAGTGACACTGGCTTTCCTCCAGTCCTCAGGCACCTCCCCTGTTCTCCATGACTATTCAAAGATGATGGAGAGTGGCTTAGCAGTAACACCTGCCAGCTCCCTCAGCACTCGTGGGTACATCCCGTCAGGGCTCATAGCCAAAACCCCTTAATGCATAAAATTGAAAACCACATATGTTTCTATGGCAAAAAACACAAAAGCAAAAACTATAGAAAACCAAAATCCTAATAGTAAAAGCACACATTTTACAAGTTTTAAATACTCTACATTTAAATAGGAAAAGGAAGAAATTAATGTAGAATGTTAATGAAGCTATTAGAAAGTATCATTAGTTCTTCATTTTCTAAGATATGCACAAAGATTCCGAATCCATAATTTTAGGAAACTTTTTATTTTTAAATACATCTTTATTTAGGCTCAGATTCAGCAAAACATTTAAATACAGACTTGAAATTATTTATATGCTAACTTGATTTGATTGGGTCATAGAGGAGCAAATTGCTCACCAAAAATGCTGTTTATGGAAAGGACTTGGGAAACTGTCACTTCCTGCATTGCATAAACTTCCTGAGCTAGAAACTGAGACAGGTTTGGCTCTTGTTCCTTCAGTATACAAAGTCTGCTAATGCACAGCAGTTGGCACAGAAAGACAGACTCAAATGGAGGCACAGTATGGGGCCATTATAATTGCTTCTTGTATAAGTGTGGGATCTGGAGGGATGATGGAGTAACCCTGGAAGTAGGACCTGCAGTGCTAGGAGTCCTGGCTGGCTGCAGCACAGAGGCAGCCTGAGACTGACTGGCTGTCATTATCTGAGCAGCAAGTGTTGGTTTGGCTGGGAAGAGAGACACCCATATTCTGGAAAGTTCCCTTCCTACTGCTCTGTGAGCTCTGTGTAGCTTTGCCAGCAGGAGCTGTGCAGGCTCAGAAATCCCTCCTCTTTTCCTTTTGTTTAAATATAGTAAGAATTAAAGTAGATTCAAAGGGGACCGACCTGCAAAACTGTCAAATCCATGTGAAACCGACAACCTGGCAGACAACTGGCCATAGCTGTAGTTAACGGTAGATCCCATGGTATGCTGTTGGAAGTCATATTATTAAGTCTTACTGCCTTGGCCAAAATCCAACATGCTTTATTATTTTCTGCTTCCTTCAAACTCTTCTCTGCACTTTCAATAACATGTTGAAGTTTTCTTGATCTCCTAGCTCAAGCTTGTGCACTGTTGCTTGTGTGATGCCCCAGGAGATGATAAACTGATAGTAAGCAACATGATTCAAATGTATGTACCTGTGGATAAGACTTACCCCTCTGAGCTCCTGCACAGGGCTTAAATACAACTGCTGTATTTTTGCTTTAGGAAAACAGAAGGAGCTGAAGGACGTTAAAGCTGAAATGGTCTTAGCGAGTCTCCATAGAGTGGACAAAAAAGGATACCGTGCAAGCAGAATTTTCTTCTGACTCAGCCTACAGAGTTGATCCAGCTGACAAAAACCCATCCATTACAACATTTTAAGAAGTACAGCAGAGCCCAGTGCTGCATTCTTGGGTGCTTCTTCTAGGTCCAAAGGGCAAACTTGCTTCAGCATGACCCATTGTTTGCCTTGGAATTTCAAAGATTGAAGGTGTCTTTAAGTGTCAGTAATTCTCATGGTTATTGTTAAATATTTCCTTTTATTATCTGTATAATAGCAGTTAGAGATTAGAAAAAACAAGGTGAGTTCTCAAGTTCACCCTCACCATTTCCTGTCTGCGAGCACAAGAATGTTCTGTGCGTGAGGAGACTCCGACTCACACATCCCAGGAGAGCGGCCTGACCACCAGACTGCAGGCTGTTTTGAAGGCAGGCGCTCTCCACCCTTCCTATTGAAACTGTGCCATGCTGCAGAAAATAATTTAAGTTCATTGGGCCAGAGAGAGAGAATGGGAGTCACAGAGAGCAGAGAAAGCGTAAGAGAAAGCATGACTGTACTGGTTAAGGCACCCAGCTGGCAGAGGCAGCCTTAGATTCCCTTCCCAGCTTTCAGGACTGTTTCTTAAATATTTCATATAAATAGTCACTGGATAAAATACAGAAACAGATGTTTTGGATACCATACTCAGAGGTGCCTAATTTTTCCCATGCTCTATATAGGAAATCTAGACACAGAACAAGAGGTTCTGAACTCCCCTCTAGGAACCCAGTACCTTTGGCACTGTGGCGTTGGAAGTTCTGGGTAACTAATTCCCTTATTGGACCACATCCTCAGGCTGTCACCTCAAAAATCTATTTCAAAGATGCACTTTCTCCATCACATTTCCTTTCCCAGTGTATTTGGTGCTGGCATTTTTTTGTATTCCTTCTTTTAAGTGCTCCATTATTCCTTTGGCTCTGCCAGATAGCTTTAAAATTAAAAGCTTCAAAAATCAGGTCAGACTTTATCTTTGACTAGGGTACATTTTTTGTTTCATATTTGACCTGCTAGAGAATGCAGCCATTTTCCCATTACAGAAGCTTGACTACGCCTATTTTCAGATAACAAGATAGATTGGAGTTGTTTTTCTAATCAAAAATGTTTGTGATACAGTTTGGTGTTTTATGCATTTCCCCAAACTGCTTGGATTGAAATAAACACACACACCTTCCAGATGAAGTTTTGGATTATATTTGGAGCAAAACTGACTTTGGAAAATGTTTGAGGAAAATCACAGGAATTTTTTTTTTTTTTTTAACCAGAACATTTTTAATATGATTGCTTTTATGGGAGTTCAGTTTCTGGCCTAAATTTCTACAGTTTTGCAGTGATTTCCTTAAATCTGACCAGTTCAGCATTGTGATCGATATCACTAGGACAGGATACACACCCAGTTCTTCGCAACCAGAGGTGGCTTACTGGTGCGAAGGACATTTGGAAGTGGGCTATGGCAGCAACACATGAGTTGCAGTGAGGGCCAGAAGTGGCAGACTGATTTTCAAATATAGTGTCTTATTTAAGAAATGAGATTTTATTTCTGGCAAATCGAGGAATGGATGAAATTTTTTAAAGTATTTGTAATTTGGAGTGTGTGTCAATAGGGTTGGATTGTATGCTTAGAGGTCAGCCTCTTTCAGATCTCTAAATACCTTGGCAGTCCTGTTTCTAACACAGGAAAAAGTGTGGGCTAGTGTTGTGAATTACCAAGGTGATAAGTTTGTTGGTTTCACATGCTCTCTGGTGGACACCTGTGTGTGTCTCACAGTTTTATAGACCAGAAGGCTTCTAGGTGTGACTAGTAAATGGGAACGGACAACAAGACCAACTGTTTCACCTTACAGGGATGTTTCATGGGGAATTTAAACACAAAATACAATTTTTTGGATCTAGTTTTCTCAGGGAGCTTTGGGAAAGAGTATTTGGTGCCCTTCAGAATTGTCATGCTCCAGTACATCTGTCTGAATGTGCGCTGCCAACCTACAGCAGCTCTTTGCTGGCCCAGTGCTGTGAGGTATCTTACCCTACTTTTTGCTTGAATGGTTCTAATGGTGGTGACAGATGTTTCATCCAGTTGTAGGAACTGCATCTGGGGCTGGTGTTTCAGGGAGTGGTTTTGAGGTGGTGAGAAGAGCTACTCTGACAGGAAGAATCGGCTGTAGAAGAGGTTTCTGTAGTGCCAGAGCAGTGTCTCTTTTGGCCATGCCACAACATCTCATCTGGTATCTGGGCTTGCCAAGACAGGGAGGAAAGAATTTGACTTAGTGGTTCAGAAATTACACAGGTGCCAGTATGTCCTTTGCAGTGCCTGTTCTGGAAGCAGCTCCTCCATCTCCAGTTACATACGAGCACTGTAACATGCTTTATTACTTTCTCAAACTGCAGCTTATTTCCCAGGTTCATTTGTATCATTTTCCTGGATGGAACCTGGTTCCAAACGTAATAGTATGCTGGCTTTAGCCTCTTTCAGTGTTCAGCTTGAGAAAAAATTACAGGCATGAGCAGTGGAAGAGGACAGGATGGCGCCTTGTTTTGGTTACAAGATCTAGGCAAACAACTGGGTATTTTTTTGAACAATTGTTCAATAAAAAGTATGACTAGGGGAAAGGCAACTTACAACAGATATAATTCCAGAGCTCTGAAATCCTGTCAGAGGGAAGGAAGGAAGGAAGGAAAGAGAGAAGTGTATGTTTCCAGGTGCATTTCAAAGCCTCAATTACCACACATGGATGGTGAAACTTTAATTGGAGATTTGAACATTCCTGGGGTCAGGAATAAATGGCACTCAGAATATTTTTATTTTCCACTATATACAGGAATGCAAGAGAACCAATATTTACAGCTGTACCAAGTAGACAGAGTTTTATGTTATTTCATCCCAAAACATAGAAACAAATCATGATATGAAGAAAAACCACCACCCTGGAGGAGGAGACAGTAGCTGTTCAACCGCACAATAGATTAACACCATAAAACAGGACAGAGACCAAAAACCTCCCCTTATTCTGCATAAACACAAACTGCTTAATAATGGCATGTAGTTAACTAGCTTTGAATTTGACAGAGATGCCAAATTTGATGCTTCAAGATTTGTGGGAAATGTCCTGGGAACATTAGAAAGGTCAGATGTCCAATTGGTTCATTTCATTTGTCATTCAAAGGGGTCCACGTCCAACAGCACAGGCAGAACTTTAAGATTTTCATTGGAAGCAGTGAATTTTAACAAGCCTTTCTGGACCCCCAAATTTGCCTTGGTCTTTTATCAAAGGGCTGACCAGACATTATGCTACTTAGCCTGTGAACCGTAATAATAACAAATGGGGAAGATAGTCAGGATTTATATAGCTTTATAAAAATTTAGTATGGGGAGTTTCTAGAAGGAGTCTGTAAGTAGGGACTGTTGCCCAGACTCCAAGCTTTGGCCAAGCAGTTCTTGGCAGGCCTCAAAGAGGGTGGTGAAAATGCAGCTTTAAGCCATCCTTGCATCATCCTGAGGTTGTCTCCCTGCCAGCATGGTCCCTAGTGTAAACTGTAACACCAGCAAAGCTACTGTATTTTGCACTGGCTACCACTGGCTCCAAGAAACTAGTCTGGTAACTGGCTATTCATGAGGAATAGGCTGGGTTTAGCCATTTGTAAACTGCATGTCTTTTACAAGGAGTCAGGGAAGGAAGAGCCATTGCAGTCCTTGCAGTGGCTGCAAAGCAGCTGAGGCTTTGTCGTATCTGCACCGGCTGATGCGCAAGTAGCTGGCTGAGCTCTCTCGCAGACTCCATTGCATTGATAATGTGGCAAAAAAAGAGCTTTCAGTGTCTAGAGGATCTGGCCCGCATGTCTGTGTGTGCATATGCAGATGTATGTTATGTCAGTGAATGTCTCCGCTTGCTGCAAAGGTCACTTCGTCTGAGATTTTTCATTTGCTTCAGAATAAAGCAACCTCGAGAATGTAATGAAGGAAATGAGGTCTGAAAATTGTTTCCTAACATCCATGAATTGCAGCATCAAGCTAAGGGGAAAGCATTGTAATCCCTCTCTGCCCCCTTGGATAGGATTCTGTTTGTAGCTCTGTATAGCTCTGAAATAATCAGCAGACATCAGTGTCTGCTACAACTGAATATTTTTGGTATCTAATTGGCACTTAGATACCAACATGATAGGAGCTTTAGAAAGAGCTAAAGCAGATAAATATTGCTTCTTCTTTTCCTGTGTGTGCATCTGTATCGTCTGTGTGAAGCTGTGTATTAATGTGAAAAATTCCCTGTTGATTTTAATGGGAAGCATCTCTGTGCAGAGAATTTGCTTCATTCAAAGCTGCAGTAACATATAGAAGGGATAATTTTTTTTTTTGTGCTGTGAACATGTAGATCAAATTCCCGAAGTATTATTTGTGCAGAAACTGTGAATGCTCCCAGCTTGCAAATGAAGTCAAACCCTTGTTAATGTTTACAGTAAAACAGCTGTTCTCAGCATTTCTCCCTGAGCCTCAGCTACTTTAGCTCTACCATACTCAGCCTTACATCATAGCAGCTGCAATAATAAGAGGCTGAAAGAGGTCAGAAGCAGCCAGTCCTGCTAAACCACACCTTTGTTTAAAAGAGATTTTGGATTGTAAAATGTCTCAACTGCTAAATTTTTCAGCCTGACTGGACTCCGTGCATGGGCTAGGTCTTCAAAGACCTAGCTCACCAAAAGCACACAGGCACTGCCAGCACAGAGTAAAGCAGAACACAGGCTCTTTATACATTTTCCCGGGAAAGTTTCTATAGATCCAGACTGGGAAGTGTTCCAAGGCTTCGCAGAACTAAAGATAACAGTAATAAAAAAAAATGGACTAGAGCACACTGACTTTTAAAAGAAATAGCTAAGCCTATTATATTTGCATGGCAAGGCCTTGGTAATTTGTGCAGCAAGACTTTGCTAATTTACACTAATAAAAGTAAGATCACTACAGATTACTGAATTTTAGCAATTAGCAGGTATGTAAACAAACATTCTCAGAAAAGAAAAAAGCATCAGCATGTAGGTTGCTTTCAAGACTAAGTTCTTTGTAAATATTTATGATTGCTCAAATAATAAATGCTACTGGATGTATTTTGTAAAAATAATTAGGTGTTAGCAAAATGTAAAACAGAGCATTCTGCTGCTCGGTCTTCCCTTGAGAAGAGAGAGGCCATCATTTTTCTGCTAGGTGTGAAGCATACGGTCTATTGAGCTTCTGCAGTGTCTACATTGTAGAAATACATTAATAAATAGGAGTTTAAAGTGAATTTAAGAACATTTTAACTTTAGATGTCCTACACGTGATTCACTGAAACCTTTTCTTCTGTTGGGTAGCAGTGGTAGATACGTGGGTTTTAGCACTTAAGAGAAAATGTGTTCATTGCTAATTTACTAGACTGCATAGGAATTGAATAAAATTTGTCATTTTTATTTTACTGAAAATGGAAATTTGAAAATCAAAGTGAGAAGAAAATAAGATTTGTACAGTTGAAAAGTTTCCAAACAGATTTATCGGTCCTTTATTCTATGTACAAGGGGTTATTTTAGCAGCATTTTCACAGTTGAAATCAAGTGTGAACATTGCAGTAGCATGCCAATTACTACCTGTGACACTTTTTAAATTCATGGTGACTAAGGAACAGCAAGCTTTTCTGGTCTTGCGGTTCACATGGTGATGTCACAGACTGTAAAATGATGTCACAGATGTCCTGGATTAGGGGAATAGGTTGGGGCAGAGCAGCTCTCACAGCTGGAATGCCCACTGAGTTTAGCAGATTCCACAGCATGATGCCATCAAAAGGACTTAGTAAGAAATCCCAAATGTGCCTTCCAATACAAGAAAGAGAAAGAAGAGGAAAGCAATACAGGCCAGACAGCAGAATTTGTAGATTCCATTGATACTGGTACTTTTAATTGATACAGATACTTTTAATCCAGTGGGATTGCAGATTCCATGGATACATTGGAAAGACAGTGTATAGTGGAAATCATTGGGTCTAAATTGTAATAAATTGGTCTATAGTTTCAGTTATGACTCTTAACGTTGGTGAATTATTTGGCTTGAGATAATTCTTTGAGATCCTAATGATGTCGGGGTGTAGTTGTATGAGGCATTGACCAGCACAGTAAAATACATACCCTTTCTTGAAGAGCGTAGAGGCTAAATGTACAAGGAGTAGACAAAGGATGTAATAGTCAAGCAAATTATTTAACGTAATCATAGGTACAACCAGTAGCTCTGTGCTTTTATCACAGAAATCACATAGTGTCTAGGGCAGAACAACTGCCCCCAAAAAGCAAGCTTATGTACCTTCATACGTATATATTATGTATACATCTACAATATGTATGATGTATTTTGTATACATAATCTAACACTGAGTGCTTTTAAGATGCACACATCAATGACATAAACCTTTTGTAACTACACACCCGAGCTAAATATTACTTAGCAGTGTGCATTTTTCTTTGGGTTTCACTGGTGCATTCAAAGCATGACCAGTTTGTTTCTTCTGGCACACATTGTCATCTGAACCCCTGAATAAAAATATTGCTTCTACTCTGTCATATAGACAGAATATATTCTAACTCTCTTACTCTAGGTACAAATGTATCTGTCATGTTTGAAAAGGCAACAGTTAAATACATGTTTCTGCTGTCAGAAATGCAGCAGTTAAACCCTAAATAATATCTATAGGATTAAGATCCAAGTACTTTACAAGAAATCTATATGCAGTTATCTTTCCACATTTCCTCTCTATCCCCTGTCAAAGAGCATGAAAGATAAGAAGTGCTCTAGTATGTGTGCTTATCTCATTATCTCCGTTTTCAGGTAAGAAGAGCAAACAGTTTCACCTTAGTAGATTTGTAGCAAAATAATACACATTCCTCTGTGCTAGAGGAATGAAAAAAGCAGGATTGAGCCCAGAACGGGGGCAGAGGGGGAGAGACAGGAGGGTTTTTTAAAAGAGTTTTCTGAATAATCAGGAAATCCAGTGAGACAAACAGAATGTGTAGAGAGCAAGCCAGAATTATCAAATTACCATGACAACCGTAGGCAAGAACCCAGAGAGAATCAGGTAAAGAAATTACAGTAGAATTACAGTTAACTTCACATTTATTTATTAAAAAAAAATCCCAAGCAGTCAGGAAGAAATATTTCCTTTGGCCTAGCTTGGTATGGTGCAAAGGCTTGTGAAACGCAGCCTTGTTTGCAATTTTGAAATTGCTTTGCAAATGTATACAAGCAGCTTTTATCTAGATTTGCATATGCAGATTGTTTTAACCAGCAGAATTTGATGTCAGATACAAACTCAGAATCGCAGATGCCTTAATGCATTTGAAAACAGAAACTAGAAGAGAATTTAGAAAAGGTAAACGGTGTGTGCGCTTACGCATATGTGTAGTGTGTATTTCTGTGTTATTTCTAAAACATCCTCCCTTGTATGTTTTTCAAATGACCACTTTCTTTGTTCTTTGCTTAACACAACCAAGAAGCTTTTAAACAATGAATACAGTAAAAATTAAATTAAACTAAAGTGAAGTGAAACTAAAATAAGTAAAAGTGGTGGTGTTTATTTAAAAAAGCTAGAGGTTAACTATCAAGCAGTTAACCAGATTACGTGTTGAATTTGGGTTGAAATTCTGTTTGTTCAGTCTTAATATGCCATTTCATATAATACCATTCACATATATTGGAAAGATAGGCGTATACAATTCTGAAAGGCGGAGATCCATGTTTAGAGAAGGAAGGGGGGATTTGTTCACATGGAGGAGGGTTGTTGATTTTTTTTCCCAGTTTTAAACAAAGCCCTCGAACTGCTAACACTCCAGTATATAAACAAAATTCCCCCAATGCTTTATCTTTCCTGGTTTATGCCACTATCTGAATGCTTATTGCATTTTATATGCGCTCTGCAAACACAGATACGTGCCCATATTGATCTTTTTAAACGCTGCCCTGAAGTTTGCTGCATGGTCAGGGAGAGCAGTGATGCACTGCATTGTTCCCTGCTATGATGTCATGCTCAGACTTTGCCATGGTTAAACAGAATTCAGTTTACTGAACTGCAGCAAAATGTCTTTAGGGAACCCAAATTTATTGCTGTAGCAGAGGCGGAAGGAAATAACATGTAAAAAAAGAAGACATGGGAAAAAGGGTATAAATTCTGGCTAAAATATTTGCTGCCTGTATTTTTCTCTACGCTTTTTCAGAAGTAGATGTGCGCACGCATTTATATACACACTCAAACCATGCACAGCTTAAGAGTGTGTTTATTTTAATCTTGGGAAAAGGGATGAGCCGAGATTCACTCTCAGGACTTGCATCGTCATTAAGATCTCTCTTAAACATGCAGTTTTGTATTACACTGTTCATTCTTTTTACTCACATTAACCACACATGGAGTCCACATAATGGGTGTAATCCTGCTAGCTGTCTGGTGATATTAATGAGAGCTAAAGGCATCAGGCATGTTACAAGATCCAGTGGTAAATTAATTAATTTCCACCAGCATCTGAAAACTGTATGTGGGGATAGTGAGGGGAAGAAAGAGGACAGCCTTTTAATTATGTTGAGAGATCCTGAACTGGAAGAGAAATCTGAAGGGACTGAGTGGGGAGAAGGAGGTCTTTCCTCCTCCTCCCTCTCTCCCTCCCTCCCTCCCTCCCTCCCGCTTGGCCTTAAAAAACTCCTTGGGGCCAGTCCTTCCCCAACAGGGACAGTTGGCAGGTATGTGTTAATCGTGTTCCAGGCACTTTGGAGGAGCCAAGCACAGAGGCTCACCCTGTCCTTTCAAACCAGTGCTTCCTGTCCTTCAAGAGTTAACCTTCTGTAGAACATTTATTTCACCATCTCAGGGAAAAAAAAAAAAAAACAACCCTGCAGAGCTGAGAGGCTGCAGATCACAGGGCCATTCTGATAGCCTCCTGTCCCCATGGCAACAGCAACGGCATTTATCAGTTCCTTATGAGAGCAGGCACAGCAAATCTGCATTGCACATGGCAGCCTTCCAGCCTTTCAAATGAAAGAGCACTTTGAACTGCTGCCAAGTGTGGAAGGAGCAGAGCTGTCAGGACTGCTTAATGCTGGCAGTTTGTACTTGGGAGCCTTTCAGTTCCCAGAATCCTTCAGCCGTGGCAGCCTGCCAGGTACTTAGCGGAAGCTAAAAACTAACCCCCAGACCATTCACTGCAGTGCACTCAAAATTTTCCACATGTACCATGTCACAAGTGCAGACTGTACAATGAAAGCAAATGCCTTCTGCTTGGGATTCTAATTTTATTAATAATCTAGGAAAAAGCAATCGGAGATTAGCTGGCTGACAGCAGTACAGTACAGCCACTGTTTATAACTCGGGGTGTGTATGTCAAATGCGTATTTCATCCCCCAGAAATAGAATCAGCTCCGGCAACAAGGGCTGCACAGCCCAAAATCTGCATGCAGTGCCTGAGCATGATTGGTGTTAGCAGAAGGGAGAGTGTGGTTATCTACAGCGGAGTATTTTTTAGCAATCATCTTCAAATTCATAGCAACGAGACATGGAATAGAAAAAGACAACAGTATTGCTGGCTGGTAAATATTTTCTGCCCTCGCCCTCCACATTTTGCTGACATTATGAGAATCTCGGAAACTGGCTGATGAATGTAGCAGAGATACATGGCTCTTGGTGGGTTTCCTTTCAATGGAGAGTTTTCATGTGAACTTTTTATTGTTTTGCATTACCCAAAGCACAAGGACTTCTGTTGGCAGAGGAAACAAATTGGCACAGTTCTGCTTTTTTTTTTTTAATCTGCACTGAGATCAAGGGCAAGGGCTTCATTTTCCAGCACTAGTCATAAGCCTTTAGCACAAATAGAATGAAAATTGTCTGTCGCTCAGGCAGTTGGACAGGGTTCAGGAAAACTATGTCTGGCACTAATTCCAAAGGGAAGGTTTGGTTCAATCCAGCATCATTAATTTCAGTAAACTGTTTTCACTAGTCTATATCCCACTGTTCAAGAGCTGTTTATTATCTTTTACTAAATAATGTCTTTTGGAGTACAGAATAATGAAAAATACCTTCTATGACTTACATACGTATGTATACTCTCACATGTATGTATACATGTAAATAGATACAGTACACGTGGATGCACTCGTGGTTTTTCTTGTTTTTTCTTAACAATTGCTTGTTTCTTACCTTGCCTTCCCATTACAAAACACATTTATAATGCCAAATATAAAATAGTAAAAATAGCCCAGAAGGCAAAAGAGAGAGAGAGAGAGAGATGAAAAAAACCCTGGAGCAAAGACAATCTCCACAAATTTGTGAGTTTCACCACAAAACAAGGAAATGTAGTGCCTCTTTTTCAGCTTGCAGCTATCTTTGGCTGCTGCTTGAAGACTTGACTTAATTCACCCAGGCAGTAGTGTCTAAAAGTAATACACCAAGACAGTTAATTTTGGCACTTAGTCTCCCTTAGGAATTTTACCAACAGTCTTTGAAAAGAAAGTAAATGATCTTTTTTTCCTCTCTCGGTTTCCCCCTCATAGCTCATCCTGATTATGTGTTAATAAAAGAAAATGCCTCCCCCCGCGTCTACTCTCACCCTTATCCTGTGTCCACACCATCCTTCTCTCAGTAACAATGTTAATCAGCATTTATAACATGGTCTTGGAGAAAAAGTGGTTTAGGTCTTTTCAGATGGCCTAGTTACAGAGGAAAAGGAGGTTATGCCGTGTGAATGACTTAGGAGAGTGCAGTTTCTTTTCCTTTCCCTTCCTTCCTTTCCTTCTCTTTCTTTCTTTCTTAATCCCCCCTCCCTTCCCACCTCCTCCCTTTTTTGGAAAACACAGTAAAGTTTTGTTCAGTTCTCAAGTGTTATTAATCACTGGTGGAGGCCAAAAGCAGGGATATTTTTCTTGGCAGCACGTTTTGATAAACAATCTGTGTATGGGGTGAAGGGAGGGGGGGAGCCTGTCTTGCTGGTAACCAAGCTAATGTTTGGCAGATTCTTAACTGTCACAAAAGTGCAAGTGGCTCTCAGTGGGAATAGCCTTAAAAAATGTACCGATTCAGTTGATTCATTATTGTTGATTGTTTACTACGTCCACAGGATGTAAGATGAAAACAGTCCAGGGATAAAGTAAAAATAACAACAGTGGAGGACCCAGCCTCTGCATATCCCAGCCGAAAACAAGCTACCCAGTCGCTAGTGTCCCTTGCTGAGCAAGCAGAATTAATTATAGGTGTCTCATTTTGCACTGTAAGATTTGGCAAAGGTTAACATGCAGAAATCTGGGCTTGCAGGCGGGTTTTAAAACCATAAAGACAGCTGTAGGAAAATCCATTTGGGGCGGGTCCCAACGAGGAGCCCTAGCTGCTTTCCGGGGCAGAAGCGAGAGGTCGGCTGGGTCGGGGGCTCCAGAGCTGCCTGGGCTGGATGCGTGGGGCGGGCGGGCTACGGCAGGGCAGCCTCCAGCCCGGCTGGGCCCTGGGCTCCGCACTGCAGCAGACGTGTGGAAATGGGACCGTCAAAGGCGGAGGACACGACAGGCAGCGTCTGTTAAGAAATGTGTCTGCACCGCAGACCAAGGAAAGAAACAGAAAAACGAAGGAAGGAGGGAAGAGTTCCTAGGTGGGAAAGCGATAGGCTCTGTGTGTCAGCAAGGCTCACTACCTGAAGAATGGTAGGAAAAGACAGAATTATAATGAGATGAGAACTGAAACGATAAACAGAAACACATAATTACACTCCTATACTTTGTAACTCGGTGTTTTGACACTTCCTGGCAGCTCCTAGTAGAAGACAATGTTGTTTAACTTTTAATTTGACAAAATTACGCAACCCCCTCCCTGAAGTGTTTGTGTTTTGATTTGCTGAACACACTCCCTTTACCACCAAGTGCTCTGTTCACTGCTGATCTCTGCATTGTTTTGAAGCCACTAATTTGATTGTGACGGATTTTATTTTAGTTGCTATACTGAGGTAAATCCATGTAAATCACACTCTCAGGAGTGCGCTTCTCTTCTGGTTCTTGTATTTTTTTCCAGCTGTAGCTGCTGTTTTTCTGTTTTGACCACTGAGGAAAGAGCCACTCCTGTAGGTGAGCGCCTGCAGAAGAACCAGCTGCTGTGACTGCTGCACCGATCAGTGCCAAAACTTTGTAAAGCAAGCAGAAAAGAGTGAAATGCATCCCCAGGCTGTTAGCATTTAGAGCCAGCCCAGACCATTCATTCCCAAGCTTGGGCTCCTAATTATTACCGCTTGCAAACTTTGGGGCTGTCCTATATTCCGCATAATAAACACTGGACTAGGATAGTAGGATCATCAACTACTACAATCAACAGTACTCCTCTCATAGCCAGATCAGCAGCGATCCCTGTATTTTGGGAGTCATGCACAGGAACAGCACAGAGCAGAGCCTGGCACACCTGGGGCGCAGCCAGGCACCTGGGTTTTGTCGCTTCTTCCTTCCTGGTGTGTTGCACCATCTGCTTTCCATACCTGCTGGTGGCACTAAGAAAGGTGCTGGCCGGCTCCCGCTCATTGTGTTTTGTATGATCGTTTTGATTCCTTGATTTAAATCAAAGCTTCAACTGCTGTTTTAACGTTACACAGAAGTGTATCTGTGTGCATGCGCATGTGTGCTCCCAAATCAAGAGGGTAACAGGAATAAAGGGAAAGGAATTATCAGATGGCAGTACTTATCCTATCACTGAAAGGAAGGAGTTAGTAGATTTCACTTCTGATAGTGAAAATTATATTCCTTGTCCCTTGGGACAACCAGCAGATTGTAAACTTTGGGCAATCTCCGCAGAATCCCTAATGCTGCATCCAAAGTGCTGACTCGCGTTCCTGCGCAAAAAGCAGTAGCTGGGTAGGAATTGTTTGCAGCTCCCTCCCTCCTTGCGCTTCCCTCCCTCTTAATAAACAAGCTACTGTCTGAGGGTTCTTACGCTATTTTTTGTTTACTCACTTCTTTCTTTCAGTTAGCCAGATCAGGTAGCTGAATGGCTTAATTGTTTGGGCTTCCTCTTTTCCTCCTCCAAACATAATTTTAATTCCTGGATTATTTCAGAGCTAAATAAACACCAGACGTGTTTAGTATAAACCCAGCAAGACCGATCTGGATCGCTCCTGCCCCACTGTTCACACGGCAAAGGAGAGGAAAGGCGGAAGGGGAGCAGGAAAGCATGCCACTACCCTCCCGGGGACAGCGCTGCTGTGGACTGGAGCTTTGTTACATTGCCACTGTTCAATCTATTTTCCCCTACCGGATTAGACTGATGCTGACAACTCGTTCCCTGTGAAGGTGCCACAGCATGGCATTTATTTGCATTTGCATTGCGGTTCTCTTCATCAATCAGATTTGCAGAGATCACCGCTGCTGCTGGCCATATTGTTGCTATGCTGACACTTCATCCTTAAGTACCACTTGCGTAATGGTACAGTACGTGCCCATGACCAAAGTTTAAATCAAAGTTTAATCATTACAGAAAAACAAACATATTTCCGCGACTGTGTATCCTGCAAGTAAAAGTAAAGGCAGTTTGGTTGGGTCACAGATGCTATCTCTGCTCTTTTTCTATTCACAAACTATAAAGGGAGTTGACAGCACCTGTAAATGGTTTTCTGAGGCTAGATTATATCTAAGGTGATTATTATTTACACCCACTATAAAGACTGCTCGTGAGCCAAGAAGTCTGTCTGTTCCTGTGAGGTGAGCGTTACCAAAAAAGGGCTTTCTTGCACGAGGATTCGGTGGAGTGAGGAGCCAGGGTGAGTGGCGGTTCAAGCACACAGAGTGCCTTGTCATGGGTTGGGTTTGTATAACCCAGGGACTGGAATACAGTCGGAATATGCTGCAGTTCTGCATTCCCAGACACTTGGGATGGAGGGGAAAGCCTCGGCTCTCTCAACCTGAGTTTTTTAAGCAGGGGATGACCTTTTCCCACAGCCCAGTTCTGCTTCTCATATGAAGATCAACACGGGGCAGTAAAAGGATAGGAAAGGAGCTGACCTTCCAGTATGAATCAGAGCAAACACGTGCTTGTTTAGTCAAGTAAAGTTGTATTAATGTAGAAATCCTGCAGCCATCCCTAAATCACTGTGGCTGGAAGCAAAGACTTTTACTTTGACCGGCTTTCATCTGCCTTCCTGGAAACTTGCTTCTGTGAAGCCTCTATGATGTCCACAGTTTAGGTGTGAAATTCTTAAGTGTGAAATCCACTCTCCTTTAGTGCATCTTCTTCAGCCAATTTGCATATAGGAGACTCACATAATTCAAAGACTCTTCTATCTCTAGTCACTGCTTCTGCAAGCTTCCCCTGAAAAAGAGCCACTTTGTCAGAATTGATTTTCTTACTGTATTTTATCTGCTCCTACCATTTCTGTAACTTCAGCTTATGNTATTTCCGCGACTGTGTATCCTGCAAGTAAAAGTAAAGGCAGTTTGGTTGGGTCACAGATGCTATCTCTGCTCTTTTTCTATTCACAAACTATAAAGGGAGTTGACAGCACCTGTAAATGGTTTTCTGAGGCTAGATTATATCTAAGGTGATTATTATTTACACCCACTATAAAGACTGCTCGTGAGCCAAGAAGTCTGTCTGTTCCTGTGAGGTGAGCGTTACCAAAAAAGGGCTTTCTTGCACGAGGATTCGGTGGAGTGAGGAGCCAGGGTGAGTGGCGGTTCAAGCACACAGAGTGCCTTGTCATGGGTTGGGTTTGTATAACCCAGGGACTGGAATACAGTCGGAATATGCTGCAGTTCTGCATTCCCAGACACTTGGGATGGAGGGGAAAGCCTCGGCTCTCTCAACCTGAGTTTTTTAAGCAGGGGATGACCTTTTCCCACAGCCCAGTTCTGCTTCTCATATGAAGATCAACACGGGGCAGTAAAAGGATAGGAAAGGAGCTGACCTTCCAGTATGAATCAGAGCAAACACGTGCTTGTTTAGTCAAGTAAAGTCGTATTAATGTAGAAATCCTGCAGCCATCCCTAAATCACTGTGGCTGGAAGCAAAGACTTTTACTTTGACCGGCTTTCATCTGCCTTCCTGGAAACTTGCTTCTGTGAAGCCTCTATGATGTCCACAGTTTAGGTGTGAAATTCTTAAGTGTGAAATCCACTCTCCTTTAGCGCATCTTCTTCAGCCAATTTGCATATAGGAGACTCACATAATTCAAAGACTCTTCTATCTCTAGTCACTGCTTCTGCAAGCTTCCCCTGAAAAAGAGCCACTTTGTCAGAATTGATTTTCTTACTGTATTTTATCTGCTCCTACCATTTCTGTAACTTCAGCTTATGCATTTCATTAAGCCTTCACTGTAAAATAATTCCACTCACATACATATTAAAATTCGCTTGCCAGCTTTATAGATTATAACCAGACACACATAAAACGTTTTAGACAACTAAAAATGGAAATGAGACACACTGGCGATATGAAACGAATTATTTAAAGCAACAACTTTTTGTCGTGCGAGTTCTGAAGCGTTATTAACTGACTACTAGCTATCTTTCCCGCTCGGTGCTGCATCGCTGCTGGGCGTGCATGTGTGTACGCATGTAAGGGAGCCGTGGCACCACGCCATAGAAACGCCGAGTCCCTTTAAAGCACAGAGGGAAACCTGTAACGGACGGGGTGTGCGGTGTTTCTAACAACAAAGGAACCAGGAAGAGGTACCGAAAGAAATGCATCCAGCACAGCCCAGCTGGGAGAGGCTCCGCGTCCACCGGCCGCGGGAGCCTTCGCGGCGCTGCGCCCTGCTTCCGCGGGC
>VZSC01009899.1:61103-105522 GCA_013398225.1 Steatornis caripensis | reverse complement strand
CCCCCGCCGCACGGGGGCCTGAGCGGCCGCGGCGGCGGGGGTCCCCCGGCTCCCTCCGCCTCCTCCCAGGGGGGCACCTGCGGCGGCGGCGCCGGGGGCGGTGGTGGCTCGTCTTCCGAGGCCTGCGGCAAGCGGCCCGGCTCGGTGTCCAGCAGCGACCAAGAGCGGGAGCTGAAGGAGAAGCAGCGCAACGCGGAGGCGCTGGCCGAGCTCAGCGAGAGCTTGCGGAACCGGGCTGAGGAGTGGGCCAGCAAGCCCAAGATCGTGCGGGACACCCTGCTCACTCTGGCCGGCTGCACACCCTACGAGGTGCGCTTCAAGAAGGATCACGCCCTGCTGGGCCGCGTCTTTGCCTTCGACGCCGTCTCCAAGCCGGGCATGGACTATGAGCTGAAGCTCTTCATTGAGTACCCCAGCGGCTCCGGCACCGTCTTCTCCAGCGCCTCCGGCGTGGCCAAGCAGATGTACCAGGACTGCATGAAGGACTTCGGCCGCGGCCTCTCCTCGGGCTTCAAGTACCTGGAGTACGAGAAGAAGCACGGCTCCGGCGACTGGCGGCTCCTGGGGGACCTGCTGCCCGAGTCCGTACGCTTCTTCAAGGAGCTGGTGGGCGCGGACATGCTGCCGCAGCCCTACCTGGACGCCAGCTGCCCCATGCTGCCCACGGCGCTGGTGAGTCTCCCGCGGCCGGGGGCCGGGGCCGGCGGGGCGCAGGGCACGGCCGCCGCCTCTAGGGGACCCGGCGGCGGTGGCGGCGGCGGCGGCGGGGCGATGCGTAAGAGGAAAGCCTCTCCCGAGCCCTCGGACTCGGCCGAGGGGGCTCTGAAGCTCAGCGACGAGCAGCAGCAGCGGCAGCAGTGGATGGCCAGCCAGAGCGAAGCGCTCAAGCTCACCATGTCGGCCGGGGGCTTCGGGGCGGTGCACGGGGGGGGCCCCCCGCCGCCGCCGCCGCCGCCCCTCGGGCCTCACTCCAACCGGACCACGCCGCCCGAGTCCGCCCCCCAGAACGGACAGTCCCCCATGGCCGCGCTCATGTCGGTGGCCGACACGCTGGGCAATGCCCACTCGCCGAAGGACGGCAGCTCGGTGCACTCCACCACGTCCACCCGCAGGAACAGCAGCAGCCCCGTGTCGCCGGCCTCGGTGCCAGGCCAGCGCCGCCTGGCCTCCCGCAACGGGGACATGAACCTGCAAGTGGCCCCTCCTCCCCCCAGCGCCCACCCCGCTATGGACCAAGTGCACCCCCAAAACATTCCGGACTCCCCCATGGCCAACAGCGGGCCCCTGTGCTGCACCATTTGCCACGAACGCTTGGAGGACACCCACTTTGTTCAGTGCCCCTCTGTGCCCAGCCACAAGTTCTGCTTCCCTTGTTCCAGAGAGAGCATCAAGGCCCAAGGGGCGACTGGCGAAGTCTACTGCCCCAGCGGAGAGAAATGCCCCCTAGTCGGTTCCAATGTGCCTTGGGCATTTATGCAGGGCGAGATCGCGACCATTTTAGCTGGGGACGTTAAAGTGAAAAAGGAGAGAGACCCTTGAGTAAGAAATCCAATCCCTTCAGACTCCTGAAGATGTAGAATTGTGAATATAACAAACTGCAAAAGTTAGTCTTATGTATAGACATTATTTTCGTCGTATGTTTCTATATTTTGAAACAAAGGTATGTACTCTTCTTCATTTGAAGGATAGAGCTGGTTTTTGTTAAACAGAATATAATATTGTTTGGTTACTACATAATACCTGTTCTCATTTCTTTGGCAGTGTGTTGGCTAGGTACAAAGTTAATAGCCCTTAGCGATTACCTGCTGCTGGTGTGTATTTTTGTAAATGTATGCACTTCTCTGAAAGAAGAAGAAAAACATAAAAGACAAAAAAAAAATTTTTTTTGCCAAGGCCAGTGTTGATGCCTAAAAAATTGCTACAAAAAATGGTGACAGCTTATGTTTTACAAGCCCTGAGTGTTAGTCTTTCACTTTATTTTTTTCGTTTTTGTTTTTTGTTTGCAAAACGGTGGGGTGGCTCTGGGGGGAGGGTGTTTTTTGTTGCAAGTTTGTAAGGAAAATGTTTCAGTTTGTTTCTATTGATCTGAACGTTTTTAATCTTCATGTGTTTTTTGTTTTTGCTTTTATTGATGCACGGATGCTTTTGAACAGTAGAGCAAAATGCTGTACATGAAAAACATGCTCTGTTTGTCCTTTATACATTTCTGTAGTTAACAGAACACTGTAATGTGCCTTGGAGCTTAGTAAATTGTAATAAATTCAATTGATATTAATACTTCTGGAGTAACAAGTTTTATTTTTCTCAGAGCTTAGGCAGCGTGCGCAAGCCATGTTGCCTTTTTTAAGTCTCCATTATACCAAGAGCCTGCAGTTCGCTGTGATAACCGTGGCACTTGTACACACATTTTCACATATATGTAGTAAGATGATTATGTTGATGGTGTGATCAAACTTTAGCTAAATCTTGGCACTGTGCCTATTTACATTTCACCTTTAATGTTGCAGTAACAGTTGCTGACTAAGCATTTTCTATTTACTGTTTCTGCATCTCATTTCCTCCTCCCTTCTCCCCCCCCCAGCTCTCCAGCTGCAAACAGTGTTTGCAACACAGGACGCATCCATTGCCGGGGCTATTTAATAAGGCTTGAGATTTGAAACGAAGCCGTCTTTCACAAAAACACCTGCATCACGTGGTTAATAATTTTAGTGGATTTTAAGGGTGGTCGTCAAAGCTCGGCGTTAGCCATAGACTGTTGGCAAGGCAGGACTGTAGTTGAGCACAGCGCAAAAAAGGGTGGTGGGAAATAACAGCTTCTACAGTTGGTGTTGCAGCTGGTGGGTAGCTACCACATTTCCGTAACTGAGTTGGTGAACAGTTCAGGGGCTGTGTTGTGTTTTCAGGTGAGGAAGCTTCCTTAAAGCACTGAAGTGCTTTCCTTTTGGCAACGTATGTGATTCTTTGTATAATTAACTATTTGATGTGACATTGGCATTTTCTGGAGATTGGGGAGCAGTGCAATACCTGTGAGGTGATCAACAGGCAAAGTAAATACACAGGCCTCACACTAGCTAGAAAATGCAAACAAACCTAATGTGAACTTTGTCCTTTCCAGTGAGGCAAATGGAAGAAAGAGAGAAAACCTGTAACAAGAACAGCAGCACTGCAGAAATCCTTTGCAGTTTGACCAGCAGAACACAGAGCTGTTCCAAGTGCAGCAGTGTCATAGGTTATGAGCTCTGAGTTTTATTGAATATTAAGGATCCCCACCCCCCCAAAAAACCCATAATTGCATTAAGAGGTACTAGGTGGCATTTGGTTTGCTCTTAATAAGACATTTCTCATTTGTATTCGTGGTGGAAAGGATGGTAGAAGCTTTGAGATTATATACTTAGTGTGCCTACAGATGTTTGCTCTCTTGTATACGTACATAGGCTATTTTGTGTGTGTGTGGTGGGGGTGTTATGTTTTGAAGTTCGGTCTTTGGCATCACTGTATCTGTGATTTCAGGCAATGACTTTGTGTCTATGTATTTTTTTTTCTGCCATGTTTGGTATATTGGTGCTTAAAAATCTCAGCACATACTGTTCTTATGTAATGAAATGGAGGGAATAATGCAGAAAAAGTGTTTTGAGTTAATTATTAGATCCAACCTATACATTTTGAGTTAATTATTGGATACAACCTATACATTTTTTAGAGTGTAGATTTGTACTGATCCTATTTTCAGTTATTTCTAAGCATGCATTTCCCATGCAGCAGTTTATTTCTAAATCACAAGATTGGGGGACTAACATTGCGAGCTCATGACTGGCAGAGAAAAAAATTGTACGCATGGATGAAATTCGAGTTCAAACCTAACAAGGGGAGAAGTAATGTTCATGTGTGAATTGCAACTGCCATTAAAATAGAAAAACTACTGGCTAGTCAACATTTAATTATGTTACAGAAGCATGAATACCCTGATTTATGTAAACAACTACTCCTGTAATCTTGAAATCAGTCATCAGTAGTTGGAGTTAGAAAGAGCCCCGTTTGGTGGATTTCTTTAATTGCAGAGCATTCTTGAAAAGCCCTTATCAGGCAATTTTGGAAACATAAGCCCACTTCTGAGACTCATCGGTTTGATTTTTAGCAGGCAAAGGAAAGGTAAGGGGCAGTAGGCATAGGTGGAAAATAAGCTTGAAGTGAATTGTAATACTGCAGTTAATTAAAGTTAACCATAGCTACGGGGCATTTGTTGTATGGAGGTTTTTTTGTAACCATGTGACCTTTTCTTTTACTCTGGCTCATTAAGCAGCCAGTCTGGGCATATTAGCCAGCATTTCTTTGAACCCACTCCATAGGTTTTTCTCTTCCTGAAGATGTCCACAGCTGACAAACAAGCTGTAACCTTTTTTCGAGGAGGAGGAAAAGGGAGCTGCTGAGCAAGTCTCACATACAGAGATTCAGCTGATTTCTGTATTTCACAGTAATGCTCCCCTCCCCCATATTTGCCAGTTATTTAAGGTAAAGCCCAATGTTTGCTTGAATAAATCGCATAAGTGAATTTATTTGTCCAGGTGGTCATTTGTTGTGCTCTCATTCCTTCTTGTAATGGAGAAGTATTTAAATGGTTTATTTTCCCAAGGAGGGTTGGTGGTTTGTTTTTTTTTTCCCCAGTTAGATTATTCTCGACATTTCTTTTAATAGCCTTGTAGCCTATTTTCTAAGAAATGGGTTAGAACATGTGTGTCACTGGATGTTTGTTTTTTAAGCATTGGCAGCTGTGTGTGAGTTGGAGATGGAAGTGTTTGTGCAGTGAGGAGATGCTATGTCCGTTTGGGGAAAATACTACACGGTTCGATCAGGAGCTCGAGCTCACCAATGCTAACTGGTGTCATTTAGTACAAACCTTGTTATCGTTTTTATTTGCTTAGCAATACTGTGCATATGAGCATTCTTTTCCCCCTCCTCTCCTTTAACGTTTGAGCTCCAAACTAGTCAGGACTAACATTGTTTTGAAACTGCAATCTCTTCAAATAGGCTGGCTGCCAGCATAGCTTTGCAGAGCTGCAGCAGTCACTGGAAAAAGGGTTGTCTGCTTGTTTACCCATCTTGCGAGTTGAGTTTTTCTTCCCCTCAAACGAAAGGGCTTTGTCTCCTCAGAGCTCTCAGGTTCCCAGCTTACTATGCAGTAGTCACTTTGCAGCTTCCCTCTTCCCTAGGTCTTGCCATTTTCTTTTTTTGTGGTATGCAGCCATTCTCCATTCATAGTAGGATGGTCTGTGTTGTGCATTAGCAGCCTCTTTCTCTGCCAAAGTGACACATCCTCTAGATTTGCAGCAGAGTACTGAACTGTCACTGTAATGCTGACTCTTGTAAGGCTATTCTTGAAGCAGAACAGCTTCCCCCTTGGCGTTCAGCCATCAGAATCCATTACAGCATGCATTTTCTACCCAAAACATAGCTATGTACCTACATAGTTGTCCTTAAAACCGTCTCCTGAAGATGCAGAGGGCGTAGTCATAACCCCCTGTATAGAAATAGGCACTGCTGGGTTTATTTTCAAAGTGTCTGAGAACCATGCACTGAGCTTTTGTTCTTTGAGCCCCTGCCTTAAAACCTGGAATGCAAACTGGGAAGCGGAATGCCTCTGCTCATGGGGTGATGTGAAAAGAACCGCAGACAAGGCCTGTTCCCTGGTGTATGTCTTAAAAGAAGGATTAGGTGTGTGTGCACTGTGTGAGGCTACTACCGGGCTCCTCTGACCATCCCGCGGAACATCTCCCTCTCCACGTGTTCGCCACAGGGCAGCCAAGCCCCATGCTGCCGGCCCTGACTGGGAGGCTCTGCGGGAACCAAGCTCTGCTCCCTGGGAACGGGCTCGCCTACCTCCATGAGAAGAAACACGGGAGATTACGTGTCATTTCAAGTTTCTGACAGCAAACCCACTCTCTTTCAGCCATTCAGGGAACTGTAGAGTGAAAAGCAGAAAGGAGCAGTTAGACATGTGAATGAGAGGGGGAGGATGCTCGTCACCAGTCTGTCCAGCCAGTACTGTCTCTGACTGGTTGGACTGGCTGAACTACTTGGGGCTAGGTAGATTCAAGATTGCACAGTCTGACTGCTGTGCTTGGCTCGACGAAACAAATGAGCTTTGCTGGTATCAGTGTGTGTCGCTGACAGTGGCGGCAGCTACCCTGAAGCGTCCTTCTCCCCCCCACCTCCGCCGCCGCGTCCTGACACAGCCACAGAGCCCTGCTGCTGCTGGGCTGGGATCGCATTCCCGTCTCCGCTGTGTGCCTTGCCTTCCCGATGCGCCCTTGTAAGGTTATTTGGAGGCGGTGGGAGCAGGGGTGGAGGTGAGGAAGGTCAAGCTTCTTAGGTTTCAGCTGATTTGGCATCCGCTCCCAGCCCTCCTCCCCCCACCCCCGCCGGTAGCACTGCCCGGCCAATATGCACTCGCTGCTGCTTTTATGACCCTTTGCAAAGAAACCTCAAAGATGCGGGCTGCTGTCGAATAGCAACTTTTTTCAGGAAAATGCTCCCTTCCCACACCGATCACGTTTAACAGCGAGAAGACCCTGTTTTTCCCTTGTCCCCGACAACAGCTATGATGGGGAGCTGCCACTTTCTCTCCAGCTGGCACCGCTCTCCCAGCAGCACCGGGTGTGCCAGGGCGACCGGCTCCCCCGAGGCTGCTTCACTGGGGTCTTTTCCTCTATTTTTTGGCCAGCACAAAGGCCATTTGCTTTGTTCAGTGCTCTGTGAGCGGAGGCCGAGCCTGGCAACCCCACCGCAGCACGGAGCAGCTTGGCACAGCTCTGGCGTGGCAGCTCAGGCAGGGACTGGGAGGTGGTGAACCGAACCGAGCTGAACTGAACCGGGCTGAACTGAACCGAACTGGCCCCGGGCCGGCGAGGGCGCACTGGGCCACCACGGCATGTAATTGCCGCTGGCCTGGGCCTGGCCTAGACGGCCATGTGATCCCCTGCCCGCGCGCCCGCCTGCCTCTGCGCAGGGGCTGGGAATGGGGACATGAAACATGTCTGTGCAGCTTCAAGGAGCCGAGCAGAATTCCCCACTGTCATCATCCTCCTCCCCTCCCTCCCTGCAGGCTGCCAGAGGGGAGGGCTGATTACAGCTCCGCTATTGTTCAAGTAACCTACAAATGGATTTGCATGGAGGCAGGTTGGGAGGGGTAGAGGGGTGGGATTTATTAGCAGCAGCTAAATTCGTCGGGATTACTATTAGGCTGAGAGCTTCTCAATGGGAATGATCCCTGGGTGAGCGGTGGGGTGGAGGGGAGGGACTGGAAAGCTCCTTTTCTACAAATAGGTGAAGGGGTGGCAGGCTCCAGCCGAGGAGGGGAGGCAGGCAGGGTGCAGCTGGCTGGGGACGGCGCTTCACCTCGGTTTAAACTGTAACCCTCTATTCTGAGCACGCAGCTCCTGGCAGCGCTGCTCATACCAAAGCCTTGACTCAGGGTTATCTGCATGCTGGGTAATAAGCAGCGTCACCAGAGGAATGTGCAGAGAAAGCAGCCATGCTGCTGCAAGCCTCTGCTCGCTCCTCGGGCAAACCACTGATCTAGCAGCCTAGCGGCCTGCTTCTGCCTCTAAGCAGCCGAAGACTGGCTAGGGGTCAGGGACTTCTCCTGGGGGCGGCAGCCCCAAGTCTGTTTTGAAGTCAGAACAGCGTTTTGCCCTTCCCGTAAGTAAGTGCTTTTTATGCAAAGCTGGCCAGGACATTGCTAACCATAATAGAGGACTGTGCCCAGGAAAGGGTGAAGTTCCTACTCAAGTCACTACGTTTGTTTATCCATTTTCCAGATGGGTAATCTGAAGTGTTTTAGCCAAGGTCACGCAGCAAATGCCTATCAGAATGAGGGAGACAGTGGCCTTTGGTTACTGCCCCAACTGCTAGTCTCCCTTCCTCTGGGATAAAAGCATGTTGTTACAGCGGCTGTGTACAGCTGAACTCAAAAGCACTTGTGCGACACAGGTGTTTGGGAACAACAACGTTCAGTGCCAGGCCATTTGACTGTAGCCTGCGTCCTTTGCTCAGATAGCTCCAAGGCTGGAGGCTGTTGCCGTTCTTGCTGATGCAACATACCAAGGGCTGGGGTGAAGGAGAGTGCATTCCTGTGTGTCAGAGGTAGGATCTCCCCTTTGGCTAGGATGGAAAGCACAGCACATCCAAATCAAAAGACAGGAGGGGACTGCTTTGAATTGCTCTAGTCCGAACCTATCTGAGGCAATCTTACTCTTCACTGCACACATGACGGTAACAAGAGACAAGATCATAGTGTAGCCCAGGTTTCCATTTGAACATGTCCAGGCTGGCACGCAGTTGGGGTAAGGGCAACGTGCTTTTGTAGGTTGGATTTGTGTCGGAGCTAGGGGCAGAACTAGAGAGGGAGTGGGAAGCCTGAATATCTGGTCTGCTGCTGGAAAATATAGGCCACTGACTTGAAGATGTTGTGGGCTTATTTGATCTAGCTTGATATGCTAGACATTTTCTCTTAGAACTCTCTTCCTCAGTGTCTGTAACTTATTTCTGTAAAATCGAAGGTACAAATATCTAGGATGAAAACAAACAGCTCTTGTCTTCCTGCAGCAGTAAATTTTGGACTGTTTTTTATTACTTGCTCAGTGTTGTTGATGTGCTTGACTCCCTGTTACATGTGAAGATAATTGCTCCCTGAAGAACTCAGACTGCTTTGATAAGAAAGGCCAGTTGGCACATCTATTTTATCCCACCTCCTTCAGTGAAAGATTATGCCATGTATCTTATCAAAAGGATGCAGCCTTTCAAGAGCTGTACCTTGGTAAGTATACATACTCATTTTTGGCAAACATTTGCTGTGGTTTTTGAGTGGTTCTCTCCCTCCACCCCCTGCCCTCCGCTGTCAACTCCTCTGTTCATCCAACTGTACTCATCTAGCTGTGCTCATTGCATCATTTCTGCTGGAGGAGAGGCAGCAAGAGGTGCAGCCATCAGGGATAGTATCAGTTGCATGATCTGTGGACATCTAGTCACGTTGTGCTAACAAGGACCTGCAGCCTAAGATAGAGTCATTAGTCAGCATCCTTGATAGGATGTCTAGTGGCGTGTGTGACAGTGAAATACCAGGAAACGATGCAGAAATTCTCATGCTTTTGTGTACCTGTCTTTCCTCGTGCTAGAAGAGCCGATGAGGTTTCTTGAGAACCATACCGCACATCCTTAATACAAAGAGCAGTTCCTTTCAGCTTTTTTGCATGATTATTTGCAGCTCTCTGCCTAGATCTTCCTTGTTCTGATGGCTAGATTTTTACAGTAGTGTGTTGTACATATTTTGCAAGTTACAGCTTGAAACTTCCTCCTCGCAGAAGGTTCTGTCATTTGAAGCAACCCCACCCTGCTCTCCCTTGAAGATGTGCAATCCCAGGCTGTGTTTGAGCATGCCTGGAGAGGCAGGTGCAGCCTGGCTGGATCCTCAACATTACCTACAAATAAACACTGTTTAAACAAATCGGACTAGTAAGAACATTCAAGATTCAAGTAATAATCAGAACAAGTTTTGCTCTGTAGTCTTCATTCTGTGCTTTTCTCATCTCTTCTCCCTATGAGTTACAATCCATAATATATGACATGATTGTGTTGCTATGGAAATTAATTACAACATAACTCTATAGAACTGTATAACAATAACAGTTGTTAATAGCAGCTTTGTCGAAAACTACATCAGGTTAAAGTCACTTAACCCCCCTCCCCACATTTCCTTCCTGCTGTTGCAAATAAGGACTTACATAAAACCAAAGATTTATTTTCTAATATTTTAAGGGAAAAAAATCCTTCAGCACAGAGCCTGTAAATACAGTTGTATCCTTCCTCATTTGCGCAGCAATTTTATAGCCATCAGCTCTGTCCTCCAGCCCAGAAAAGATAGCAAATGCTTAAAGCCAGTACAAGTTCTTCAAACCTTAGAAACAAGGGATCAGACCAGAGGAAGGTTATTTCTCTGCTCAAAGCAGGCCCTTTGTGCTCATATCTCATTCCAAGTCTGTGGGAACTGTAGCCTGTCGCTGGCTCCACACAGTTTCCTCCTCAGATGAGCTCTTTGTAGAGTCACCTGATTGCTTCCCAACACTGTGAGAGTCACCATATTACTTGCTGCAAGCATTTAAGAGATCAGTCCTTAGCAGCACACACACAATTACCCTCAGGGTCTTGTCCAAGCTAGTTGTATGGTTTGATGGGGACCTATCTCATTACCACGCAGACTTCTCAATGATGATCCATTTCAGGGTTGTCAAGTCTGCATACCAATACACCAGCTTTCCTTGATGCTTAAAGATGTCTGGGCCTGGGTAGCTCTTTTTACTAAGCTTCTTAAGCCTTTTGGTTGTTGCTCCCTAAGGAAGCCTGGAAATGTAGTCACCAGACTTCTCTTGATTTTTCTTTTGGGCAACAGTGGAGTTCCCACACAATTTGAGACCATTTGGTCTCAATTCAACATTTTACCCCTCACTCTCTACTCAAGACTTTCTCTGGCTCCCTGATGCAGAAAACTGCTGTGTTGAACAGAGACCTCCACCCCTTGCTCAAATGGCACACGACACATATCTATCTACGCTGAAGTGAACAATCCCTTCATGTGTGCAAGTTTGCATGCCACCTGCATATTACTGGATTTTCCCTGCTCTCAGGAGGATCTTCTGTAAGCTGATGTAGGACTAATAATTCTTCTAAAGCTTTTCGGCAAGCTACAAGTCTTCCTTGCCTTTTGTAGCAGAATGCTGCAGTCTATCACATGAATTCATTCCCTCCACCTCTATTTCCTCCATCACGTTACTTACAGAGGAGCGCCCAGAGTGGCAATCAGTTTAAGCTCTAGCAGCAGACCCTGCAGATGTCATTCCAAGGCTACCGTTCTCATGTCTGAACATACAGGTAGTGATGTTCCCTGGCTGTTTGGTCACTATAAATTAGTACATTCCCCATGAATGTAATGCAGCCCACATGCAATGACAGTAGTGCCTCTGGAGCTGGTCTCAGCCTGGCCTGAACAAGAGCCAAATAGCTCAACACTCTCTATGCTGCATGTCCCCCTCTTACTGGGGTGGTCCTCTGTAGCTACTCAATTTTAACATTCCAAACCAGCAGCACTAGGCGTTCAGAGATGCAGATGGCCATTTGAGGGTGATATTTTAGCTCCATCAGCACAGAGCTAAGCCAGCCCAAACTACCTTCCGCCAGTCCAGCAGTTCTCCCTAGACCCCGTGTCAGCATATATTGCAGCAATCTCTCCTGCTAAGGTGCAAGCTGCAGTTCCTGTTGCTTTTGTTGACTCTTGCAGGAGGAGTGCCTGGTCTGCTGCTGGTTTTTCAGCAGCAGATAAACATTTCTATCTTTCCCCCTCACAACAGAAGAATCCTTTGAGATATATCTACCTATTGGTTTTGCCATTATCTTTTATGTAGCTGCTCTAGTTTTCTCTTAGTGATACAGTCCATTTGCCTGTCAACATGCTACATGGTGCACAAGCTTCTGGTTTACTTTCCCAAGGATTATTCTGTCTCAGGGTCCCAAGTTCATGCAGTCAGCAGTTTGTCCCCCTTTGAGCACGCAGCACAAGAGTTTGTGTTTGTGACAGCAAGGCAAACCACACAAACTCACCCATTTAATGTGCTCCCACTACTGAGTCCTTTCTGTAATTCTTCCGGCTCCTTCCCTGCTGGGTCTTATATAGCTGGTTTGCTCCACGTCTACGGGTCCTTAGACAGGCAGGTTATACTTAGCAATTTGTTTGTAAATACATCAAGGGAGTTTTGTATATGGTATAAGCAAGGCATCTCCTAGAAAATGCTTTTTTTTCCTCTGGGAATTTGTGAGGTTAAACTAGATATGTGTGACGAACGTGAACAATGAAAGGCCCTGAGTCCTTTCTAAGTATCATTGTTTATTTGGAAGTGGGATAGGTGTTAGGATTAGAATGAAGTACCCTTACCTGGGACAGAAGAACTACTGTTGTTTTTTACCTCCATAGCTTGAAATAGGTATAACTTACAGACACACTTACGTTCTTGGCCTGCATGGCTTTCCACTGCGTCTTTCTTACAAATTCTTGAGCTTACAAAGGCGGTGCAGACTTGGTACTGTATTTATTTCCTTATAGAAATGAAATTGCTGAGTGTGGGAAGGGATGGTTTCTGTCAGGAAAGATCAAGAAATGGAAATGTACCTCTTTTGGGACGTGTGTCAAGGAGATCTGAAGACCCTTAGCCTGAAATAGAGGATGAAGTAAGAACAAGTGCCAGAGGCAAAGGCAAGAAAGGAAAACTAGACTAGCTCTACCCTTCAGCAGGCATGGATGAAAAAGAGAGTGAGACACGCAGAGGTTTCTGGTTTTAAATGCTTGGGAGATGCTCTGAAGCTGTTGTGATGGACAGACAAGTAAGAGCCAAATGGTTGCATAGCTAAGAGCAGCAAACCTTTGCAGAGCAGCAAAGGCACTGGAAATAAAATAAATAAGATAGGTCATGAGGTGAAGAGTTCCTCATTACCAATTCATCCATGAATAAGAAACAGTGAGAAATTCCTGAAATGAGAGGTAACAGACAATCAACGGCAACATTGTCACAAGATGATGGCTCTTAAAATCTTGTCAATATCTTGATGGTCGTTACTATTATTTTCTTGTGTCAGCCAAAGACGTGCAACATAGCTTTTAGAAGACCAAGACATGGTCTTTTCAGAAATGCTTGCGATTTCAATACCAAAGGAGAAAGGACAAGAAGGGATGCTGGAAAGTTTGAAAGTCCTGTTTGAGCATAAAAAAATCAAACCAGTAGGACTTGGCACGCTGGTGATAGGTGAATGAGACAGATAGTAGCAGCTGAAATTTATGGCACACACAGTTGTGCACACTGTGAGGAAACTGTTTTCCTCAGTGATTTCCCTAGTTTTAAATTAAAGATACCAGAATATTTGGGGGAAGACCTCATTGTCACTGGATAACTTACTGGAAGCTCACCTCTGTAAAATGGGCACCTTTGATCAGAAAAAAAAAAAAAAGATGCAAGAGGAATAAAATGCCAAACGCTATGCGGAGCTTTGTGCTGCCATTACAGGAACCAAAGATCTGCCCTTATCTGAAAGAGTGTTGGTGACCCCATCTTAAAAATGACAATGAACCGCTTAAAGGGCTTTGGAGGTAAGCCCATGAGAACGGTAAGAGACATGCAAAAATGTCTCCGCACCACAGCAGAAGTGCAGTTATTGTTTATTTATTCTACAGCTAAAGCCCCTTAGTATGCATAAGACTTTGTAGACAAATAGGACAGGTCTGTGCCTGAGGAGTTTGCCTTCAGAGCAAGACAGAGCACAGCAAAGGGAAGCAAACCAAAAGAAGCATGTTCGTACATGTGCAGAGCAGTGAGGCAGTGGGAGGCAGAGAGAGCCACTGGAGAGGAGAGGTCAGGGTCAAGGGTGTCACCAGAACCCTCCCAGGGTACGCGCTTACCTTCCAGTAAGGCAGGCCCCTCTGGCGTTGCTGTGCCAGGGGAAAGCTGCTTCTTTCATTATCTATGAGGTGTGACCTGTCTACTTGCAACTGCAGTCCTGCAGGAAATATCCTCCAGACTCCACAGACTGTGTTTTCACTGGCTTCTTTTTCTACGTATGCAGCTGCTTTTACAGCAGCTCCATATTTGTATGCACAGAAAAGCAGCTGGATTGTACAAACAGCAAAAAAATTTTCAACGAATATTTGAATTCAAAAGCAAATTTTGGGGGTGTCTGTATTGCGATGCTTTAATATTCATGCACTCAAGATTTATTTGTGCAAATGAATTTTAAGTCAAATTCTAAGTGTGAAAAAGGTGGAAGTGCACAGTTTGTTGTAAAATTCATGGTAAGTTACCAAACGTGGTACAAAATTGGTATAATTTGATATATGTAATTAGCCAGCACATCAGTAGACCTAGAAATGTTCATCAAATACACTAATCATTTTGAGTGATGAAAATCTTGAGTATTTCCTAATCCAGTTGCAGCTAATTTCAGAACAGAAGAAAATAGTATTAATAGAATATGGTTTTGTTGCATATTACTTGCTCGGTTCTAGCATTATGTATGCAAATCAGGTAATTTTGTACCTAATTGCCTGATTTGCATGCATAAATGTAGGTTGCACATGTGCAAATGATCTCATTCAAATTTAGTATATCCCTAATATGTAGAGTGGATGAAAACGTGAATCTGTGTATCATCTGAATCGCTCAGAATTTTCACTTACGGAAAAAGCAAAATTTTTCACCAGTTTTGGAGGTCAGATGAAGTAGGTGGGCTTCTTTGGATGATTTTGCAGGGGCAGTAACCCTGGAGCTGTGCATTTTTCTTGAGAAATGAGCAATGATGTGAATGCCCAGAGAGATAACTAAGTAAAAGGGATCCTGTTGCTTTAAATGCCATAAGAAAATCACAGAAAATTGTGGCACTTGCCAAGTGGAAGAAGGCAGAATCGCTCAGAAGGAAATGTGACTTTCGAAGTCTAAGATGGTTTAACAGACAATGAAACCTAAATGAAAAGTGTAAAATACAATACTAAAATCTAAGTACATTAAAAACTCTTTCAGGTAATTTCATGGCTATGAAAGGAATTGGACTGACAGTTCTTGTGAATGAAGTGATGTGACCTCAGGAGAGGGAGACCATGGGCAAGGGATAGAAAAGCTTCATGTGTTCTGCTATGATGTCATGCGTTTCACCTCTGATATGGAAGAGAAGGAAGATCCGGACCTGGAAGATTAGCAGAAAAAGAAGAAATCACACTCAAGAGCCTGTTTCGTTACAGGCCTCTGTGAGGAGCAACCAACAGTGGGATCGGATGCGTTGTCACCAGCAGTTTCAATAACGATGTGGAATGGCAGGAAGTGTCCCTGAGGAAGGGAACTAAAATTACCAATAGCATTTTTCACTGTGGCATCAGCTGTAGTCTAATAAACAGTGTAGGCTGTTTTCTCCCTATTACTCAGAACTCCCCTGCAAGCTTTATTTGCATACACATGCGTGACAAATACTGCTAAAATAAGCATGTAGAAAAATTAGAAGCAATTTGGAGGCACATATGGACTTACAGTTCCAAATTCTCATTCACACTAGCATGAAGTGCAAGCAGGGTCAAAATAGGTATGGTATACGCGCCTTCCAAGGTTCCTTCGCACTGACAAGAACGGTAAAGAGTTATGGGTGTGAGCTAGAATTCGGCATAAAATACCTTTCTGTCCATCTAAGGGCAGGTTTGTCATAGGCCTGCTGACATGCGTGTGATACCACATGATTTCTGACCAGCTAGTAAGAATTTCTAGTGTCAATGTGTTTATAATGGCAAACCCATGCTTTTTTTGGAATGGGGTATTTTACGTGAGAAAGGGAGACAAGCTGGAGTAAATTTTACTTTCTGTAGGAAAATACAGTGGTGGGCAGGGAGGGGAAGGGAAGGAGGGTTGCAAAGCCCTTTTGCATGGTGTGACTGGAAGGCTGTGCTCAGTGTGGGGAGCCATGGGAGAGCTGGGGCCAGCCCTGCTTTAGTTTCCTCACCTGGTGAGCCTGCTCCTGATACTGCAGAGGAAAGGCTCACCTGTATAAGCTCTGACTACATTTGTAGCGCTTTCCCAGGTTACCGACCCGAGAGAAGTGCTCCCTAATGCAGACTTGACTCTGAGCTTCTGGTTTTTGCTCCCAGGCATACAAAGCAGTTTTGAGGTAAATTAGAATCAAACTCACCTTTTTCCTCCTGTTGTGTCAGCGGGAGAGAGAGTACCGACTGACTAACAGAGTGTCTTGCCTCTTTGTTTGTGTGCGAACCTCATCAGAGCAGCACATGCAGAGCTCTATACAAAATAAATAAACCCAAACCCTGGGCTGTATTCCCAGCTCATTTTCTGAGTGTTTAGCTAAAGCACAGCTTCTGTTAGATTGGAGAGATGCTCTGTTATTTGACTAAATACTGTTATTCTACTTATTTTCATTCCATCATATAGTAAAAAGACACTTTCTATTTTCCAATTTTTCAGTAGGAGTGAAAAGCACTGCCCGATACTCTTGGAGATTGAAGGTTTCTTGTTTTTCACAGAATGTGTATAGCTTGGGTAATATTAACTTCCTCCTCTTGACAGCTTCTCGTTCCTCCCCAGTTTAGTGTTCAGGATTGATTCCCTTCTTGATCTCCTTTCTGAGCCTTTTACTTTGGGTGTTTTCTGCAATTGAGGCAATTACTGCCTGTTGCAATGCAGGGGTTTGTGGTGGGCAGCAGTTCTGTGAAACTGAACTGAAACTGCAAGTCCATCTCAGCAGTGCAGAACACACAGAAGAGGCACCATATTTCAGTGGCCACCAGCCCAGACAGAATGAGTATCTGGGGGAAGGGAAGAGAGTTGGCACATCACGTACCTGGTTACCTGAACCATCGCTTTCCACGAAGCAAGGCCCCTGTGAAGGGGGTGACACCGTAACCGTACTAGGACAGGACAAACTCGTACGAGAATCCCAGAAGGGGAAAAACATCTTCATTGTTCATCTTTTTGCTGTCACCTTGGAGATTACTTTAGTTTCTTGAAGTAGATCTTACATTGGTTCATAATACATTTTTGCTGAGAAATACGGCTTTCTCCTGCTTGCCTTTTTTCCCCTTTTTTGTAATCTCTGGTTGGCAGCTAAAGCAGTCTAACATTTCTATATAACTGATAAGAGAAATTATTGCCAAGGAGAGAATTGTTTCTTGAGTACATCCCTCCACTTGGGTTAAATATAGGTTGCAGCATCCCAGTATAATGAAAAGATTGGAAAGCATTTACGCAGTGGTGTAGTTTCTGCTTTGTAGTAACAGAGTAAAACATTCACAATTGTGAAAATCATACCTGCAAAGACAAGTTTAGTCAGCCTCCGCCTTACTGTGTTCAGTCCATACACTAAAATATTTCCAATTTAAACCAAACCCTCTAGCCTTTGTGTTTTATTGCCTCGTGATGTGCTGTTGGCTACAGCATACTGGTTTATTATCTTACCATGTGCACTGTGGTACTCACATTGGTTTTGTGCTGCAGGATTGCACAGGGTGCTGGACCAGGAATGGTCACTTTGATTATAAAATATGAAAGCAAATCTGGAGGGGTTTTACCGCTGTGTAAAATTAGATCTGTATTGTATTGTTGTCGACAAAGGTATTGGATTTAGAACACATTTGCAGTTGCCACAAACTCTTTGCTTTGCAACCTGAAATCATCTGTATCGCTAGGATGAAAATCTTTAGATTCCAAAAGTGCTTAAAATTCAAACTGTAAAATTAAGCCTGAGAAACATTTAGCCTTTTGAATTCAAACACAATCTCCATATCTTTTCTACATATGCACATGTATGCACATGCATTCCCAACCTTGCATATACATTCACAAGCTCACACATTCACAAGCTCGCACACACGTTCACAGGCACTCGCACACAGAGAATGTGTTCTGCAGTATGGCTGGTACACAGGGTATTTTTGAAGACAGAACAAGATGACTGTAAATTGACACTTCCACCCACTAACGAAAAAAAGCCAAGAAAACCTCAGTAGAGAATGAGTTTTATAATTAATGCTGAACAATTTTCATTGACAAAGCAAAAAGAAGCAAGTGGATGGCTGATTTAAATGTTGAATGATTAATGCACGGAGAGGCGGCTGAGGAAAGAGACAAATTCAGGAGCAACTATGGAAATTTATGTATGAGAGAGTCAGCACCATATTCTGATCTCAGTTACACAGTTGTAAATCTGTTATCTTAATGGAAGTATTCAGCTTTTATATTTGCATAGCATAAGTGAAAATAGAATTTAACCCAGAATGTGTTTGCAATTGTGTATTTGCGTGAGTGAAAGGGAAGAGATGTGTATGTTTGCATGTGATAAACTGCAAATGGATGAGACTTTTGTATCTCTCCGTGAGAAACGTAGAGAATGAATGTGTGTGTGATTGTGTACGTGCATGCCAGTTGTGGGGCTGTCTGACAGTGAGTGGGAGGGTGAGAACGTGTTTGTTCCTAGACTCCCTGGTTGAGTGAAAATGGCTCCTGGAAATGCCGTTTCAGATTAGAGAGCGACGGCTGGAGAGGTGGAGATTTCATTACCTTCCTCTTTGTGTGATGTTTTGGAGCTGGTAATGTAAAAGCAGAGCTATAAATAATCCAGTCACAGCTGTGGTGTCCTCGAGATTTATAGTGCCTGCTAATGCCAGAATCTTTGGGGTGTTTCACTACGCAAAGCAAAATTAGAAATAATCACCCCTCAAACACCATGGCAATGCAGACCCCACCTGTCTTTTCTCACGTGCCACGCAAAGAGAAATTCTCCTTCCTCCCAGACACCCAGGTTTATTCCTAAATCTGCGTGTAATGCCCGCCACCACGCATAGTGCTCTCTCTTGTCCTTTCCTTGAGGGCTGGGGCTGATCAACACCTGCCTTGGGTACATGTGCTGGGAGAGGAGGGTGTGGAGGTCACAGGCAGCATTTTGCTGTGTGCAAGCTTTTGAGAAGCAGGGGCCGTATTTTTAGCTGCTCCAGATTCTCTCCTGGCTAGGATATGATGCTGAGGAGTTTATTGCCATAAGGATGTGCCTAGAATACCAGCCAGCCTCAGAAATTTACTGTGCCGCAGAGCCCTGACTCAGTGCTGCTCTGTGACTTTCCTGTGTTGCTTCCGCGCTGGAAAGAAAGAAAAAATGGTTCCTTGTGTTCCCGGCTGCTGCTGGCGCTGGCGGGACAGCTGCTGCGATTTAGTGAGAAGCCGTGTTGCAGGGAAGGACAGCAGCTCTAGATCTGGCTAGGTTGTAGTTTGCTCAGTGAAGCTGCCCTCAGATTTCTTCTTGAATATTACTCTACATTTTTGCCTGAACAGTAAGAATAAACACGCGCTGCCTTTCATTTGTGCATTTCCCAAGCATGTCTGTAATGCCCCTGTATGTATTTTTTTGCAGCTGTACATACTAAATGCTTCCAAAATGCCAGGGACATTTCACAGGTAGTTTCTCTGTGAGGCGTTTCAGGGGAGGACATGGAGAAATGGCCATAGGTGGGTTTCTGTACACCTGGCCGTGCTCCCTATGGTGAGCATCCCACAGAATGCCACAGAAAATGAAATTACATTCGTGGTTCTTCTGTGCCACTGGCGCAGGTGCACTTGCAGGTTTGAAATGGTGGCTTCTACCCCAAAACCCACTTGAATTGTGAGACCCAGTCCATTTGCGGAGCACATTTCTGTATACGAATGATCATCAACTGACTTATTGGCAGTCTAAATCTTGAGAAGCCTAGCTTGTCCCTTATGAATCCAGTAGAACAGCATAAACACTAGATGAAAAAAGATCATTTGTACCGTCAGATTTTTTAGAAACGAGCATGAGAGATACTGAAGAGACCTGGCAGGACACGCGCAGTCCGCCTGCTTGACAAGCACGGTGAGAGCCCGTATATTGTCCGGGGGTTTGGCTGTATCAGACTCCTCAAGGAGTGGGCTTTCCTCCATCACTGCCCGAAGAAGGCTGGAAATGAGGAGCTGAAGCCCATCTGCTCTTGCTCCATTCCGAGCCCTGCTCGAGGCTCCCTGCTGCCCCCTTGTTGCTGGAAATAACACTGGAAATACGGCGGACTACTATTTTCACGTTGTGCTGTGAGCTCGACTAATATCCTCACATTTGGGGGAAGATCGTAGACCTCGCATAGGAATGTCTGTTTCATTGCTGTGGTATCCGGAATAATAAATACAGCAATCGCAGCTGTAATGCCTAGCACTTGTTGAACTGCGGCGTTCTCGGGAGCGCGAATGTGAATGAGTGGCGAGCTGTAGAGAGGCGAGGTTTGTAGGCAGAGGCAATAGCTTTTTTCAACTTTTTCGTCCTGTGAAATACAGACGAGCTTTCAGCCGTACTAGGTCTCCCATCACACGCTTACTTTTCTTGTGTGCTTAGGTCACCGCGGCTACAAAAGTCTACTGCTCTTGTAAATGCCAGAGAGCGAGGCTCGGTGACAAGACTGTTTCCTTTCCAAAGTGGCCCCGCTGAATGCCACGCACACAAAGCTTGGAGCAGCTCTGTGCGGGTACGCGATAGCTCGCATTTTAATTTTGCGTATTTATTCTCTACTCTCCTTGGGTCACTAGTCTCAAAAGTTGTTGCCATTTACATTGTGTACAGGAAATCTACTTGAAATTATTTTAGTGGCTCACAGCTCAGTTCCTGCTTGGTTTGCTGGTTGGTTTCTCTTCTGAAAAAAATAATCGAATTGGATTCTAAATTCCTTCTTGTTTGCAAAGGCCAGTGGCTATGAATGGGATACAGAGAATGAACTCTACTCTGTCCAGTCATGAATGGTAGCCAGGTCAGGGCCGAGCTGCATTGGCAGGAGGCAGTGATGTGGGAAGCTTGCCCTGCCATTATCTATTCTGTAGACAAGCAGTGGATTTAATTCTCTGAGGATCTCAAGCCTATAATAAAACCTCAATGGGAATAAAAAACCCTGACCCAGAAGGCGGTGGCATGTTCTACTTGTGCTCCATAGTTGTGAGCGTAAGCGTGGCTGTGCATCAAGGGAGCTGTGTGACAATTTCGTAGAGCCTGGGTAGCAGAAGAGACCCATCCCCCAGTGTTCTGCTGGAGTCTCTGCGAGGTACGTATTTATACTGCTAGTGAAAAACAGAAGGAAAAATCAGAGTGTCTCTAACACATGTAATCTGCAGAAAAAATACACATTTGCGTGTCTGTTTTTAGCAAGGAATAGTGGTGTGCATGCTTTTTCCCTCTTGCGTGCTGTTTTCTAGACTCACATCTGCGGACACGCATTGAAACCCTGGCATTTTTCTTGAGCTGGCATCGCTGGGTGACCTCATGCACCCACTTGTTGTCTCAGCAGTTTCAGCGTCAGAGTTCCTTCTTAGATTCATTAAGAAAATATTTAGCATCCGAAGAAAGGAAGGCGCCCTGTGGCCTGCTGTGCTCCCCACGGCCAGGCCAGTAAAAACAGAGCCCCAGAATGCTTTCCGAGGGTGCAAGGGTGATTCCAGGACACTTCTGTCCCCTTGGAAATGGAAGAAATGGGTCGTATCTACAAAAAGTGACCAAATCCCGATCATGGTGATCTTCTGCATTTGAGAATGTTTAGGGGGATCTTTGCAAGGTGATTTACTTTTAAAAAGCCTCTTGAGTTTTAATAAGTCACTGCTTTTAGAGGATTCTGGGATGCTGAGGTGAAAATCTGCTTTTCCTTTAGTTTTGAGGTTTGGGGTTTTTTTCCCCCGGAAGTCTCTTTTTAATCACATACGCACAAGCTTGTTATCAGAAAAGCTGCTGGGGACTCCTGAACCTTTTAGCACTAATGTTGCATGTGCCTGTTTTTTTGTAACAGAAAATTAAATGGAAGCTATTATCTGAAGGGAGCTTTCATCATAGCAGTGAGGCAGAGCACTGCTCAAATATATTAACACAAAATGCGAGACAAATGTTGCCTCCTCCAAGCCAGCTTCTGACCCCGACAGTGAGAGCTTTCCGCTATGCTGGCTGTTTACAGCCCCCGCTCTGGCCGCTCGGGCTTCTCCGGCATCCATCTTGGGGTTTGTGGGATGCAGTTTCCGTTCCCATCCCTCCATCTGATCGGGCATGAGCAGCATATATTCCTCTGCCTCCAACCTCCCCCCCGAGGTATGATGACATCTCACTTTTCCCCCCTGCCTCTCCCAGCCCAGCGTGGAAGCCAGGAGAACGATTCCCAGAGCACGAGGGGGCCCTGGAGCCAGGGAGTCACCCTGCTGCTATGTGGGGAAAGCTAAATTTGGGAAGCGGGATTTCTCCTGTATCGCCAGGCCTGGGTGGGCAGCACCATCTCCCCGTGACTCTGCAAAGCAAATTACCTCGGTAGAGTGAGCTCGCTTGCTCTTCCTCCCCTCTCCCTCTCCTCCCAGAGAAAAAAAGCCACCAAGTGCGGCAGCAGGAGCTGATTCAGGCCACCGGTGTGCGGTCCTTTTAGAAAATGGGGCTGGGAGGGATGATGGAGGAGGGGTTTCAGAGCATGCTGCTGACCTGCTGAATTATGACTTTAATGCAGTGGCTTTAATAACTTGCTGTAGCTCCAACCACCAGATGCAATTTATGGCAAAGCAGGCGCCCAGGCATTTTTCTTTCTATGAAGACTAAGCAGATCTCTGATTACCACCCCCTCCCCCCAACCCATTACCTTCCCCCGCTTGCTCTGCTAATGGAAAAATGTTATGTGTCTGTGTGCTTTTTCCCCAAGCCCTGTTTTCAGGAAATGGTGGAGAATGAGAAAATAACACACGCGCGCACACACGCGCGTTTGCAGGAAAGATCGCGTTTACTCTCTGTTCTTCAACCATGCAAAATTCCTCCTGCTAGCAGAATCACTGATTCTTTTCCTAATGGCTTACAACCTCAGCCAGAAGCAAGGCAAATTCCAGGATTGATTTGTAGGGTAAAAGAAAGACCCCCTCCCTCCATCTGACCAAAATCATCTCAAGTCTTGAGTGATTTTACTGCATAATGCAAACCCCACTGCCTCTCAGATCTCCCTACTGTAACAAGGGCTTGAATACAGCCCCCAAGCAAACAAACCAACAAAAAAGCAGAACCTGGGAATGATGAATAGACAAACTGAATTCAAGTTTTAATTTTGTATTCGATGCTTGTAGACAATAGATGGGTGCATTAAAAAAGCAATGCACAGATAAGCAGTTCTCCTATTTGAGACACCCATTCATTTTCCATTTAAGGGATGAATTCTTCATCGCATTCTCCTCCTCTCTCTCCTTTTCTGTGATTTGCATGATCATTTGCTACATATATTAGGAATTAACTGTTTATCTTAGTCCGTGGCTTCAAGGCAATTTCCCAAATAAATTTCACTGGATCAATAAACTCGGATTCTGTTTTTGTTTCTAAATTGAGGGAAAGAAAAATAGTAAGAAGAAGCAAATGTTTTCTTTTTAGCCAAATGGAACAAAAATCTGAGTTAAACAGATGTGCCCGTTTCTGAATTCTGAGGGCTTACACAGAAGCCCTGTGATTCAACTGTTTTGTATCTTATTTTTGCTTTCCCTTTCCGTTTTCCGTTTCTGAAAAAAAAAGAAAAAGCAAGCAAGCATATTTGGAACTGCAGCCCTGAAAAATGGCATGTACTACTTTGAACCCATTGAAAGGGTGTCCATAAAAAGTGTTGCAGATCAGTCCTTCGTGACTTTTTCATATTTATCAGCAAGGCAAATTCCTACAAGGTTACAGCAAGTACAGTTTGCAATGACCTGCCTCTGCACTTTCAAAACTGAGTAGCAGGCTCCTGCAAACGTCCATCCTCTCATTCATCTAGAATAGCACTTTCCTCTCAGACTTTGAGATGGCTGGATTAATATGTCACATACACTGGAAATTTCTTAGTAAAGAAGTAGCAACATATGGGAGCATTCAAGCTCTGGAGAGAAGAGTATAAATTGGACGTTTCCATGTGAATTCGGTCTGATGTGTCTGTCTAGCTGTGTTTACAGTGGCCTGCCCTCAGCCTGTACCAGGATCACATTACTGTCCCCAGTACCTCGAGATGCACCTGCATGCACACGCTCTGCCGCACAGGTATTTGTTTTAGGTGCGATGAGTTGTCTTTGAGCAATTGAATTTATCTCTGCTGACTACAGAGGGAGCCGAGAACAGATTCCTGACTTGCAGAGGGTTAGAGTTAGGTGGAATGAATCTTTGCTCAAGCATTCAACCACAGCTCCTTGGCTTGTGCTGTTAGCTTCCTGAATTCCCAGATGATCTCCCCACCACAGCTTAGCCAGGCCTGGAACTGCTTATTTTCTCAGAAGGGATGAGATACGGTTAGTTCAGCAAAGCCATTGGCATTTCAAAATTATATGTAAAAGCGTGTATTTGTCCTCTTGTTTTTCAGATGATGCCATAAATATGCCTGATACTTCACAGGCTTAAAACACCTCACCAGCAGTGATCATTTAAAAAAAATCTATTTGCATTCTTACAGACCCATAATGAAAAGCATCCATACAATGATCTGTGCACACATCAAAAAGCAGATGCTTTAATTTACACTTGCTGCCCAGAGGGCAGTGCTCAGTCCGGGTATGGCTTGAGAGGGAGCAAAGGTGCCTTTGGGCCCCCGCAGAGCCCGTTCTGGCCCCGTGGACAGTGCCGTGGCAGTGCCAGCTTCAGAGCCACCCCGTGTTGCTGGTTTGCCCAGGGTGGCTGTACAAGAGCCGAGTCTGAGGCTAAACGTTCTGGGAGTTATTTATTATGTAGCCTTGAGATCGTGTGGAGATGCTAATGGCGGCGGCGTGTGACTACAGGTACGCTTCGTGACAGCAGAGCTCATTCCGGAGGCTTCTCTGATTCTGCTATGTTTTTCTTTTGTGAACCTGGCCTTTGATTAAAAACGCCTCGCTTCCAGCTCCCATTGCCTTTTAAATGGCTCTGCAAAGCCCTCTCGCGGTTCGCAGCTCACATCAGAAGCAGGGCTGGAAGTGTTTCACTGCAGAATAAACATATGGGCTGTAAATCCTGTGATTCAGAAGATTCGCCTGCAATATTCCTCTCTGCTGTTGCCATAGGTTACCGGGCTCTGCAAAACACCATTTACCCTGGAATGCAAGGAGACACGGAGCTCAGCAAGGGCACTCCTGTTAACCCTTTCCTAGCAAAAAGTCACTCTGGTGATTCCAGCAGAAACTACTTTGCGCTCTTAACGTGTGTAGATGCACACACACACAAACAAACCCGCACCGGGTAAATCAAGGCAAAGTACCGAAACGCTCGCACAAGCCCCAGGCGTATGCACATCGCCTGGGTGGAAGCGGCGGGTTTCTTCTCGTACCCTCAGAGCGGGGCAGACACTAAACGTTGGGGTGCTGTGGTTTTGCCACTGCTGACCCACCGGGGCTGTGTGGCTCAGTGCCCTCTGCCCTGAGTCCCAGGGAACGGGTTAAACTCCTCTAGTGGCAGCACATAAAGGAAGGCAAGTGAATCGGGCTGGCCTGGTCTGGAGTCCGCATCCAAGGTTTGTGGCCTGGTATTTGTCAGATTTCTTTTTATTAATAAGACAGGACTTTAGAGAGGAAGACAGTTGAGTTCGCAGTCACTGCAGAGCTTTTTTTGTAGCTGACAGGGGATCCCTAAGATTTACAGGGTTTTGTCAATGCCACCTAATGGAGACCTATGGAGGCTAATGCCGTTGTTTGCTGCCTCACACTATTTTGCAGCCAAGGCACTCTTAACATCTCCTAATGGCCTGTCTTCTGCTCCATCACCTGAGGCACTGAATGTGGACAAACAACAGTTATCTTTGTGGGCTGTGCCTGGTACAGGGTGTACAGAGAGGCCGTGGTGCTGTGCTTCAGCCAGAGGACCTGCAGGCACAAGACCACTTGTGCTCCAATGGGTCTTGCTAAGCGGCAGACAGACCCCTGATCCTAGTATAGTGCTAAAGTCCCTCCTATCTTACTGACCCAGTCACCGTCAGAGGCCTTGGAGCTGTCTCATGCACTAGAGAAGACGCCTGGGGAGTCTCATGTATCTGTGTTACACATACAAACCAAAACCATGTTAAATGCACATACATTGTCTATGTGTAAATATCCACACAAGCATCTGACACGTACATTTGCGTCACCAAACTGTGTGTTACACAGAACACGTTGGATTCATTCACTGGATACACTCCTACAAATGTCACTCTACAACAAATTAAACAGATGGGAACAGAGTTCAACATGAGATGAATTTGCATTTGCTGTTGCTTAGGACAACAGGGGCAGAAAGCGGCCCCCAATTTACTTTTTCACTCCTGTAATTCTGACCTACGCGTGGGCCAATCTGGATCCCAGCAGAGCAGAAGGAGCCAAAGTAATGTGCTATGTCCGAACAGTGTTTGCTGCTGCAGTCCCAGCAGCAATGCTGCCTGGAGAGCAGGTAGCAGCATATGCTCTGCCTTTGCCCTTCTTCCCACATGGAGCTGAGGAGGACGTGCGCGTGAAGAGCAAATGCGTAGCCCTGAGTTCAGGCAATGGTTAATTTATACTGCAGAGGAGTTGCAGGTGAGACGGAGGATCTGTCTCATTTCCCATTTTCACAAACCCTGTTACAAAACCCCCAAATATGTTGTATTTCAAAACACCATTAGCTTCTTTCTCGTACTCCCCTCTGCAGTTCAATGCACACACATAGACACCACCAAATTATTATTTCTTTTATAACACAGTATTGCTCTAGGGTCTTCTACAGATAGGTAAAAATGGAAAATTCCTGCTCTGAAGAGTTAACAGTGTCAGTTACTTTTACATCAAAAGTCTGATGGGAATCCAGAGAAGTCAGGAAATGTGGATAAGGCTGAACTTACATTCATAAAAGATCTTGCAGTGGTTGGGAATCACAGCCCATGCATGGACAAGCCTGTATTGAGACTGCTGTAATCCCTGGGCAGAACGGGGGGGAGTGAAGGAGAGGTCAGTGTGCTTTGTGGGATTCTCTGGCATTACTGGGGCAAGGGGAGTTAGTCCCTCTCTGTTATTTGAACAGCAAGCAAGTATTTTTTTAAGGATCTTTTTAATGTTGCTGGAATAAAAAGGAATAGGCAAGAGAAAATGACTCCAAATCATTAGGGGATTGCTGTCTGTGGAAAAGTGCAAATACAAAATCAAATTTTTTTCCTGCAAAATCCTTTTTTTCATGGCTTGTTTCCATGCCACCACAGAGAAGAATAGTGAAGAAAAGGGCTGATGTACAAGGCAAAGGGGCTTTTAAAGATTCCCAAGAGCTACTGAATGGGTGTTGCCGCTTCAAACTCTCCAAATTGCTGTTGCATCGGTCTGGATGGTGGAGGTAAACTGTCAGAGAGCCTAAACGCCATGGAGCACCGCATGGAAGCACACTGACATTTATGTGTGCTCCGACTTTTTGGATTTATAGGGTTTATTTTGCATACTCCCCTGGCATCGCCAGAGCCTCTCTGTGGACCTAACACTCGATCCTGTGTTCTGCCAAGGCCCCTGGGAGCTGTTGTTGTCTAACTCCCGTGACATTGTGGGCACCTGCTGAGGTGTCGGGGACAGGCTGTGTGGGCGGGAGAGGGGAGCATGAGGAGGTCAGAAACAGGGGTGCCTGCAGGGCAGAGTGCAGTGATAACTGGGCCAGTTGCACCTCTGCCATTACCTGAAGGTCCAAAAACCACTGGAAGCACCGAAGATGCAGTGTCTGGAGCCTGTTCCTTTTCCTGGGTTTATACGATTGCCTTGAGTCAGGGGTATTTAAATGTCAAGTTTTTATATAGTTCCTAAATTTACTTAGGTTTGAGTGTTTATAGCAGAAGGCTGGTGTCCTTGTGCGCTCCTATGCGTGTATTTGAATGATAAATGCCAAGGCTTTCTTTTGGGGCTTGTGTTTTTCCACTGCCGAGGTGACACACTCTCATTATGTTTAACCTTCTCCCCCAAGAGCTAATACAATTTACTTCTTTTGGAAGGGAAATATCAGAGCCGAAGCAGGCCCAAAGCAATTTGCTTTGAAGGCTGGGTTGGCTGGGACTGCAGAAACAGCGACAAAGAGGAGATTGTGGAAGAGCGTGCTAGATGGGAGCGCGGGCAGGAAGGGGTTACTGCCTGCACAGCTTTCTCTGTCTGCTGCTTCAGGCAAAACCCAGAGAGAGACAATGATGTCAGCACTACCTCCAGGCCCAGGGCCCCTTGCCTGACAATGTGGGCAATCCAACACATTCCCATCTGCCACAACAAGAGCATTCATGCTCCTATTTCCTGACCTCTTTGGATTAAAACATGTGGAGTTAAATACACATCCAGTCCCATGCTCATGCACTTGCATGGCACCAGAAATAGACTTATGGGAAACTGGCTGCAGCTTTTGCCACCCGACACGACACGACACTCAGGATCTGTGTCACCGTTGTCATCGAGAAAAGCACACGTTGCTCATCTGGTCGGGAGATTGTACAGTCATGTACACATAGCTAAAATACAGTTCGCTTTTGTGCTTTGCAATGCTGCATGTAATCAGTGTGCAATCAGAAAGGGAGGGGGGAAGGGGAGATTAAATAGAAAATGAAGATTAGTCAGAGGCAGTGATTTCAGCTTTTTAACCGTATGAAACTTGCTGAGTTTTTTAGTACCGCATAAAAAGTTCTGACAACAAAGACAGACCTTGGCGGAGCCGGGTGTCTGCACTCCAGGCTGATGTAAGAGGCGAGAGCGTGCAGGAGCCTTCGCACGCTGCCCTGCTGGGGAGGCAGGCACAGGGAGCACAGCTCTGACAAGGAGAAGCTTTTTGTTTGCTTTACAGAGAAGCCGGTCTGGTAGTGGGAAATGCTAGTAGTAGAAGCATTTTATTGCTGCTTTTATTCATGATGCCGGCGGTGGGGTGGGGTGGGTGGCTGTTGCATGCGCATGGGTATCGTGTTGTTTCTGTGTGCACTGCATGTTTGTGCCTGTATGCCCATATGTATCTGTGCGTCTCCATATTTATCTGTCATTTTGTGTTTGCATCGCTCAGTCTTTTTCCTTTTAAGTGTAGGAGTTGCATTTCTTTCTGTGCACAGATGAATTTTCCTTCACTACACACTAAGGGGAAAGGAAATGTAGGGATAGCTCGCATTTCATTTATGCCTTTCTCGACAAAGGGTTTCACAATTCAGAAATATGAATCAAGAAGAAAATGAGACTATTTCTTTTCTTTCCTCTCTCTTTTGTCTACAGTCTTGTCTTCTCTTCCTAGTAATTTATTTTCTTTTCCCTACCTTTTCCCCCATCAGACTGCAAAATCTTGCTTCCACAACAAATGTTTTAAATGTAATCTATCCTGCCTGCACATACGGTGAGGCCTGTTTTCATAGCGTGTTTCTTGTACAATCTCCTCTTTCTTCCTTTTTTTTAACTCATAGTGGGCCTCGACATTTCAAATTCCTGTGGGAAGGTTGGTTTAGGGTCTCTCCCCTTCATTTGGCCTTTGCCTATAGCACTCAACATCTCAGAGAGCACGACACAGGAAGAAGAACAAAATTAAGCCCCCCAAAACCTGTGGTTCCCCAATGGTTCGCAAGGGTCTTGCATGAAGGTTTAGCTCATAAAATCCTAATCGGGTGCTTGGAGGGTTGAGGCCAAATGGTTAATGTAGGATAAAAACTGCAAACCTCTTAATTCTTTCAGTGTTTGGCTTAACCTTGCCTTGACTCTGAAGAGATGGCAGTAAGTAAGGATGAGCTTGTATTAGAAACAGGATTCTCTCTTTCTGCCCAGCCCCTGCTGTGCCAGTTCCAGTATTACAATGCATCAGTGGTACAAACTTCTCTATCAGTTTCTGTTGGTGACGTTTTGGAACCGCCTCGCTTCTCAATTAGAGTAGTCAAGGCCAAGACCCTGGCATATTTCTCAAGAGCTTCCTCCCCCCTGTGAAACAGAGAATACTGAAAACCAGTCAGAAAAAGAGGAGCCGGACTGTAGCAAGCATTGGATTTCACCGGTGGCACAATAAGGAAGCTACTTCTAGTGTCAGCCACTCCACATGAGGCATACAGACAAGTTAAAGTGGTAATATGCATAATGTTTGTCATCCAGATATTTTAGAGCATATAATAAGCTGCGATTAAATCATTAAACTAAAGAACTTCAAAGAGGCCTGTCTGTGCAGACTGAGGATCTACATGCAAGAAATCTCCAGTCCTTTTCCCACTTTGGTACCTGATTTGCCACCGGTCTATCTGCTTTAAACTAGTCATTTCACACTGACCTTTAATTTTGCCATCAGTAACACCAGGGGTTAATAATACTTAAGCAGAGCAGTGCGTCTTACAGAGTTGTTTTGAAGGAAACTATCTGTGCAAAGACTCATTTGATAGGAACTTGCCTGCCAGTTTGAAGTTCTTCGGCAGCAAAGTGGAGGAAGCATGTTCAGCATGAGATCATCACTGAGCTCCTCAGTGCTGTAAGACATGAGGGTCTGCAAGCACCGGTGGAAATACAATGTTAAAAACAAGAGCCCTGCATAGTTTTCAGGGACCCTGAATTAGGCTGTGGAACCTAAGAAGAGTTAGGTTTGTAGTTTTGGACTGAGACACATGCAATGCCTACAATCCATTCTCGGTGCCTGATGGATCTCTGCTTTTGTTACTCGTCCCAACTTCACACACAAAGTCAATGAAATAGGTGAGAACAGAATCTCCATGTCCTGACACCTTGTCTCTTGCCATGAGCACCAGATCTGGCACCAAAAATGTGAAGAGTCCCCAGATCCCCGTGCTTTGATTAGGACCATTATTTTGATGGGGAGCTTTAATTTTTTCAAAGTAATCAAGCAGTTTCTCTGTGTTTATGACTACACCTGCATCTAATATGGCTCTCTTACCCCAGATGTGAGTGGCCTTGTGAGAAGTACTCAGCAGCGGGTTTGGGAGCAGGGCAGAGGAAGAGAGGAAGCCTGCAAGTCACATCCTCCTGACCACCTTCCCCTGCACTGATGTGTTCAGTCACACGGCCCAAAGGAGCCACTGAGGCAGATTTGAGAATGTATGGAGCAAGTGCGCCTTTCCATTTACAATCAAGATAAACAAGGGTGTCAGCTGAAGCAGAGCTGCTGAGGCATTCTGTGTACTTCAGTGCCAGGCAGTAGTGGCTGCTGCTTAGGAGATGGATTTATTAAGATTATTAGTAAGTGTTATTTGGAGGTGACTGAAATCGCTGGGTGAACTCCGAAGGATTAGCTTTCCAAAGATAGCAAATGCAAAAAAAAGCAACCCCAAACAAACAAGCCACCAGTACCAGTTGTGTTTATTTAATAAAGTCTCTGCACAGGATTAGCTCACAAGCATTTGCTTGTTTTTGTGGCTGCAGATATGGGGGAGGGGAAGGAGGAACCATCTTAGCGTGTAATTCCCTAAGTAAAAGCAGAGCTGCAGCGCAGTGTCTGGCCTGGTTCATAGAGTAGGTGACAACCTGCTGTGTGAGCAGGGCAGGCAGAGGAGGAATCACCTCTTCCTGGATTGCACTGGATTTAGGGAGCCTAGCGTGCAGCAGCTCTGATACGGAAATAACCTGGGTGAGGAAGGCTCTGCTCAGGAACCATCACGTCCCTGTATAAAGGGCACGAGAGCCTTCGGCAGGGTGTCACGCTGACCTGGGCCTGAGAAGTGGCCTGTGGGAGAGAGAGCAGCAATCAAAATAGTCATCTCCTATTGTCCAGCGAGGCCATAGGAGGACCTCAAAGTGCTTGTAGACACGAATTCACCAATTATCACCCCCACAAGCCCATCCCTGTGGGATGGATGTTGGTGTGACTAACCCCAGATGGCAAACTGGAGGCAGTGAGAGGGTGTCCAAGGTCGCACAGAGAGCAGGCCAGATGGCAACACAGAGAGGAAGACAAAATCAGGAGGAAAAAGCCATCCCTCAGAGAAAACTGAGGGGGTAATGGGCTTTAAGCATCAATGTAGCCCGTGTTTTGATGTTGTTTTCGTGCCTAGATAGTGTTCCTAGATGAGTTCCTCCAAAATGCTGCTGGTTGGTGGTGTTGAACAAATGGGTCGGCTCTGCAGTGTGCTTTGGCTGTCCCTGCTTCAGCGGTGCTGCCCAGAAGTGGGGCCACGTGAGAGCTTCTCACTGACCCTTCAGGCTTCCCCAGAACTGCACTACAAGAAGCACAGCCACCCAAAGGAGAAGCATCTTGCGTTGCTGTTTAGTGGTTCATTGGGGCCCCTTTGGGAAGTGGCAGGAGAGACTGAGGGATTCTCTGTTCAAGCCAAGGTACCGAAATGGGGAACATCAAGCCTTGTGCTCTTGCAGTTTCCAGTGAAATTCCTTGTTTTCATTCAGGAGAAGCTGCTTGCTTGTCTCCTAAATCTGCACGAATTGCCCTGACTCCTCTTCCCTCCTTCAGAAAAGTCCCTGTTGCAGAGCTGGGGCTGGTTTGCTGTTGCCTGTGCATCCCAAGACTTTCCTAGGCACTGCGACAACAGCAGCAGAACTCCTGGATTTTGTAAATCTTGTTCAGACAGGAAAGGCCTTTAATTTTACGCAGTCACAGAGCAGAATGGGACCTATGAATATAATTTAGCAACTTAATTTCTCAGCTGGGGGAAGGGGACAATGCACTACTTAACTCTTTTGGGATAAGCTATCACAAGTGGAAAAAGGAGGAGGGAAAGGCTGCTCAGGTGGAAGAAAAGGGATGGGATCCCAGTGATGCAGATTTACACTGAGTGGACAGAATTGTCTGGTAACCTGTGTGCTTAATCCCATGCCGAGACTGAAGGATATGTCAGCAGGAACTAAAATAGAAGCTAAGTGGGAGGTATAGAGTCCTGGATACAAACTACCCAGCTTTTACAGGAGATGTCTTTGGTGCTAGAACTTGTGTTACTGAAATCCTTGATTCCTACTAAAGAGAAAGTTAGAGAATGTTGGACTAAGAGGCAGAGGAAAAGGGAGGAAAAAAGAGAGAAGGAGAAAGAGACTGTAGTATTTCAGGGTTATGTCCTCATCTCTTTCCGTTGGGCTCCAAATTTTTGATTGCAATCATAATTTCCACATGAGAAGCTGATGGTTGAAGAAGCTATTTTCTTTCACAGATATAATGAAAGTATTCACATTAAAACAAAAGAGGCAGGGTTTTCCTTTTCCTTGAGTTCTTCATGCATTAGAGAAACATCCTCTGTTCTCAGGAAAGGAAACAAAAGTTAACATTTATTTGGAAAACTAGAACAGGTTTTGCAGTAGGAATAAAAGATAGTCCAGGTCTAGTCTGCTATAATCCTTGATTTTCAGAGCAGTCCAAGGATCTTACTCATTTCACTCCCTGAAGCTGGTGCAGGTTGCAGTGCTGCGGTGGTGAATTGATGGGTCCCCAGCCTACGCCCTAGACTGGCTTCTGGAGGATCTCACTCCTCCAGACAGAGAGAAGTGCCGTGGCAAGTCTTACTGCCAGGCTACGCGAACCATCCAAGGTAAAGGGACTTGACTCTGTCTATGCCTTTGTGTGATTGATTAACATCACCTCTGGAAAAAATCAAGCCCCTTTAGTGAGATTCATTGAAGTGCTCTACTTTACATCAGAGAACCCAGCATGACTGGTGACACCAAAGGTGGTTTAAGGCCACCACTGTCCTTGGACTTAATATACATAGAGTATAGCCAAGACTAAGGGTCTGTCTCACTCTGTGATAAATACCTACTTTTATGAGACTGTAGCCATTAGTCCAATTTAAGATGATAAAGTAATTTTCTGTGACAATTCAGATCCCAGCTTCATCACTCTCATCTTTCTCTCTATCTGATATATTTTACTGTTTGGTAATATGGAGAGATTGCGATGAACTGGATGAGACATTTGATAAAGGAGATGTCTGGAAATTTTTTTATCTCTGAAAAAGTCGTCCAGTGATTTGTTGGAACATCCTATTTCAAAATGAGTTTGGCCTAGAAGGCCCACATTTGTGTGATTTGTCCTCAATAGAAATTAGAGCCTCTGAGTATTTTTATGTGACTGAATGGTTATTTTTTGAGTTATTCATTATAGACTTCTGAACCTCTCAGGAGTCCATGAGCTCTTTATGAGCCATATAAAAGGATGCAGACTCACTGGCAGAGCAGAGAAATTCCCAGGAGGAAAGAGATTTGTAACTAAATTGAGATGGAGAGAAAGAGATGGAGAAGGTAAACTTCAGAAAGCGTGGAATAAAAGCAAATTCTTTCAGTCTAACAACAATCTAGACTCCTGCAAGTCAAGAACAGAGCAGGCTATACTGAGGATGTTTAGAAGAAAGCACAGGACTATCCTGCAAAGTTTTATTTCATATCTTGTTTGGCAGCAGGAGAAAGATAGAAGAAAGTTTGTTTTCTAGGGCTTTCTCAAAACAGTAACCCTGAAAGAAATGTGCTTGCTGTCTTCTGAGGACCCACTCCTGTTATTGACATGCAGGATACTCTCCAAAAGAAGAGCAATTTGTTCAAAATAGCCTGTTTACAACCAGCAGGGCATACAGATCAAAGCGAAAAAGAGCAAAATCACTACTTCTGAGAAGCTGCAAACTAAAGAATTTAAAGAAAATGCCTAGGTCTCTTAATAAACACCTTTGGGATTCCCAGACTGGTTAGAAAAACATTGCATAGCAAAACTCTTTTGTACAGTGAGACAATGAGATAAATGCCACCTGCTGATTGCGAAGCTGGCTAAAACTTAGTGGGATCCACGCATCTGACAGGATCCAGCTTATTTTCCTACCTAGGAGAAAAGTCTGATAGAGCTGCATATTAAATGAAATGGGACAGAGCCAAAGCCGGCTAAATAATGGAAACGTATTTGCGAATATTTATTCAGTGAAAATATTGCCAAAATTCACAATATTATTGATAATGAATTATTTAATCAGCTCCAGACACAACTCCAACAGAATCCCTGGCTGTGCCGTTCTGCCAACAAGTATTATGCATGCATAGCACTCCCTCCGCAGTGACTGCAGAAATGTGCTCTGCTTGCCAGTCTCCAAGAAAGGATTCGGCTCTGCTGCTTTCAGCTGAGTCAAAGTTTCACGGTACTGGTAGAACTACTCAGTCAGGGGTAGACTGAGTCAGGCTCGTGGGTAGAGCTGGGCACACTAATGGGTGTGCTTGGGACAGAGGTACACCACACCAGTATGCCCATACCGAAGCCGCAAGTACAAATAAATGGGTGCATATGGGATATCTGTTAGCGCGTGGCAGCATTTCTCCTGCTGTGCAGGTGTGTGCTCTGTAGAAGTGTCCATGTGCTCATGCGGCTGTGGTACAGTGAGGGGACATACATGTTTTTGGCAGCTGTGCGTTGGGGTAGATGAGTGTGTGCCGTACGGGCTGTCTCACCTGTGCTGTTTGGGGCATGTTCTCCGTGAACCGTCTGGGGAAAAGGAAATTCCATAGGGTCTGTTGTCTGGTCTCTTCCTCTACTTTCTCTGTCTCTCATTTTCAGGTAACCTTTTCCACAAACAGGTCCTTAATGTCGCCAGGGTGTGCAGTGCCTGTGCACAACCGTATAGAATTGCGTGGAGTGGGTGCAGGTGTCTGCCCTCCTGCCTGCAGCATTGGCCTGGGGATGCCTGCACCTCTACCATGCCATCTGCAGTTCACTGGCAGCAGTTCCTCCCTTTGGCCAGAGGACTTATGGCCTGAGCTTATGTCCAGATCTGCTGTTTAAGCAAAGGGCAGAGGCAGTGCTCAGCAAGGAAGCCCTGAATATTTCAGGCAAGGTTAGGGACATTTGTTCCAGGCGGCGCCTAGCTTGTTGATCTCACTCGTCTTTATCCCACACAACACACATAATTCAGGTCAGCCCTCTCTGCTCTGCTCTGGCCTGCTCGTGCATATGCTATTTCCAGATCAGGTCACACGTTCCCTCGTCTCTGTCTTACCACCATTGAGCCTGTTCCTTCCATTAGGGTTTAATGAGAGGCCCACCAGCCATGGCAATCCCAGCCCTCCAGTCACTGCTGCAGCCAAGGTCAAGCCCAGGGCAGGAATTGTCCACAAATGCAGACATGGGAGTGAAGGGAAGGGAAGAACAACAAGAGCCATTTACTTCCCAAAGCACTTGAGTGCTTGAGAGAAACTGGTCCCCCAGATTGCTGAGTCAGCAGCGGCTGACAAATTAGTCAACAGGATGACTGGGCCTCAGCTCCTGGCAATTAGCATCGACAAAGCTTTGTGTGTGCCTGTGTGTTTTCCCGTTAGCTGTGCCTTGCACTCCTGCAGAGGGAGGAGGAACTGGGGAAGGAAATGGCTTGCTTTGACTTCGCAAACACATGGAAATTGCATTCCCAAGGTCGCACAGCAGTTATTTGGCTTCCTGTTTCAGCATCTTTGCAAGCTGTAGCTGTTATGAATAAAGTATGCTGAGAGCCTCTTAGGAGGGAGGCGCATCAACACAGCTGGAGGAAGGGCGAGCCCTGAATTGCAGTAGCAGAGGCACTTAAGATTGGAAGGCGTGTAGATCACTGTGGCTAACAAAACTAGAGATTGTAGGAGACAAGAAGTGTTCGCAATGGTCAGACAGAGGAGTTTACTAGTGAGAATGGTATTGCTAATACTAATATTCAGTATTAGAATAAGAAGGGTGTCACAGATCCAGCGTGAGTGGCTTTGGCAGAGCTCAGAGTGTTGAAATGATAGATGGAGACAGAGGGGGATAAGGACTGGAATAAAAGGGGATTCTGTAGGTCAGGAGTTCAGTGTCTTGTCAAAGCGATTTGCGAAGCTGAGGGCTAAAAGGTGGAGCTGCAGGTCAGGATTAAGCTGAACCTAAGAACTGAGTTCTGTCACCGTTTGGCAGAGGTCACTGCCTCCAAAGCAGGCTGCGGGGGTCATGGCCCATGCTGTGAACAATGACGTTTCCTGGATTCAGCTCTAGTGGAACTACAAACACGCTTTGTTGTTCAAATCCCGTGCACCTCCTCTTGCCTTGCCATCTTTGAGGCCAAGTCACCAGTGCTCTCAGACAGGGCGTGGGTTGAAAGTCGTCAGAGGACCCTGGAAGAGAGGTCAAGTACATCTGCTTTTTTAGGCTTACCTTCATGCGCTGCATATCCATCTCCGTGGTAAGTCAGACACTGACATATTATCGTCCTCAGTCCCGATGAGCTGGTCAGTCTGATTTAGCCAAAGTTCAGTGGTGCCCCCAGCTCTGAAAGGCCTAGCTGTGACCTGTGAAGGTTTAGTGGGCTTTGTTCTGGTGCTCGGAGACCCATCTCTCTGTTTACAGGCTTTCACAAAAGTTGAGCTCAACTGAGAGCAGCAGAAGCATTCAAGCTATCAGTTCTCCTGTTTGCAAGGGCGGGGGTGAGAGACAGAGTCTTTGTGTCCAGGGCACCACAACACGCTCCTTTGCTGAGCCTAACTGGAATCCCTGGACTTCAAATCCTGCTGCTGAGAGCCTATCAACAAGTGAATGTATCTACTTTAGCTTTTAAGGAAGGAGTAGGTTAATGGAGGTGAAAATAGGTCAGAATGTTTTATTTTCTGAGTTTGTTGGGTCTTTCTAGGAAATGTAACGCTTTGCTTGTAAGTCGTCTTTGTATCCAAAGACTAGCAGCGTCATATCCATTTACACTCCTTTATGCCGCACTAAACTTGAGACAGTTCATTCCCCTTTCGTTGATGGACAAGCTGCCTCACGCTACCTCACGTTTACCAAAGGAAGGAGCGTGCGCCAAGGTGCTTCCTGCAGCTGACACCCAGCAGTTTGCTGTTCCCTTGGTGACCTCCCTTCGTCCCCAGCCTCTGTGATTTTCTGCTTGGCTGTAGGCTGATTTAGGGCAGATTTTTGCTGATCTCTTAGCTGCAAAAGAGTGTTTTCTGAAAATACCAGCTGGTGTCTATCTGCATCATTAGGTGTCTAAATAGCTTTTGAATCTGGGTCTCTCTTCCTCCCTGCTTCAATTCTTTATCTAATAAAAGGGTCTAACAGTAGTTTGGGCTTGGGTCAGGGTTATACGCCTCTGCGTGAATGTGGCTGTGGAGGAGCTGTGGCCATCCAGGTGCTCCTGTGCTCCTCTCAAGGAAGGTGGCTGGGGCCGTCCTTCTGCCCCTTCTGACATGGCGGTGGTTAGACAGCACTTTGGTTATGCTTGACTATTGCTGCTGTGCTTGAGCTTCTAAACTTTAACCCGTCAGCCTCGAAGAGTAAATCCATTTCATCCAGGACTCAAAACTACTACAGATACAAGGAAATAGTGAATCCTGAATTGCTCGGGTTTGGACTTCTGCAGTACCAAGAAACGTCAGAGAGGCCTTGTTGCTGCGGTCTTACACCTTGAGGAAAAAACAGGACTGTCTAACCCATGTAACACACATAATTTATCAGATATGGATCCCATAAGGAACTGTGGACAAAGATCAGCTGACTTCTCTCTGTTCACTTATTTAACCTTCCTAGTGAATGTCAGAAAGTGGATTATCACTTCATTACAAGTGATAAAGTTCAGGGCAGCTTCACAGCAAATTCAGGCCTTTGGTTTTAGTTCCATCATTTTGCAACAGTTACCTCTGCTCTCTTTCAGTAACAGGTCTCAATGATCCCCTTGTCTGATGGTAGGATGGACCAGGAGGAGAAATGGGCCAGACCACATACTTGTAGGACACGCCGCTATTCGAATTCTTGGTTCATGGGAAATCTGCCCACCTTTTCTCAGCATTATGCTTTGGATCTAGCTGCCAGATCCATTTCCACCTTTGGGAGAGAAGTATCCCAATCTCTGTTTGAGGGACACCAGGAATACTGCTTCTTCTCAATGTTCTCAGGTTGTCCTTCATTCCCATCAGAAAAAGAAGAAAAAGTGACATGCCCTATGATAACTGTTGTTCTTAGAGATGCTATACTTCACATGGGTCTTGTGACTGTTGACGCAACGACAAGCTAACACAGCCATCAGACTATGAGGGAACAGAAAGTTTCAGCTGCTCTGCTTTTTCTCCCCTACTTCAGAGTACCAGAACCACATGGTTCATGCACAGCCACGGCAAACATAGTTGTTTCAAAAATCTAGACTTGTTCGCATAAGGTACATGTGCAACTGCAGCAAGATGCACGCTGACTACAGTATTTGAAAGAATATATGACGGGGCACCTCATCAGGGTAACATAAGGAAAAGTATTTCAAGGACAAGGTAGTGCCCAGGTGTCACAGGGAGGACACAAGGGTGTCTAAGATACCGTAACTTTGCGAGTCAGCTTCCTCTGTCTAGCTGTGTTTTACTCCAAATGAGCTCTGCTTTGTGCAGCAAACAGACGAGGGATGGATACGGTGCTGGGGTGCAGAAGTATTTTAGCAACACTGAGTTACGACAGATTGTTACTAGCAGTAATTCCCATTTCTTTCCTGAGGCACACTCCTAAAAGCGGCTACTTTCAGGAAACTGCCTGCAAATAACACTCTCCCTGTCTGGCTGATGCCCACTGTCTCTCCCCTGCTCTTTAAAGTGGGTATTTTTCTCATGGAAGGCACTCAGTTAATTTTGGAGTCTAAAAGGTACATGCAGGACAGGGCAAGTTTTCTTTAACATGGCCCTGACATTATTGCTTCTGCACTCCTGGAAGTAATGTGCCTGAGGAATGCAATGGCCTCTTTTCTGAGCTGGCAAGCAGTGCCATTTGTAGTGTTGATACTTGTCCCAGTGGGACTCAGGCTGAGATTTTTCCATCCTTCCCTTGCCCAGTTCATTTTGTCCAGAGTGCCAAAAAGCTGTCAAATGGCATTTTTGCAACTATCAATCTAGACTGTGCGGGACCTGGTGACATGGAGGTGAAAGGATCTGGGGTCTGTTTTCCTGTGCTGCTAAGCTAGCCAATGTCTCCTTGTGCTTATTCAGGGGGTTAGCTCTGATAATGTCAGTATGAATATTTTGCTGCCATTCAGTTAATAGCTACATTTCCTGTTACAAAATCGTGTAAAGGGAAATAAGGGGAAAAGAACTACCATGACAGGAGACAAAGGCACAATTCAGTGGCTGGTTTAAGGTGTGCTTGTGCCATAGCCCGATCCCTGTTTAACGGCAGGTCTGACACAATGTTGTCCAACTGCATTGAGCGAATATCCTGAAGAGTGGTTTTTACAAAGCAAATCCTTGAGATTATCATTTCACCATTTCTCTCCAGCTGTTCTTCGGTCTCAGATATCATATGCAGAGCGGATTGAACTCAAAAAGAATGAAAGGACTAAAGTATCTCAATAAGAAGCAGTTAACTCCCCCCACAATATCAGTGGTAAAAATAATTAAGTCTTTCTACTTCTCTAGCGTGTTCCATCTGAGGGTCTCAAAGCATTTTACAAGCATTAATTAATTAAACTTTTCATCTCCTCCCTGCGGCTTTTTCTGTGCTGGAGGTGGTTCAGTCCAGTTTGGTAGATGTGGCTGTGGAAATCACAGCTGATTCTCAAACCAGCGGTTAAAAACTGCCTCCAGACATCTTCAGTTCTTACAACTGCTGCCTTGTCATCCCGCAACTGCACTTCCCAGTCTTAGTTTGGAGGATCATTTCTTTTCCTCTGGCTTATGCAGGCTCAGATCTGCAGGTCTCTTATCCTAGCTCTGCGCTGTCCCAGAAGGGTGATGCCGCTGGCACAATGCCTGGGAGCTAAACTGACCCTCCCCTAGCCCCAGAATTATTGAAGTGTTGAAGTAGCTTAGAGCCACTTTTGGGTTCCATAACCCTCCCTCCCAGTTAGACCAGGTGATCCAGACTAGAAAGAAATGAAAAGAGAAGGGATAAGGATGACTAAGTGCAAACCTTTGAAAAGTAACTCTTTAGGTAAGCATTTTGATTTGAAATATGCCAAGTGTTTCTGAGTAAAATATAGAAAATGCTTATCCCATTGCTGAAATCCAGTCATTCTTAGTCATCCCCCTCTACTCTGCCCTGGTGAGGCCGCATCTGGAGTACTGTGTCCAGTTCTGGGCTCCCCAGTACAAGAGAGACAGGGAACTACTGGAGAGAGTCCAGCGGAGGGCCACAAAGTTGATTAGGGGAGTGGAGCATCTGTCTCATGAGGAAAGGCTGAGAGAGCTGGGTCTGTTCAGCCTGGAAAAGAGAAGGCTGAGAGGAGATCTGATCAATGCTCACAAATATCTAAAGGGTGGATGTCAAGAGGACGGGGTCAGACTCTTCTCAGTGGTGCCCAGCGACAGGACAAGGGGCAATGGGCACAAACTGGAACACAGGCAGTTCCACCTGAACATGAGGAGGAACTTCTTTACTGTGAGGGTGACAGAGCACTGGAACAGGCTGCCCAGAGAGGTTGTGGAGTCTCCTTCTCTGGAGATATTCAAAACCCGCCTGGATGCATTCCTGTGCAACCTGCTCTAGGCTAACCTGCTTTAGCAGGGGGGTTGGACTAGATGATCTCTAGAGGTCCCTTCCAACCCCTACCATTCTATGATTCTATGATTCTATGATTCTATGATTAGGGCTGAACGTGACAATTATTTAGTAGTACATAGCGGCACTTGCATTGTCTTTTAAGGAAGGGAGGACTCGGATTATATCCAGCTGACACTGGAGAGGAAGTGGGAGAGGTAGAAATTAACTACGCAAACTGCGAGGTAGTAATTGGGATTCAGTTCCCGTCTTAAAGGAAATGGATCAGAGAATCTGCAATCATAATTAATACGTTGTATTACTTGACTTTTTAAAAATAGTGGTAATAAAAATAGTAAAAAAAATACATAAATAACTATGCTAAGTATGCAGCAAGCCTTGGGGCTTTTGCTGGCGAGAGAAACTGTTGAAATACTTTTGCCTTGATATTTATGTAACATCTTTTGTCTTGGGGATCCCAAACTATATCACCAACTGTAGCACTGAAAAGCTTGTGAACAAGGCAAGCCATATGTTGTTTTGTTAACAATATAATTTTGGAAGTCATCTGTAGCATTTCTAATTAGATGTACATAGTGTAAAGTATTTGATTTCATTAATTTGAGTTCAATACTGTGCATTCCTCACCTAGAAACCAAATCAACTCGCACATTATAATTACACGGCCATATAGAATAGTAGGATGAATTAATAATTTAATAATGCATACTGCTAACTGTGTGTCATGTGTTTCCTCCCGAGCAACTGAAGTGCTTTACAAAGGCTGGTGGTAATAAAGAATGATCCTTTCAGTTAATTAGAAATGTATACTTTGTTCCTGAGACACACAATTATCCAGTTATTGAATTCTAGAGTTTCCTTGTGTTTAGTGTATTTTACTGCCTGCATTTACAGGTACAGTAATAGAATTAAACCCTATACAGTCAGTGGCAAGGCAGGGACAAATTCAAGTCTCTTGATCCTCTCTCTCAACATTGAAAACAATGTTCCTCTCTCAGTTTCACTGGGCAAGGAACACAGGACTGGAAGAAAGGCTTTGCCAGGATGACCTTCTGGGTCAGCCTCTCCTGTCTCCTGCCATCAGGGGCAACATGTCCTGTCGTGGCTTTTGTGACTATGACAAAGAAAGAATGAGTCACACTTCTCTGCTGGACACCAGACTGCTCATTGATACAGTTCAGGTTGCCTTTCTGAAAAAAGGCAAGGGTGGTATCTCAATGGAGTTTGCAGTGGGAAGAGGCTGGTGTGGTTTGTGCTCTGGGATTAGAGGAGAATGGCAGCCTTCCTGTTTCAGGTGCTGGGAACTGAAAATAAATTTGCTGCTGAGTAGGGTTTTTCTCACAGACTTGGCTTCAGCTCTGCACTTGCCCAGCCATGTCAAACAGTACTTTCTTAAAGCTAGAAGGCTCTCTTTAAAACACAAGAGAAAATGAATTCAGGAAGCATCTTGTAAGAGCATCCTACAGACTACCTTTTAAACTGGTGCCTGAGTTTTGTTCGATTGGTCACAGGACTGGAAGGTAGGATTAGAAGATCATTCCATTCATCTCCTTATTCCCAGCAGGATAGCATTCCTGGCAAATGTTAGCTGAACTGTTCCTGAGGCTTTCTGATGAGAGATTCCACATCAGTCTCTTGGGCGCTCTCTAGGCCTGTTCACCACAACAGCTTGTCGTCTCCCTCGCCATGATTATTGGGCCTTTTTGTCCCTTCTGCGTGCTCTGTACGAGCTAGCCCTGCCCAAAGAGGTGTACTAGGGGGGCTATCTGTCCACAAGGCTCTGCATGTATTTGGTCCAGTTTCCCTCACCTTTACATCCTATCAGTGGATGTGCACAGGTGTCAGCACGGCCATTAGGGAAGAGTTCAGGGTACACAGTGGGAATGTCCTCGCTCCAAGAGCTGGGAAGGCTCAGCTTGGCTGAACTTCCTGTGCAGAGACTGTTTTCCTCCGTGACTGTACAGTGCTTAGCAGGCTGACAACACACGGGAAGCAGCCAATTCTGTAGCCAATTTTATTCTTTCTCATTTTACTGTCAAGGGGAGGGGAATTCACAAAAATTGTAAGGATCTCACCCACTTCCCCTCCGCACTGCAGAACTGCTGATCTATTTTCATTTCGTAATATAAATAGTTACAGAAACAAAGCTCCCCAAACCTTGAAGTGAATCCCAGCATGTAGCACCATACATGGTAAATCTATGTGATCATGCTTCTCATCAGTATTGCCTCCATCCTCCCCACCTGGCTGATATCCTTTTGTTCCTGTCTTAAGCGCTCTCTGTAAAGTTTCAGAGCATGAGGGGAGCAACAGTTGGATGGCAGGGACAGGCAAGAAGACGGTGTAGAAGATAGCAGGAGGGGTGGGGAAGCAGGTGAGTGACAGCAGAAGGGTCACAGGAACACTGATGAAGCTGAGAAAAGCATATGCAATCACAGAAACACCTTCCTATGGAATCTGGATCAGAATTCATTATATCTGCATGCTGGCATTTTTCATCTGTCAGCTTACAGCTGTGAAATTCGCTGGCAAGGTGGGCATCACTGTCTTTAGTAGTACATGCATTTGAAAAAACATCAAGCCTTCTAATGGTACTAAATCCTTTGTCCATAAACTCAGGCTGTAGTAAGACTGGAGAGGGAGATTAGACATTGAAATCTGAGTTTGGTTCAATTCACGGGGAAGGCAGGCTGATGGTGTCCTCGTTCACTGAACACTTCAGGATGCCTGGTGTACTGAATAGACAGGGGTCTGAGGGAAGGCAAACAAGAGTAAAGGACTGCATGTACATTTCTCACCTCTTTATTTTTGAATGCTGACCTCTGCAATCTTTACCCTTAAATGTAGGTTTTTAAAATACTGTTGGTAATGTGTTTAAATTAGTAGTACTACTGTCATTTCCCCAGCCATGTTAGAAACACCTGCCTCTGCTTTGTGTTTCTTACTCCTCCTTCGTGCTCATGCAAGCTGGTGAAACTGTTATTTACGCAAGTCACGGGCTAGGACAATCAAAACGTATCGAGCCTTTATCTTTCTTTTTATTTCCTTAGTTAGATCTTACCAAACACCAGATGTTATGTCATGGTGCTTTGTAATCTTCATCGCTTCATCCCTATATGCTGTTCCGAATCAGACCTGGATGGATCCCCGAAGCGATGATAGAGCTCACTTCTACTGTGGTCAAAGCTGAGGCTGTTGAGAGCTGTGTACTCTGTCCGTTGGGTCTAAGGAGAATTTCCTATCTGAATATACTTGACTGAAATAGGCTGGAGGGGATAATCTGGCACTAACCTCTCCTTCTCCCACCCCCCTGGTTGGAGAGTTGATGGGAGCTAATAGTTCTTTTCCTGACTAACATCTCTGATTCACAAAACTTTCTGTAGCTGATGTGGTGCCAGGAAGCAGAGGGCTTATTTTGGGGCAGATTCCTTTTAATTTGTTTTGTTTTCCTCTTTCTATAGCAGTGTGGCAATACCACCACCACCCCACCCCCCCCACCCCCCCAACC
>VZSC01009899.1:35931-60984 GCA_013398225.1 Steatornis caripensis | reverse complement strand
AACCCCACCCCCCGCTCTGGCAGCAGGGATGCCCTGAGGGAAGGGAGAGGAGCTGCTGCTGAAGACAGAGAATTCATGGCTGCTTGTCCTCTTTTTGACTGCAGTATCAGCTGGGGGCTGGAGGGGGAGGAGAATTGCCTCAGGCTCATTCAGAGTTGACCCATGGTTATTTTTAGCTCCCTAATGCTCTTTCCAAGCACCCCCCCACTCCCACCCCACCCCCACAGCTTATTTCTCTCCTCTTGGCAAATGGCACTTTGTGACCTACTCAGTCACAGGTTAGAAAGCACTGAAAAAAGTCAAAGGGCAGGCAACTGAGGTACTCCTCTTCTGAGAGGGGCACTTGAAAGGTCAGGAAATGCCTGGGCCGTGGGTAGGAGCCCCTCCTAGCCTACCTCTGCGAATTAAGCAGGCTTGCCAACCCATGCAGCCTGGGTGATGGGGCTCAGATCTGAAAGAGCATGTGAAGGAGGCAGAGGAAGAAAGGCAAGAGGGTAAAGGAAGAGTAGGAAAAGAGATGGGGAGGTAGGATAACTAGAGTTGTAGCATACAAAGGGGACCAAGTGAGGTGAAGGAGGATGTGCGCTGTTAGAACATGACTGAGAAAAAGAGGAAACAGGAACGGACAGCGATTTTACTTCCCTCAGATTGCAAGCCTGGAGGATCTCTAGCCAAAGGGTCATGGGCTTCCTCTTCCCCTGGGGAGTCCCTACATATCAAAGCCAGGCCCATGTCCTACAGGCATCGGGAGAAGGCATGTAGGCAGCTCTGCTTAGACGACACACCTCTTACCTTCCCATAGGATGGGAGTTGCCAGTGAAGGGTGAACAGCTGGCCCAGGGGAAGGTGCTCTGTCCTGGAGAAAGACAGGTCTTAGTCTTTAGGGAGAGAATTGAGACAGCCTCTGTGGAGAGGCTTTTGCTGTGCTTTGCAGAGCTGCCAGCAGCCTGCCCCAGCTCCTGGCTGGTAACGCGTCAGGTGAGGTCTGAAGCTGGGCCCAAATCCTAGGACCTCGGTCAAAGCAGGAGTGCAGGATCTAAAAAGTCACCTGTGTCTGATGCTGGTAGAAAGTGGTGCAGCTGTCACCCAGGCAATAAATAAAGTACTAACTCCTGAGGCGCTTGGCTGTGGAGGACCTGAGCATGGGGTGCTCCAAGGGCTCGTGGCATCTCTGCCCGCATGTGCTGGTGTTTGTCCGTCCATTTATGGTTTTGGCCCTTAACACATGCAGGATTTAAGCTTTCCAAACGATACAGGATTTCTCCTCACCATGCCCCGGCAGGCAGGGTTACAGTGCACTCTCCTCCTCCTCCTCCATCCTGGTCCTGTGGGAGGATGGGCAAGCTGCTCCCTTTCCCTTGTCTCGGTGGGGACTCGGGAAGGAGCAGCTGGGTGGCTCCATCGGCTGCTGTAGCTGGGCCCAGTGTCACGCTGATGCCAGGACAGAAATAACCTGCTCAAAATAACACGGCTCCCTCCCTGCACCATATCCCCCCCACCTCCTCCCTGTAGCACACTCTTTGCAGTAGCTTCTTCTTAGTTTTCCAAAGTCCCAGCTGTGTGTGCTTGTCTCAGGCATGGGAAGCGGGTTGCCTGGATACAGTCGCTTTGGTGAGCAGTGCAGTCCCCCTGGAAATCAGGCTGCAGTCCCTCCCCTCCCCTTCCCCAGCATCGCTGCTGCTCGGTGTGGAAGATGGATTTTGGTCCCTGGAAGGCTTCTGAATGCAAAAAAGGGATGGCGGGGGGCGGGGAGTGGGGAGGGAAGACAAAGCGTAACAAATGTCAGTGTTCCCCCCCTAACCCCAAAGAAACAGCCAGATGTAGGGATTGGAGGCAGGCAAGGCCAGAAAACTATTCCACCCGTTGCTGGAGGCCAGCATAAGGCTGGTCCTAACCCAATAAAAGAGGATTCCACACCTGAACAGAGTCAAGCAGCCACTCAGAAATGTGCATCACAAGCAACAGAGATTAAGACTAATTGATATAGTCCAGCAAGGGCAAGCCCAACTGAGCTTACCCAGCCATCAGGATAATCATCGCTCTGAAAATGAAGTTGCACAGAATGGGACAGGGTTGGGAGGGGATAAAACAATTCCCATTCCTCTTGGTGCGTGAAGGGATAAAACAATTCCCACTCCTCTTGTTGTGTCTTGCTTCACAGTTTCACAATTACACTGCTTCCTTGGTACCAGACAGCTTCCTTTGGCTGATGCTGCTAGAAAAATTGGCTAATGTAGAAAAGCACCATGATGCATTTACAGGTGTCTCAACCGTAAAGACCACAAGGAAATGTACACATAGTTTCAAAAGGCTTTAACTGGGAAGAATATCAGAATGATGAAAGAGCATTTACTATCAATATCAGAAAAAATATTCAACTGAGTCTTTTTTGCTTGCTTTATGCCCTGATTTTCTCAATGCAAAAAGCCACACCTGCTCCATTTCTAGATAACAAGTACATATACTGAAAATCCTTACAAAGGATAATTTCTTAGCAACGTTACAGTCTCCACAAAACAAAATTCTGTAATTGAAAACTACTATCTATACTACCAAAAACATTGTCGTACTCAAGCCATCTGTCTTCAGTGGCATGTCTCCACCTTCCCTATAAGCCTCTGACATGGGCCAATTTCAGAAAAAAGGTAACAGAATAATCAGATTAAACTGGCTGGTCCCAGCAGGAGAGTTCCTGCTCCAGAAGTCCAGTAAAGTAGGTGGCTTTCGTAGCAGATCCTAAAATACATCAGATGAAATGCAAAATACAAATGTATTTCAGGACCAGAAGGAGAAAAAAATCCCTAAGCCAAGACTCTCTTATGGGGGTTGCCCTGCCAGGAGCACTCAGCCCCCTCATCTGTACAGGCAGGGCATCAGCGGAAGTGCCTCTGCTGGCTACGGCGCTGCAGGATCTTGTTGGGAGGTCGGCATCTCTCAGATACACGGGTCTCACTCAGGACTCTATCGAACCAAACAAACATTTCACATTCCTCAAGAAAAGCAATGGCCACCCACTGCAGTTTGGCGAGCACTGGTAGTTCCCACTGAGAGTCTATTTAGCGGGCAGTCATCTGCATTCTGCAGTAGTTTCAGTTTCTTAGTGCGTTTAGAGTACATCCCCTGATGTGGTGCTTTAGAGTGCGTTGAGCATGACAAAATTCATAGATGACAGTAGGGATTTCTGCTCCGAGAGGAATGGTTTCAATCTTTTAGCCACATTAACATAGGAAAATGCAGTCTTGGACACTGGCGCGTATGGCAATCTGAAATCATCCCGGGCTTTGATAGCTTCCCTGTGGGGCAAACCGATGTGCCAGTGAAGACAGGCCCCAGCAATCAAAGAGATTCATGCCAGCCCCACTGTTCTCCTTGGTTGCTTCCTTCAGCCTATCATCAGCACCTCAGTCATCTCTTGATGTAATGTTGGAGGGTTACAGTCAGGCAACTGTGGGTTAAGGCATTCAAGCTGCATCATATGCAAATAAAAAAAGACTAACCACAAAGCTGGGATTCATCCCTGTACACAGAATGCCACAAGTCATGCCTTCTTGCTGGCCCTTCTATTAATCCCATATGAATATCAAGTAATGAAAGTAGCAAGACAGAACTGCACAGCGCCCAGCAAGTGAAAAGCCCTGGAGCAATCACCACTATCCTTGGGATGTTCCTAAAATAGGTGTGGAAGGTTCTCAGGGCAAAGGTCCTGAGGGCAGGGCAAGGCAGAGCAGGGAAAAGAGAAAGAGAAGACAGTACAGATCTTTGGCAGGGGCAAAGAGGATACGCAGATGGGAGTTTCTTTCTTTAATCTCAGAAATTGGGATTAATCAGTGCATAACAGGACCATACTGATGGGACTTTTTAACAATGATGGCTCCTCTGCTCCTTTTTCTTCTGCATCAGACACACTGAAATCAAGAGACCAGATGTAGATGTCATTGAGAATTGGGGTCTGACTGAGGAGAGAAGAAGCAAAAAGGGAGAGAGAAGTCTAATCACGGGTTCTTTTTTATTTTTTTTCTCTCATTCCCATTTCAAAGACAGAGAAAAAGAGAAAGACACATATAGAGAAAGAGAATGTGAATCATTGAACATGAATTTTGCCTGAATGAGGACTGACATAAGTGTGTGAAACAGGAAGGAAATGTATGAATAATGCAGAGCAAGGCTCCATGCAGACGGAAGCCTGTTATTGTGTCCTTGTTTACAGCTTCTGAAAGCACAATCAAATAGATATGGAAAGAGTGCAAAAAGCCTGCATGGTCATCTCACATTGAAAAGGTGTTAAAATACATTGCAGATCACAAAATAACACCTCTCAATCACTGCACCGAATTCACTCATCTGCTCACACCAAGACAAAGAAGAGGAGTTGGTGTTGCTTTAAGCTAGAAATGAGTGGAACTACTTCTGTGCAGGTTAGGCTTAATCTAAGCTGTGCCCAAGCTGCAGTGGCTGCTATGGTAGACTAAGGCAGAAACACAGCAGGAGAACATACCCTGAGCAGCTCTGCCATGCAGCCTTTACCACACCCGCCTGGGAGAAGGGTTTATAGAACTATGGAAAACAGATTTTTTTATGAAGGTGGTCCCTGAAAGAATTCATACCTGCCCTTCTGCTTATTTACAGTTGGTGTGTGCAAGAAGCTGGACTCATTTCTTATTCCTTTTATGGGAGAAAGTATGGCTAGGAACTATTACACTCTCCCAGGACGCTTGGGACAGCTGGTTTCCATTTGTGGTCCTGCCACTGGCTGGTTTTGGCCAAGCACCATCATTTTTGTGCCACTGGTGAAGTACTTTGAAATTTTCTAACAAAAAGCAGCATGTAAGAGCTGGATATTAATTCTGATTATTCTAAGAAGCCCATCATCATACCGTGTGGTCTCTTGCATTCTGTAATTAAGGCACACTTCTGCCCTAAGGAGGGTATTCTTATTCCTTCCCTTGCTTTATACCGCTTCTGGATGGAATTTGCAATAATTTCCGAGGTAGCCTGTTGGATCCCCTCCACATGTCTGGTCCTTTTCCAAATCACAGTCCATGAGTTCATCTGAGTAATGATGGAAGACTCTGGCTGTATTGTGTGCCTCAAGAATTCAGTAGCAGCAGAACTCACAGTCATCCATAGCTGCTGAAGGTTTCTCAGAAAGCTTTAAGAAAAAAAGCTGACATAATGACTCCTTCTCTACTTTATTGCTATCTTAGACTAGCAAGAGATATAATACAACATTACATAGGTTTATAGAGGCGACTGGAGGATGTTCATATTTTTTTACAATAGAGAAGCTTACCTGGAAGTCTAAGGAAGGGCCCCTTAAAGAAAGATTCCAGGGAGAAACAGAAGGAAGGTGGGGGGCAAAGCCAGGACACTAGGGCATAAACAAGGGAGATTCAGAAACACTGATGTTAAATCTTGGATCAAAGAAGAAACAGAAAGAAGGAAGAGGCAGGGGCTTTGAGGACAAGAGTGTAGGAGATATGAGGGCCTTGAAAGAGAAGGAAACCCTTTGAGGAATTATCCTATTTGTAACAGAAATACTCTTTGCATGCAAATAGGCATTCTCACATTCAGCCTGTCTACCTAGCTAACCCAGTATCATATAAAAGGGCAGACTGTGAAAAACCCTGTTGCACATAGAGACACACATGGTCTTAAGTACAGCACCACAAGCAGCCATCATGGAGAAGCAGGGATGCTGATGAAAAGCAGTGATGAAAATAAACATCCCTGCTACTTCAGAGCTGGAAAAGGCACATTCCACCTTCTGCCTCCTAGAAATCTGCTGCAGCCTTTCATCAGCCAAAAGAAGCAGTGGGCCTGAGTCAAAACCAGTCTGCTTTTGGTTCCTTACCTCATGCTTGCCCGTTTTCCCCTTGGTGCCCGCGAAAAAGGAGAGGCCAGCAGGGACTGTCATGTTTTCAATACATTGTATTTCTATGGTGATATTAAAATGCCCTCTATTTGCTTTTTATCTTTTCACCTTGAAATGGGAGCGGCAGGTGCTTGTATGCCTTGTGTCTTTTGCACATAATGAATAGTGACAGGGCAGTTCAGTCTCTGCGGTCCTTTCAGTCCATGAGCTCCCTGCTGAGAAACCCAGCAAGGTGGGCACTTGGGTTGATAGGAATTGTACTGATGCCCCCTAACTCATATCATGCAACCCTCCTGGCTGCAACAATTAGCATTTACTTCTGGTCACTGGCAATCTGAGCTCCTATCAAATCAGTAGCCTAAATATGAAAGGCTCCCTGCTGCGGTGTCCGCAGCACTGCAAACAGTCCTGGGGAGGTAATGTTTAATAGGTGATTAGAGGACAGGTCGCACTCTTTTCAGCTGGGCTTTGAGCTCTTTTGAGGGAGGATGACATGAAGGATGGTGATTAGTGTCTTTTGGAGACAAAGGCAACAAGCTTTAGGCCTGAATTAGCAGCTCTAAAATGCAGTGAGATCAGCTATTTCTGCAGACTGTGTGATGCTGCAAATTAAAATATGCCAGTAGCAGACCTGGTGTAGAGGCTGCTTGGGATCTCATGCCGTCTTCCCCTTTTTTTGTAGCAATATACCCACTACACCTGCCTCACTGTGCTCTGAGGAGCTGTAAGGAAGCGCTTCCTTCTCAGACATTCAGATAGGCTGCCACAAAGCTGTGGTCCTGGAATACATCATACCCTTTTCTATACTCCTAGAATTAATTTACAGTTCATATTAGCTCTCTATAAACCATGATGAAGAACAGTGAATCCAGCTTTTGTAAATGAGGGAGAACACCACCAAATCTACTTCTGCATAAATGAAGAACTGCCTTGAGACTGTCTCCTGTAAAGGAAGATGTATTACACTGAATCCAGGGGCTTCCACAGACTTAGAGTCTGCGCCTCTCACAAATGGGAAAGCACAGACAGGCTTCTGAGTCAGGAAGGTCTACCATGCAGAGTCCACAATCCCTGTGTATTCAACCTGCCTCTGTCTTTCCAGACCTAATGTTGAGCTGAACTGCATGCATCCCAGTGTTAGCTGGTGAACCATATGGTGTCCAAGCCTTATATCTAAGAAGGCCATGCTAAGTCAACTCCACATACATGGAGAACCATATTCTGTCAATTTGTTCTAAAAGCAGACGAACCTTATTCAGTCCAACATACCGTCCACTTTAATGAAGGTTGAGATATTGATCTCCCCAGTAAATCAAGGTGAGATCTATAGATCCCTCCCAATAAATGATAGTGGCTGTATTGATTCTCTCCTTCCCACCCCCTGCAAGTGAAAGCAAGACATATTAGTTCCTCCCCTTTAAATGAAAGCGAGCCGTATTGAGGCCACCCCCATAAATAAAGGGTGAGCCACGCTGACTTAGACCTTAACCACATAAATGGAGATGGAATGTATTGATTCCATCTTCTGTAATTGAAGGAGCGCTGTACTATGGTCCTCCTTGCAACATAAATGATGGCAAAGAATATTGATTCCATCATTCTTGAAGTGAAAGGTGAGTTTTGTTGAATATCCCCAAAATAAGGAAGGAAAGCCACAGAACTAGCACCTTACCCAGTATTTTATTTTGATCTGTTATTTACACATTGAGGCTTTTACTGCACTTGGATGGCAGAGGTGTGTTACTGCTTAAAAGCTCTGGGCACAAAATGAAGTGATAAAGCACCAGGGTTTCAGCAAAGGCTAAGCAGAAGGCTTCCTGAGTTCCAGTCCTTATGTTAATGTAGACCACCTGCATTTAGGCAAGTTTCCTAGCTTTTACGTCTCATCTACCGAGCAAGGATAATGATCTTCCTCTGACATCAGGTGGTAGAATAGATTTGTTCATGACTGTCTACAATGTTCTGTTGGCCAATGGGGCCAAGAAAGTTCTGGAGACAATAATGGAAGTGGATGGAGCGTTATAGGGCAAAATGGTTAAAAAATAAGGTATACTGTATATGCTCTGTGCCGTAAGAGAGGCTGGGCCTCTACACTGCAGATAAATAATTAGCAGAAGCTGCCTAGAGCCTGTGGTGATTTTTGTCCTTTAATTATTCCTGCTTCTTCCTACTTCTTTCTACTAACAGCACTGGTTTTAAATGGTTTTCACTGATGGGAAAGATACCGAAGGTACCTCACCTCAAAGTGATGCACTATTTCAGGAATTCTGTCTTTTGGACTGTGTCTGTTGTAAGCGAGGCAGCCGGGACAGTGCCCATCTGCAAAGCAAAACATTCAGATTCAACTGCACTCCTCCAGGAGATCATGTTCAGCTCAGCAGCATGAAAAAAATAGGACAGCGCAGGGACAGTTGCTGGTGGTATAAAAGAGAGGTGCCAACTCCTTGCTTCCCCAAGGAAATATACTCTTTTTCCCCACAGTACTCCATTGCACAGTTGTTGTCTTTTGTTACCTATTACGAACATCATAATCCTTGGGGAAGCTATGGCAGACAAGTGCAGAGGACAGAACCAGCAGAGCCTTGTGGAGAGGCCCATGTCTTTCTTCTCGATTTGTCCCAGCAGTAGCAACAAGATAGAAAAAAGAAAAACAAATGAAAAGACAAAGAACAAAGCACAGTCAAGCCACACAGATGACACAAGGAAGTTAAGAACAAAGCCCTTAAACACCCCACACAATAAATCATACCATTGTCACTTTTTTGCCCAATGTCACAGAAAAGAAGCACACCTTTGGTACCACGTCCTGCAATGAGCGGGCAGAGTTATGGCGTCTTGTGGTTTGTTGCCGTGCATCTACATGGCACCTCCTCCACGATACATGGTGGGGGTGCTCATGCAGAGAGGGCCATATGAGATGGACAATGAAAGGAAAGCATGATTATTCGTGAATCTGTAGCAGTATACATCTAAGAGGGACCTAGGCATCTTATGTTGGCCATACCCTAGGATGGGTACCATCAGTACTGTAAGATTTGATCTTTTCTTTAGGGTGAAATACTAAAGTATACTTTACCATGTGTTTCTTAACACATAATAATGTATCTTAAGATCTTACAAAAAACAAGACGTGATAGCTTTTACGAGAATTAGCTGTTTCTGGTAAATCTTGTGTTCTTCCCATGTGTATATTTCCAAGCATATTGCTTTGCCCAGAACAGACTTTGAAAATGCCAGTCAAGTGCCAGTCCCTCCCTAAGCCCATGAATGGAAAAGCCCAATTCCTTTGCAATTCTCTCACATCACCAGCTGTCTAAAACCCTCTCCGAGAGGATTTAGATTGGATTTTGTGCTGATTTTATACAGTTGTCTTATGTCTTCCCCAAGAGTGGTGAAAGAGATTTGTTCCATCCAGCACTGGGGATGCAAATATCATTCCTATTTCACTGCATCGTTTGAAAGGAGGACCAGGCAGTTGCCATGGCAACAGCACATCTGAGCCAGCTGTAGTTGTCATGGAAACAGAAACGATGGGAGCGAGGAAAAATAGTCCCAGAGGACAAACCATTTTAAAACACACAGAAAAATTCCCTGAAACTCAAATAAAATCTCGCTTTGAAATTCCAGGGACTCAGAAACAAGGGACAAACCAGAGGAGAATGCAAACACACTCTCCTGATCTTGGTGCTTTTGTTTTTTTACATTTTTGAGAGACAAGGGAGAAGTCATTGGAAGTGATCCAGTGATTGCTAGAAAGGAGGTGGAAGTAAACCACCATACCTTTGGCCCGGTCTGCTGACCTTGTGGGAATGCGAACGCTCTGCGCCATGGAGGCACAAATCAGTACTCCAGTCAGGTACCCCTCTTGTTCGCAGCAGGCTCTCCTTCTATAAAGCAAACCATTCTCCATACAAGGCTTTCAAATAATGCGATTCTATCTTTGGAGACTCTTTAGTCCCTCCAAGAGGTATAGTTTTTATGATTAAATAGGGGGCAAGATGTGCTGTTTGTGATGTCCAAGGCTTGAGTCTGGGAATCTCAAGCAATGGCTGGATGCTTGGCAGCACTGCGACCTGCGCTCCGGCCTTCAGGGATGTCCAGTCTGTTTGATAGGTTCTAAAGGGAGGAAGCCACAACATCCTACATCTCGTCAGGGTGTTTTGTTACTGTTTATCTGTAACTCTTTTTTTAGCTTTAATGTTACAGTTAATCACGGAGAATGATTAAAATTATAAATGAATGATGCTGTAGAAGGGAGGAAGGCAAGCAAACAGCTTCAGCATCCACACAGAAATGTGTGGATTTGGGGTCTCCTGAGAACGTAATAGGTCAAACACAAAGGCTGAGACCGGGAGTCGGGGAAGCGAAGAGAGCAGAAGCAAAGAGAGCAGATGGAGGGAGAAGCTGATGGGAATAGATGGAGTAATAAGGGAAGGTGAGGCAGGAGAGCCTCAAATTGGGAAATGATAGGGAAGAGGGTGGATGCTGGAGCCAAGTGTGTGTGGTAAAATGAAAAGCAGTGAGAAGGTGAGCAGGAGAGCAGGTGAAGCCTGAGGCAGAGGACAAGGATGGAAGCAGGCAGAGATGAAGGGACAGAGGGGAGCAGGACTGCAGACCACAGAATATGAGGGTGCGCAAGCTGAGGGCAATGCAGCTGGCACAGCAGTATGGGACAGGACAGCGACGGAGATGAAGCCTGGCTCAGTAACTGCGGGGGCAAGGAAGGGCAAAGAGAAGCAGGAGATGTGGAGACCAGATAGGGCACAAGATGGTTTGTAGGTAACACTTTCTGTTGTTGTTGTTATTATTGTGTACTTCAGCAGATTTCCCTGGCTTTTCTAGAATCACTGCACGTGTAAAAGCTTTTGTTAGCTGGTTCACTCATCACACTGTGGCGAGGTCTGCTTAATCCAATATAGTGTTGTACTTACATTTCCCAAGTATGTCTTCCCTTGCTCTGTATCAACAGCTAATGTTATCAAATATTTCCGTGCTTTCAAGGTGCAGACTTTCATTATTTTCTTACTGAAAGCAGATTTAGAAAAGCAGTTCAGCATCTCAGGTGCCTTTGAATTGTCACTGCATTTTCTGCCTTCTCATTTTGTGATCACAGTTCCTGCCCTTTTGTTTCAGACTCACTCCTCTCCTCCTGTCTATAAAAAGGGAGATGGATGCTGCAGTCTGCACACACCTGTAATTTCTGTTGAAGCCAAGGGAATCTGCATGCATGTAACTAACAGGACTGGAGGACTTGGCTAAGGATTCCTGTTTAAAGGAATAATAAACTGCTCACGTTTACTGAGAAGGAGAAAGAAAATAGTCTTTATTCAAAATGTAAATCTCTTCCTGCTGAGGAGCAAACCCAAAAGTCAGACTTCAGGGTATAAATATTTATGCCTTTTGCATAAACAGCAGATGTAACATTTCCAATTAACTGTCGATCTTTCCATTTCTCTGGCTGCTGCTGCTTTCTCTCACAATATCGGAATGAGCAGTCCGCTTGATTTGTCTGAGCTCAGATCTGTCACAAATTTCCACAGTCAGTAAGATTAAATTGTTCCTGAAAATGTTTATTTATCAGAGCCTAACAATTTCCCTGTATTTTTTATTACTTGTATTCACTGTAAGATGAATTCTATTCTGCTGAAAGATGTGAGATTCACAGCCTAGATAAGAGGATAACAGAGAAGGAGCAGAAGCAGGCATAGGCGAGAGTGTGCACTCAGCCACTGCAGCACACTTCAGCCTAGCCCTAGAAGAAGCTCTCCTGACATGAGAGATGCCAGTCTCTGACCCATTTGGCCCTTGGCCTTTCTACCAATGCTGCCAGCCGGGGGCTGGGTAGCATCGTGTGTAAGAGGTTTTATGATGCAGCCACCTGTTCAGGAGGAACTGCCTCCATCACTTCTTTAGTGTCAGCTTTCTCAGGTGTCTGACATTCAATCCTGCTAATGGCAGACTCCCATTTCCAGAACTTCTTTCTCTCCGGGAGAAAGCGTGAACTGTGCAAGCAAGAAAATGAACCCTGCTAGAGCTGGTATATATCAGTTTTCATTGGCATCATGCCTACAAAGCAGAAAATTTTGCTGGAGCACTGGAAGGAGGGCAAGAACAAAAATCAACAGCAGAGAAGTAGTAGTAGGTAAAAAACAAGCCATAAGGCAGGTGCAAAGAGAAGGAAAAGCACTTGTCTAGTCATATGTCAGAAAGTGGGGATCCTTCTGTTCCCTTCTGCTGAGGATGCTTTTGCGTATTCTCCTGTTCTCTGACCTGTCCCACTACGCCATGTATTTTAGCTCAGCATCTCTTCATTTCCTGGGAATCCAAAAATTGATTGGGCATTGCTTCAAACCAGGAGCTGCTGTTCAGCTGATCCAGCTTTCACTGGGGGCTCAGGTGAAGAGCTCTTGGCCTTCCTGCTTACCGGGAAAGCACTGGCCTGGGAGCTGCGCAGCTAGCCAGGGATGGGGCTTTGTGCTGCTGGCTGGGTTAGTGCGGGAGGTCAGCCTTGCTCTTTACCTTCCTCAGGAGCTGCATCCCGCCGGCTGGCAGCCCTGGCAGGTGCTGTTGCTATGGGAACTGGCTCTGCTTTAAAACCATCCATGTGGCAGTGCGGAGATGGAGGCATCTGCCATCCTGACTGCTTAGGGGTGCACCCTCCTCACGCACTTCTGCTAACTGCCACCCGCTTTCCTCCAGGTCCCCCGCACTTTGAGCTGCATTTTTGCCCTCTCCCCAGGCCCTTCTGTCCACCACATCCTCCCTGGCTCTGGATTCTTGCTGGTGTGAACAGCTGGCCCCTCACATAGCACAAGAAATCATCAAATGCTAACCCAGAAAAAAAGAGTCCAAATTCACAAGTAACTGGAAATTTAACTACTTCATAAGCACAATTTTCACTTTGTTTTGTGCTGTGCCCAAAAGGCACACATTAGTAGTTCTTGTATTCAAGTATAGTCTTGACTCAAGCATCTGTGACCAGTGATCAGGTTATCTGCAGTGTAAAACCCCAAATAAGCAGTGTTTTCTTCAGGTGAGCTAACTGAAGTGCATTTTGCTTACAAGAAGAAGCTAACTTTGCTTGGCTCGCTTACTGCAAATCCTTGCATGTGTCGGATTCCATCAGCAGTGGAGCAGGTGTATTAACATAGCTGAAGTTACTACCGGCTGCATTCTACCTTCCTCTTCTTCATATCACCCTCTCTGTTTGATCAGTTACATCTAGAAGAACCCGAGGCAGCACTGGGAAAATATCCAGGCTTTGCTTTCCAATGAGGAATAGGAGTCAGGGTAGCACCAGTGTTGACTGGCTCCTCTGTTGTGCCCTGTCCTTGCTGGGACTCACACTGTTCCTCCTGCCTGGGGAGCTGTGCAGGCACGAGGGCAGCCCTAAAAACTTTCTTAAAGTGGATCAATGTGGATTAACAATTTAGAATGGAGTAATCTCAAAAGGAGACCGAAAGTCAGTTTTCTTAAACCACAAGCATTTCTTTCTTTTTTTTTTTTTTGTTCAGCCCCCTTGACTGTGGCTGACTGTCTGGTATTTCTCTTGAGTTTTCACTGCTGGCTGAAGAGGCTCTCTGGTTTAATGGCATTCATTAATCATACAACAATGCATCTCTGCAGCACCAGAGCTTAGAATTCAAGTTACATTACTGATGGATGTTGGCCCGGCTTCTCAGGTTGAAGGTGCTCTAAGGTCAAGTCAGATATTTCAGGCTCTGTGCGCATTTTGGGTGTAATGTAGGACACCCAGCATTTAGGCTGCTGCTTGTTCAGGCACAGGAGCAGACTTTCAGCTGAGTGTGCTGACTGCTCCAGGTCACGAGTCACCCTTGGGGCTGAGGCAAAGGGAATTAAGCCACTGTCACACTTCCCGGATTGAAGGGGACCTGAGAGCTGCAATGACCCTCCCAAGAACTGTCCTGATCTACACAAGTTACAGCAGAATCTCAGTCTTTCATGCCCACTGGCTGCTCTTCTAGAAGTGGATGATGTTCCTACGCATTCTCTGTGTCCTCTGTTACCCGTGAACAGTTTGCTGTTACCAAGGTATCCAGTTTTTCCAGTGCTGAAGGACCCAAAGTTAGTACTGTCTTCTCTCACATGCCTTGTGGATGCTGTGATGACCTACAGGCACAGTCAGAAGGAACCTTCCAGTCTATCCTCCCCCTCGTAGCTGGACACAAAAGTAATTGCAGAGCCTGTGGCTAGAGGCTGCAGGAATGAGCTAACAAATGGCCTACGAGGGCTTCCTTAACCACCTTTCCCTAGCTCTTCTGTTGCCAAGATGGTATTCAAAGGAAAATGTCAAGGCCTGATCCCAACCCACAGACCGCCAGTCAGACAACTCAGTCAGACACTCCCAGATTTGCTTTATGATCCTTGTTTCAAGGCCTCGGGTAAGCATTATGATATGCACCATAGAATCGCAGCATCTACACCCTTTATTTAGTGTGGAACTGCAGTTGTTTTTCTCACTTTTTTAGGATACAGAATCCTTTGTGTTACCATAATCCTGTGCTTATACCATCGACGGAGCTTGACCTGGCCCTACTGCTCTTGCTTTGGGGAGGAGTCAGTTCCCTGTCAGGAAGGCTCCTGCGCAAATTCCCCGAAAATGGCATTTTATTACCTGACCAGAATTTTGACCAGACACTGTCTTCAAGGCCCCTCATACAGCTGTGAAAGTGCACTAGTGCAGAAGCAGGTGAGATATGCCCTTTTACAGCTCCCATGTAGTCTCAGAGAGATCTTTAAGGAAGGTCCCTTCCGACAAAGACATAGGCTATTTGAGCCTTATATCATTCCCCTTGCGCATATGCTCACAGAGCATTTGGATTACCTCATTCTTCCCAGAATTCAGGCTATGTTTCAGTAGCCAGGCCCTTGAATTTGCACATTAAGCGGCAAGACTCACTGAGCTGATTCTGTGGAGCCCTACTGACGCATAAGAGATCCATCCTGCCCTTCTCACATCTTCCATGTACGCCATTACTTTCCCCATCTGTGTCAGGCATAATGATTCAGCAAATAGGTGTGCTTATTGTTGGCAGGTAGTCCAGGCATTTAGCTTGATAGCAACGTTGAATATTATATGTCCTTTTATTTATTTTGCCCGAGTGCAAATTTGACTACAGGCTGTTCCATTGTCTATTTAATAATTTGTCCAACCTTCCGGCTTCCTTATAGAGAGGAAGCAGCCTGCAGGTGCTGCAAACACTTTTTGTTCCTTTATGACTAGAAGAAACTACTCTCTTCCTCTAAGGCTTTTAGTCTGACTCGATTCTGGCTCGCCCACCTGCCTCATTTCTCTGGAGAACTGGCAGGTGAATATTTTCAATAATTTACTTTAGAGCTGTTATATCATCTTGCTATTTATTTCTGCCATAAATTATGCCCAGAGGTTAGGAATCTCTTATCTTCCCACTCACAAAGGAACCGAAAAAAAATATTCTGCAAGGCGCAGAGGCATCTTTGGATGGTTTGTAAATATTTCCAGAGGCAGATATACTGAGGACTGGAAAGAGCTGTAGCCTCTACCCTGCTAGTATCGCCTGATATAACCTGCATCTTCTAGGTTATGCAACAGGGAGCAGTTGTGCTCACATAGCCCCCTCTTCCTACTGTGATTTACATTCAGCGTCTGCGAGAGACACCTGCTAGTGCTTCAAAGCATGAAAAGGAAATGATAAAAAAAGGCCTCGAGAGATGATAGCTTACTCCTCACACAGTGGTTTGACTCATTAAAATCAGTGGAGTGATTTTCAGTGACTTCTCTGGGATTTGGATCAGACCCTAAAAATACAAGCCCTGAGAGCTGGACTGCAGCCAACTAACTTAAGAGAAGCAGAATTCCAAGCAAATGAGTTTTCATTTTTAATTCAGAAGCTAAATAAAATTGAGCTGCAGCACATTTGGACGGGATAGCTCCAAGAAAAATCCAGGGAACTGAAGGAAGTGATACTTCTGCTGTGTTTGCCTCTTAGACGTACCCTACGGTGATAGCCGCTCCACAAAGCAATATAAATTATCCAGCAATGGACGCTACTGCTCTTATTATTACTATATGCCTAAATGCTCATTGTAGACCAGGACTCCAGCAAGCCGGACAATAGACAAGGACAGAGCAAACAGATGGTCCTCGCCTCCCAGAGCATCCTGGAGTCTAGATTTACCATTTTATGCTCAGAGTTTGCTGATGGCTGTTGCATCACACAGAGTGGGATTGTTTTTTCCTTGTTGAAGTCAATTAGGTTCTTAGTGCCCCAGGGAGGTGATAGAGAGGTTTGTGCTGCTTGCTTTGATAGAAGATATAAAGCCTAAGTCCTGGTTTTGCCACCCAAATTCCACTATGTTTTGCTGGAAAATGCCTGCAGAAGCTTATTCAGCATGAGGATCAACTTTGTTGTATTGTACAGGCTTGTTTACAAAGTGCAGCATTGCCTGCCTGAAGGTCAAGCAGGTACCATGTACCAGGGCTCCCTGCTCAGGTTTCGGTAGAAATGGAGAATTAGCCTACACTATCTCGGTGCTTCATGAGTACAGGCTTTCCTTGGAAAGATCTCTTTTTCTGCATCTTCCTCTTTTTTTTCTCAACATGCCCTGATTTCCTGCCCTTTCCTCTGCTACCTCTGTTTTTTTTGTCTTTTCTGATAGCATCACCTGGTCACTCTCTGCAGATAACTCCTCTAGAGATGGCAGGCTTACAAAAATAACATTTGTAAATTTCTCCCTATAATTCACTTGGTTTGTGAAGTGCACAAAAAAACTATTTAATTTTTTTGGGAGGCTACTGTGCTCCTTGCGTTCAGATGAGCTGTACGTCATGTTCCTCCAGACCCATCCGGAAAAGGAAGCTCTACAAATCCCATAAGAAAAGGCTGTCCTTGTTTCCAGCTTCCCCCATCAAAACCTCTGCCAGCGTGAGATAAAAAACTCAGTTATGAGCAAAGAAAGAAGAGAGGGAAAGTGACTGAGAAACTTGAGGGCAGTCCTGGCTCTGCTCCAGCAGCTGGTGCTCATCTTTGACAGGTACAGGGAAAAATTGGACTGAAGAGGGGGCCTCAAGCAAGCAAACAAACAAATCAACTAAATGAACAAACTGGGTGATAAAGTAGAGCTGAGAATCAGTAGCTAACGAACACATCTCTGTCGCTGCATCACTTTCTCCTGGGTAGAAGGGGAGTCAATTGCCCACCTTCCAACAAGCTATTGATCGAGCTGCTGCCATGTATCGAATCAGAGCCCCGGCCCCCCTGCGTGTGGCTCTTTGATTTTCTCTCCCTCTGTAGCAGCACGTGGATGGACGCCAGATGAGCCAGCACAGGACTATCGATCAGTCCGCCTCCCTCCTCCTCCTCCTCCTCCTCTTCTTCACCCTGGTTGCCATGACAACCCCGGCTGCCGCAGCAGCAGCAGCAGCAGCAGCAGCAGCAGCAGCAGCAGCAGCAGCACTGTTTACCTGGCCCATTTATTTTCCTTTTCAATCTCTTTCCCTTCCCCCCGCTGCTCTCACCTTGGCATGATATTGGCAAAGCACTCAGCAGTTGTAAAAGGGATGAGTTTTTATGACTCTGAGGAGGACAACGCAGTTCTCGGCTCTACTTTATCACACAGTTTGTTCATTTAGTTGATTTGTTTGTGAGGAACCGTTGCCTATAAACAACAGGCTCCTCAGTCACCAACTAGGTCGTGCTCCAGTCATGGATGAAGACCTATCATTCCAAAATACAGGTCTCCTTCACACAGTTTAAGTGTGCTTGTAGTAAGACCCACATTTTCGTCTTATATATTGCCCTAGAGTGGCAACAGAGAACTTATTCCAGGTATGCCATCATTTACCAGCTGTTACTCTCACACGGCCCCTGGGGCAGTGTAACATCACCATGAGGTGGACTAGATTTTTCTTTCAGGTCTTCAGCCACCCTTGCAACTTCTGTTGAGGGCACTGTGTCCAACAGGGCCCAGCTGCTGTGGAAGGAGCAGCGGAGCAGGCCCAGTGTCACCTCGCAGTAGAAAGCCTTTGCAGTATGCTCACCACAGCTTCCAGCTGCACACGCTGAGCGGTCCGGTTCCTGGCTTCACCCAGTTCTAGAGCGCTTTCCATCTTCCCCGCAATCTTCCCAAGTGCCAACACCGTCTTGTCCCGTCTCTGTCCTCATACTGCTTCCACTGCCTGAAATTGCCTTCCTGTTCCTCGACAGGATGACAGTCATGCTACAAAGACCCAACAGTGGATAAATGGACAATGTTTAAGGAGTAGCCCATTTCCCCGCTCCTGAATGTTTTATTTCTTGTGCCAAATCATCCATCTGCAGATTCTCAGTGTAGGATTCTCTGCTGAAATGTAAGACGAAGAGGCTTTGTGTAGGGGTATGGAATATAAGATACACAAATAAAAGATATCTCTTAAATATAATACAGGTGTCCACTTTGTCTCAAAGGTCTTCCTGGCTTCCTTTTAATTGGAATTCTTCACCCAAGTCTCACATTCCTGATTCTTTCCACAGCAAAGCTGTCAAACCCTTTCAGGAGACTCCTAATTTTCCTTATAATTCAATGATTGATACATGATGTAAAAGATCACTTGATGTTATCAAGTACAGATTATCCCTCCTTGAAGCAGAAAGCTACAGGATAAACTTTGGAATTTGCTACTGCATGATATTAGAGAAGCAAATACTATCTTTTGAAAAGGAAACAGACATCTGTAAGAAAGAGAATGGCACTGGCAGTTGGGTGCAGGAAGGTTTCAGCCCCCAGCGCTGGGAGGCACAGGAGGACTGGGGCCAGTGAGGAGCCTTGCTTCGCCCTTCTATTCTTCCTATCCTAGAATAGTGCCATGCTGGGAGTATTACAGAGCCGTCATCCCCTCCTCTGAACAGTTTGGCAAGTCTCACTCCATCAGATACTTTACCAAGCTCAATTAGCTGGTAGCGTCTCTTTATACAGCAGGAGCTCAGATCCGAGATTGGCCGGGCGATGGATTCACTGAGAACGAGCAAGCCTTGGACAGACTCTGCTAAACGAGGCTGGGGTTGGGGGTCCAACCACCAGCACACGTGACGCCTTGGCCTCACTGGGGGACAATTAATTCAGAGCACCACGAGAAAGAGGGTGTGTTTGACTGGCTGAAGCAGTGGTCTGATGTGACATGGCAGGAAGCATGATACTAATGCAAATTGTTAGTACTTATTAACAAATTAAATTGTTGTTATGCCCATAAGGCTCTGAACACTTTCCAGGCACAGAAGAGAGCCCAGTCCCTGCCCTCAGGAGTAGAAGGTCTAAAAAGGCAAACACAGAGGAATGGTGAAAGAAAAACAATTAATGTAGAGCAGAAGGGGTGTAATGAGAAGAAGCACTTGGTTTTGCAGTTAAAATTTATGTCTGGTTTTGTAAAGAAAGAAGGTTTATGTGATCAAAAGATCTTTAGTGGGGGAAATGTATGATATATGCCTGTCAGATGCATGTATAATTTTTGATGCATTGGTCAACTAAAAGCAAATTGGATGGATGAGAAGCTGGCTCAGATATACTTAATTTCATTAAAATAAAAAGCCAAGAGAAGACCCTTTTCTTCGACTCAGAAGGCGGCTGCAATAGGAGTTCATATTTTCTCAGACTTCAGAAAATTTGCGTGGTCTGCAGCTCTTGAAATCACCCAGTTAGAAGAAAAGGCTTTAATTGGTGCTTAGAGTCAACAAAACACAAACCTGTAGGAAAGCAGAGTACCTTAGCTGCAGAGAGCTGACCTGGGTAGAGACGCTGCTGCAAAAGGTGGAGCAAAAAGAGGTATGCATTGGAGAGAGGGCATGAATGAGTGTGAGGAGACTGGCAGAAACTCAGAATATTAGTGGAGGAGCCAGGGAGAAACATACTGGGAAAAATGGATGAGCTGTCTTGCACAGGTAACTTTCGTTAAACAAGTTCTTTAAACTCAGTGTTAAGTAGGAAGTAGTGGATAAATTCAAGACAGGAACAAGATGATACGGTGTGCTGCAGGGATGACCTTTGTAGCTCCATTTGCCGTGTACAGCAGGGAGGAAAGGTGCACATCAGACCTGGGATGTGAATGTTGAAGATGAGTGATGCAGAGCCCTTGATATGATGGCTATAGGAGAAAGATCTTGTGAACACTGAGCGTGAAGAAAAATTAAAGTCTGCCCACAGAAGGGATGGATGGAATCAGTGACGAATCGTAATGTCCAAGCCACACAGGGGCTGGCTGTGGAGTCTACTGTAAGTAAAAGGAGAGCAGTGAAGAGCGAGTGTGAAGGAGATTACAATTTAATTTTTATCAGGAATTTTAATTAATGGCAAGACGCGCAAGAGGGAGCATGCATTCAGGATACTGAACGGCTGTCTGACCCAGCCAAGCCCGTCTACTCCACAAAGCATTCGAGTTTCAATAAAAACACATTGCTCTGTTGTTTCATCAGACACGCCGCTCTGCTGCGTATCATATGATATGGCAGCCGTTCAGCCAGGCGGGGAGCAGCACAGGCTATAATTTCCTGGTCATATGTAACTGGGTGGGGAAGCGCCTGATCCTTGGGGTGAGTAATACTGGCACCGCACCATGTGGCACTGAGCTCTTTGCCGTTCAAGGCATTTGAGGTGTTGCTCTTGCTATTCCGGCAGACGTTCCTCGGGGCATCTGAACGCCCTTGCGCTCTCCCACACTTAGAACACCCTCCTGTAACCCGTTTCGCTGCACACCCAGATCGCTTTGCCCTGTTCCCAGCGTTTTGCCGGGGTTGGCCGCCCCGCAGCGCTAAGCGAGGCGCGGTCGCTTCCCCGCTCTGGCAGGCGTCCAGGGCCTCGCCACAGCGCTAGGGCCGCGCCATGGCGCTGCGTCCGCAGCACGGTCTCCCTTTCCCTGCGCCGCGGAAGCCCCGCGCCGCCGCCTCCGCTCGGCCGGACGGGTCCTTGCCCACCCCCCGCTCCCTCCCTCTCCCCCGGCCCGAAGCGAGGCCCGGGCCGTGTCCCCTTTCTTTTGGAAGCGCTCGGCGCCCGTTACAGAAGCGGGGAGCACGGCCCCACCCGCGCAGCGCTCGTTGCCTGCGCGGGGCCAGCCCTGCGCTCCTCCCCTAAGGCTCCCTCCGCCGGCTGGGCCCCCCGCGGCCGCCAGCCCCGCTTCCCGGAGCGCGGAGGCGGTGTGTAGGGGGGACTGTCAGGCTCCCCGCCGGGCCGGCCCGGCCCGCACCAGCCGGCTCCGGCCCTCCCGCAAACCACGGCGGGCCGGGGTTGGTTGTGTGGTGTGGTGTTGGTTTTTTTTTTTTTTTTTCCTGCCCCGAGACATTTTCCTACGTGTATTTTTCTCCTGCCGAGCTGATTTACGAGCTGGGTTTGGCGAGGGCCGGGGCTGCCGGCCCCAGCTGGGGGGCGGGGGCGCGGGGGAGAGGGGCTCCCGCTGGGCTTCCCAGCCGGGGAGGCGCACGCCTCCCCCCGCCCGACATGAGCTGTAATTTCCGGCAGACATTTGAGGTCCCCGACATCTGCAGAAGGCGCGGCAGCCTCCCAGCAAGCCCCGCCGCCGCACGGCGACGAGAGGCGGCCATGGCCGGCGAACGGGGCGGCCCCTCCTGCCTCCTCCCAAGTCATTTGTGTTTTACTCATTTCCTGCTCCCAGTAACGAGGCCAGCGATGCCGGGGTGGCGGCGGTGCTGCTGAGAAGGCAGATTGTTACACAGGCACACGGATGTTTTTGTTTCGGGGTGAATTTTTAGTGCTCGTGAAGGGAGGGACTAAGCGGAGCCTGGCACAGAACCAGCAAGCTTCCCGGCAGCCTTTTGCCAGAAAGAGTCCAGACATCCCGCTCCCCCCGCACGCCGCTCCTGGCCGCCCCTCCTTGCCCGCTCTGCCCCCCCTCGGCTCTTCAGGGGCCTCGCTCCCCGCTCCGCTGCCCTCGCAGCCGGCAGCCCCTCTGCCCATCCACGCGGGAGTCGCCTCGCCGTCCCCTTGCCGCCGGAGCGCAAGGTTCCTTCCACCACACACGGACGCGCTGCGGTCCTGACCCCGTGACTCCTTAGTCCCAATCTCACCTCTCAGCTTGTCTGTGGAATTACTGCAGGAGGGTGGGGAGACTGTGTGATATAAACATACTATCCTCGGAGGCGAAAACAACTCGAGGCCAGATTCATTGCACTAGTGACTTAAACTAGGTGAAATGTCGATGGAGTTACTCAACATCACATTCCCAAACTCTTGTTACATAAAATAAACAAACCTTCTAGTGATGTTTTGTATAGTCTCCAGCCCAGCCCCAATGCCACTGATCTGCTTCATTCCCCGAGGGATGGCAGGGATGTGGGTCTCCTGGCTGGCACCCATCTTCCCCTACGCATCTGCCATGCCTGAACTCTGGCATTCGTCTCCTCTGTTAGAATGTACTAACAGGATTCTGCAGGTTTTGTTCAGTTTCGTTTTGTTTTTTAAAATTTGTCGTTAAAAAAGAGAACAAAAACTTTTTTGGCTGCGGCTATCAGCTCATTTTTAGTTGCTTTCTAATGCCAAGGCCAGCAGGATCCAGGAATTCATCTACTGGTGCCAGCAAGAAAGCACTGACCCAAACAAGGGAGCCAGAACTTGGACTGCAGTCCTTGCCAGGGATCAGCAAGAGGCCAGAGAGACCATGCTGCTGAGTCATCACCGCTCCAGCTGCTACAAGCCTTTTCTGGGGACGCGGCTGTTGCTAAGATTCCTGGGAGCTAACTGATTGCTCCTTCTATAGTCATGTAACACACACACACATACACGTCAACGGAGCAAGGAACAGCAGCTGGGGCCAGCTCAGAGCGAGAACACAGCCTGCTGGCCATGAGCAGCCAGGCTGCGTGGCTGTGCAAGAAACGCAGACTGGGCAGGCTGTGTCCCGCAGGAGCTGGGGCTCTGGGCTCCTTTTGCAGGGCTAAAGCTACCTCACTCCCAGGGAGCTTCTCCTGTCACCCACTCATGGAGGTGTTTCAAAAGGCAAACAGTCCAGGCAGTGGTTCTGTACAAGGTTTTCTTTATCTTTGTACTTGTACGTTTCATCACGTTTGCTTTAGATCAGAGGGCCAGAGACATTAAGAGGCAGGAACACGCTTAAAATCTATGCATTGCATTCCTTGCAGGGCCACTGTTGGGTCATTCCCTTTGTACAGTAAATAAATATGTTCAATCAGCAGGCAAATTAAGTGAGCACTTTCCAGTTCTGAGGCCCAGAACTGGAATTAATGCCATTTCTTATTAAGCCCCTTCAAGTTGGAGAGTGTTCTGCAGCTTCACACACAGCACAGGGAGGGAACGCTTCTTCATGTGCATTCTGCATTTTCCTTCGCTCGATTTAATCTTTTTAATCTTCCTATTCTCCTGCCTTCTATTTGCCTCAGGTATTCGCCTCCCTCAGATGCTGCAGTTACCCTTGTTTCCTGCTCCACATTTGACACTTAACAAACTAGATGTACTCAGGCTTTTAGATCTCTCCACTCACATCTAGATTGTTGGAGCCTTAGGGTCTGGGACCTGTCTTCTCTTTCTCTGGTGTTAGACACATCAGTGATTCCAAAGGAATAACTAATCATACTAACATTTAATAATAGAACTAATAATTCCAGAGCCCAGTCTCCCTGCTCCTACTGAGTGTCTGTTGAGGTGTCAAGCTCAAAATTACGAATTGCCAAATGAGGTTTTGGAGCACTTGAGTTTCGTGGTCACTTTTGTCCAGCAGCACCTCAGAGTCCTAACCATGGACCAAGACCACTGTGCATCGTAACACTGAAGAAGAGTCTCTGCCCCGAAGTGTTCACAGTCCAAGTGTAGGAAGAGACAGGCAATGGGCAGAGAGAGACGGGGGAGGCCCAGCAGGCAGTGAATTGGTTTTGGTCAGCGTGTCAGGAAGTGATCTTCACAAAGCAGGAAAGCAACAAAATTTTAAGGCAGGTTCAGGTCAGGAAGGAGGGATTCTCTGAGATCCTCAAAAAGACAGTTTTAAACTCAATAGCTCCTTTTTGCAGGAGAGAAGAGGCACCTGTGGCCATTTCCCAAAAGGACCTTTAAGTATTGCATAAAGTCAGTAGCATGTTTAAATGCACTTTTGGCCAAATCAGCATAGGAACAGTCTCTTGGCATATGAAAACTCTTTGTGTGGAGAAATGTAGGTATAGCCTAATGCAGACACAGGTGAATTTATCTGTTAAGTGTTTTGAAAAAACTGTTAAGAAATCCTATACGTACCAATATAGAAATAAGTACATTCTAAATTGCTCAAAGTGGATGTGGGTAATCTCCAACACGCCAAATGTAAGAAAAAGCCTGAGGGACACAGCGAAAGTGCTAGTGAAAAAGTGCTTGGGGACTCCACTGGAAGAAGCCGCTCTGTGCTGACTGTAAAGGGGCAGATTAAATGGGATCAGATACGATTTTTCTAACTTGAATTATACAGTGGTTTAGGTAGTGTAGAAAACAGGGGAAAAAAGCGCCACACAGTTTCTAGTTACTTGCATACGCAGATTTGGAAGCTGCATTTGGCTTGTAGGAAGCCATTATAGTGCCCTGACAGTGTGCCTGCATGGATGGTGAAAGCCATGTATGGTGAGGCTCATCACTCCATACAGCTACAGACATGGTGTCTTAAAAAATTCTGCCGTTACAACATCTGAATTGTGCTTTTTTGTTAACCAGGGGTGTTTTTACGCCTCTTGAGTGACTTGCTCTTCATAGTACAGGGAACTTTGTCGAGTATTGCTTGTAGAAGTTCTCTTCACCATCAGAAAAACTGTCAAGAAAGTACACCCTGAACTAAAGATGCTACACAACATCCCCCATTCTCCAGTTTAGGGTATCATGAGACCCCTTGGTTGTGTTGTAAAGTATCAGTTGCCACCTGTATTTCAGACCCATGTCTGCTGTGGCTGGGATGCCTGGGAGCAGCTTAGGCTGCAGCTGGCAGGAAACATTAATGCTGCCTTTGAAGAAGAGGTCGAGCTCTACTCTGCTCTGAGCCATACTGCTGTTCAGCCAGTCCTACCTATACCATCTTTTCATAGAATGGTAGAATGGTAGGGGTTGGAAGGGACCTCTAGAGATCATCTAGTCCAACCCCCCTGCTAAAGCAGGTTAGCCTAGAGCAGGTTGCACAGAAATGCGTCCAGGCGGGTTTTGAATATCTCCAGAGAAGGAGACTCCACAACCTC